>JAJMQU010000003.1:342487-737962 GCA_030444895.1 Metschnikowia sp. yHMJ9 | reverse complement strand
GCACTACCGAGACCAGAACGTCGACTTTGGTCGACTACGGAGACCCCAAGGGCTACTCGTCGATGGCCAAGTTGGTTGGTGTGCCATGCGCGGTTGCGACCGAGCAGATCTTGGACGGCACTTTGTCCAAGAAGGGGTTGTTGGCTCCCATGTCGTCGGAAATCAATGATCCACTCATGAAGACGTTGAAGGACAAGTACGGTATCTACTTGGTTGAGAAGACTGTTTCGTAAATGCATGGAATATATGACCGTGAACTGGTTCATGGAACATTGCAGTTAGTTTGTTTTAGCCGTCAAAGTCCGACTCGTCGGAGTAGCCACCTGAGTACTCTTCAATCAACGCAGATAGACTCTCTACCAACTCTGACTTGTCTCCCACCACGTCCACGTGGTGCAGCGTTCTGATCCTCTGCACAGATTTTCTGTATTCCTTCAAAAGCGGCAGCAAATCTTTGCTTTGGCCGAACTGGACCTCGAACTCAGGCATGCTTTCTAGAATCGGCGGGAACGTGGCCAGCGCTAGGATCTCGTCCATGTAGGGGTTTTGGTAGTAGTCGACCTGCGATTCGTGGCCCTCTTGCGGAGTTTTGCTCACAATTCCACGAGAAAACGGCTCCGAAGACGGCGAAGACGCGAGGCCAAGCTTTATAGAGTCGACAATTCCCTTTTCTGTACTGTGTTTTGTGTTCGGGACCCCCAAGTAGAAATCCTGGACGTCTTTGGCGCTGTACAAGCCAAAGGAGTCGACTCTGGCGTCATCTGCGCTGGTTTCGGCCAAGGGTTTGCCGGCTAGAAACACCTCGTTAACGATATTCCGCCGCTGGTAGCCCCGCAACAAGTTGTTTTCGAGCGTCGCCATCGTCACAGGCAGCTCCACCTGGCAATTGAGCCCCCAAAGGGAGTTGACAAACATAGCTTGCACTGCAGCGCGGTGCCAGGCGCTCTGTGGGTTGTAAATGGCGCTTAGCAACGAGGAGGAGTTTTGCAGCAGCGGCTGTGGCGTTGCAAGCGGCACAAAGAGCGTGGCGTCGGCGGCAAATTCAATCATCAGCCTGACGTGTGTGAGGTAAGCGTCCGTATTCGAGCTTTGGCGCTGATTCTGGCCCATAGTCGGCGCTGTGTCGAGCAAGCCATAGACCCAGAAGCTGTACTTGCTGCTGACACCGTTGGCAAAGTACTCGTCCTTCAAGAAAACCATCATTTCGTGCGTGAAACCGCCCCAAGCGTTGCCGCACTCGGTGAAGAAGTTCAAGCCCTGGATCTGGTCCAGCCGCTCCAAGTTTTTGCGAAAAACATCGTCGATCTCATCACGAAGAACGCGAAATTCGTTCTCGCCGGCTGCGTGCGTGCCAAAGCGCACATTTGGGCTGTTCTTGTGCGTTCCAGCGGGATGCTGGAAGCTGCTGAGCTCCAAAAGCGACTCCGGCCGGTATATGAGCTTGTTATAGTCCGTCCAGTAGGCGGTGTTCGACGTATTGAGCAAGCTAGCATCTGCCGGAGCTCCGGCGTCAAGCTGTTGCTGAAACTCGTTCTTGGGCCGCCGTTCTTGCTTCAACACCTGGACATTTCCAAGCGCTTCCTGTGTGCTTTGCGGCTGGTGGAACTCGTACTTGCCGAGGTACCCAAATCCGCCGGAGAACTCGACGTTGATGGATCGTGGGTAGTAGTTGAATCTGCCTTTGACGGGATGAGGCGCCAAAAACACGTCGTTGCTGTGCTTGAGCACCTGGCCCTTTTTGTACGGGAGGTGAGACTCTTGGACGTTGTAGAGCTGGGTAACAAGATGCCCAGCGGGGTTGGAACACGAAAAGCTGATGACCTCGTGCATTTCGGCGGGCCAGAGCAGTCAAAAAAATACCTTTCAGTAGGCGTCGTCTTCCTGGTGTGGGTCTGGTGTTCGTCAGGAAGTGACGATGGGGTAAAAAAGAGATGATTTCGCCCAGGATCGAACTGGGGACGTTCTGCGTGTTAAGCAGATGCCATAACCAACTAGACCACGAAACCAACCTGCTAGGTCGGAGCGGTGCAGAATCGGGCAGCAGAGCAAGGGAGGTCCGGCTCTCTTACAAAAAGATTCCTAGAAAAAGACCTGTCGTAGGGTAGACTGAAATCGTGGTATAGCAGTGCCGCCGCAGGCCCAGCAGAGGGTACACGCACCAAGATCGTCTGCGCAATAGCTGCTGCGCAGCAGCCGGTCACGTGACAGCGAATCAGTATCTCGCAGGTCCACGTCAACATTTTGCAATTGCAGTCGACACACCAACAGCTCCACCATCTGCGAGTTCTGCAAAGCAATGCTAACTATTTCCCTCTTCTATACGGCGGTAGTGCTCTTCTGCTTAGCCGCTGCAGGACTCGATCCGTACGAGGTCTTGGGGATCTCGAAAGACGCAGACGAGAAAACCATCAAGTCTGCGTACCGCCGCTTGTCCAAGCAGTACCACCCGGACAAAAACCCCTCGGAGGAGGCTCACGGCAAGTTCATTGAGGTTGGCGAGGCATACAGCATCTTGAGCGACCTGGAAAAGAAGCTGAACTTTGACAGGTTTGGCAATCCCGACGGACCAGCAGCCGGCCACGGCTTTGGTGGTGGATACGACGATATTTTCAACCAGTTTTTCGGCGGTCACCATGGTGGTGGCAACAGGCAGCCGCGGAAGAAGCGGGGAAGCGACACGCTGGTCAGATTGGACATCTCGCTCGCAGAGTTCTACTTGGGGAAGCAGGTAGACTTTGGGCTCGAAATGGACAACATTTGCGAGAAGTGTACGGGCAGTGGCAGCGCGGACGGCAAGCGCGAGACGTGTACTAAGTGTAACGGCAGCGGTGTATTCACCGTCAGGCGACAGATGGGCCCGATGATCCAGCAATTCCAGAGCCAGTGCGACAAGTGCCATGGCGCCGGAAGCACCATCAAAAACGTGTGCAAAACGTGTCGTGGCAGCGGGACAGAGCGCAAGGTGCGTAGTTACTCCGTGTATGTTGCTGCTGGCACGCCGAGAGACCATGTTCATGTGCTAGAGGGCGAGGGAAACCAGACTCCTGACTGGGTTCCCGGTAACTTGAACTTGAAAATCACCGAAAATCCTCACAAAAACTGGGGCTTCCGCCGCGTCGGCAACAACCTCTACAGAACGGAGGTGCTCACGATGGCGGAGGCGCTTCGTGGTGGGTGGAAGCGTGAGATTAAGTTTTTTGACGATGAGGTGATCACTCTTCGCAGGGACGCCGGCGTTTCCACCATGGACGGGCAGGTTGACATTATAGAGGGCCACGGGATGCCGATTATCGGTGAGCATGATGAGTTTGGCAAGTTGTTCGTGGATTATAAAGTCTTGCCCCTTGACAAGGCGGTGATAGAAAAGGATGAGTTGTAGAGCACATAGAATACAAGGCTGGCGTCACCGGACACCGAGAACCTAATCCACTCTTTTCTTCATTTCTTTTCATTTCTTTTCATTTTCTCTATTTGATTGAGATCGTCCATTGATCTGTGTTCTACGTCCATTCTGCAGCTACTCGTGCTTCTTCGCATGCGCCTCAGGCAGCACAGAGCGCACAGGCCGCACGTAAAGCTTGTACAATATGAAGACAACGCCAACCAATAAAGATGCAAATGTGACGACTCCAACTGTCGCGCCGTCTCCGACAGCGTTCGGAATCGCCGTGCTGCCACAGCTTCGCTGCAGAACGTGGTAGAAAACCGTGTCGTCTGTAAAAAACTTCTCAAACGAGCCTCCAACCCAAGACTTGCTATCAAAAGGCGAGTTTTTCAATAAGTAGGCATCACTGGTCACGTCGCACGCGTAGAATAGAACTGGCATGTCCACTTCAACCTCTGTAGATGTATTGCTCGCAGACGGAAGTTGGTATCTCGAGTGCAACGTGAGATCAAGGGGAAACGCCGTGGTGTCCTGAAACTCCATCAAGATTTCGTTGCCCCACAGCTGCACGGAGTACTCAGGCAATTCCAAGTTCTTGTCACCGTAATTCGCAAGCAATTGCGTCAGGTCTGGTATCTGATAAGGGTCCAAAAACACAGACTTGCCGAGGGTGAAGTATCCAAATAGCTTGCATTTGAGAATATCGTCATCCGAGGGGGCAGACGGCACAGAGTCTATGTTCAATACGGGATGCAAGCCGTTTGGCTTGAGCGCGATGTTACTGTTAGTGTCAAGGCGTCTGTGACGCGGCTTCACATGAAAGAGCGTCTCGTGGGCAAACTTGCCTGCGTCGCTCTCGTGCTCGCTTTCGTTCAAAATAACCCTGGCCCCAGACAACACCAAATCATCGCGCGAGGAGTGCTCTGTAGCTTGGAACACGCCTATTTCGGTGTAGTCCTCCGGGTTGCTTGCGCTTACAACCAAGTTCTTCAGGAGCTGCTCAAAAGTTTTCACCACGAGGTTGCCGTTGTTGTAGTAGTAGTCGAAAGCATCCCAATCGGCCAGTAGCTGGACCTCCAGCAAGTGAGGCACGAGCTTCGCAGATGTGTGGTAGTAAAACGAGTTAAGCGAGAGAATCCACTCGTCCGCGCCGACTGAGACGCCCAATACCAGTTCAAGAAGCGCATTGAGCTGCGTCTGAAACACCGCCAGCTCATTCAGATCTGACGAGCCTTTGGGAACCACGTAAATATGCACACCGTACTGGTATTCGTACGCTAGCGGCAGGAGGATGTTGTTCGGAGAGGACGCCTTGTTGATGTGGATGCGTAGCGCCGAGATATGAGAGAGAGAATCGGTCTCGAACGTGTATTTGTCCTCTCTCGTGTAGTCAAGACTCGGGTCCAACTCCACATGCGTGCCGTTGACAAACTTTAACAGACTTTTGTCCGTTTGCGTGTGGAAATACGACACACGGTGTCTCATGGCTAGTGGTGATACCTATGAGTGCGCTCGCGCTTCGTGAGTGTGCGACAATTCTGAAACATGCGAGGCTTATTATGCGTGCTGCTTGCACCCAAAATCTGGCAGCACAAAAACAGGGGTTCTCGCAACAGCATTGCCCGCTGTGGTATTATTCACAGAAGCTGTTGATTGTATGAGGTGGCGTAATTAGTCTGACACATCTCATGGTTCCAGAGAGCCTGGCACGGTGTGCTGAGATAACTCGACACAGCTAGGAATACGCTCCAGTCAGAAGAGGAGTGTATAAATAAGGAACCCGACGTCACAACAATCCGAAAACATGGTAAGAAAGCCTACGACGGAACGGCGTCCACTTATATACTCCTCGGAGGCAACGGCTGCAAAGCCGTAGAGGACGTGGTCACGTGACTGAGTATCGACAAATCATATGCAAAGTCTAATGCACGATACTGGACCCAGAGTGAAGCTAGAACGTATGTTGAGTTGGCCAGGCGAGGGCGTGCGGATCGATTGAGGCAGATGTGATGTTTCTGCGAGTCTGAACGCGGTGCCACGCAGATCGTAGGCATGTTTCCGCAGTGTTTCAGCAGTGTTTCAGACATGCGTCGATTTCCCCCGCAAGACCGCCCTACCAACGGGGCGCCACCCACCAATTCCCATCCAATGGACGGCTATACTAACTACAGATGAAAATCGACCAGCTCACGTACCTTCTCTCGCACTACTCCGAGTATGTGGACGCCACGCCTGAGCTCGGCTTCGCCTTGGCCACGATTTTGTTCAACCCAGTGTTCTGGAACATCGTGGCCCGGCTCCAGCACAAAACCCACTTTTTGTCCACCCTTGTAGGCGGCGCATACCGCGGTTGCTATCTTTTGGCAATCACGATCTTTTCGCTCGGGATTTACCGCGACCACGTGTACCACAAGGCGTTGTTGGCGCAGCCAACTTACGCGCCCATGGTGGAGTCCGACGTGGTCCGGGGCTTGGCCATTGCGACGTTTGGCTTCGGAAACGTGCTTGTATTGTCGTCTATGTGGGCGTTGGGCGTTACCGGCACGTACTTGGGCGACTACTTCGGCATTTTGATGAAGCAGCGTGTCACGTCGTTTCCGTTCAACATCAACAACAACCCAATGTACAACGGGTCGACGCTCTGCTTCTTGGGCACGGCGTTGTGGTACGGCAAGCCCACGGGTGTGCTAGTTAGCGCGTTTGTGTTTGTCATGTACCGCATAGCGTTGCTTTTCGAGGAGCCGTACACTGGACGGATCTACGCGCACCGGGACTTGAAAGAGTAAGGCACCGGTGCGTTTTTCTTGCGGCGGAGCTTCAACGTGCTTCGCCTAGTCATGCCGTGAACGAGAAACTCTAATACTTCAACAGTCAATAAAAAAAAAACTCCCTTTTTGAGAGCCTTAAGCGAAAGGCACGATGTGTATTCGACGTACGTGCGCGCCGTCAAGGCGTCAATGAATTGAAGTAGAAGAAGAAAGGGTGCTACACGAAGTCAAACGCGTGCGACTCGCCGCGGTCCTCCACGTACCGCAACGAGAGCGACTGGTACTTCTCGCTCTGCGTGTAGAAGTACAAGCCGCTCATCGTGCCGGGGATTATGCTGGAGGAGAACCGGTCGCCCGACGGCACCTCGGGCCCGCTGCCGATGTTGAGCACCACGTAGTAAAAGCCCTCGAACGACGCGCCCGTGAGCAGCTTGACCCGCGAGTCCGGTAACAAAAACTCCTCCTTCCACCGCATGTAGATATACAGTGGATCTTGGACGCCTGCCTGGATGCGGTTGAGCCGCTGGCGGAGCTCCTGCTCTGAGAAATGGCCGGGCGACCCGGTTAGCTTCTTCCAGTGCTCCAAGTCGTTTTTCGGGAACGACGACCAGTTGTTCTCTTCGGTGATGAACGAGTACCGCTTGGGCGAGAGCGTGCCGCGACCTGACGTTACCTGGCTGAGCGGATTGTTGATGATCTCGCCCTTGAAGCATGTGGTGATTAGTGGGTGCTCGTCGGTGAGCCCGCTGATTTGGAAAAACCCCGTGACCACGGAACTGAGCAAGTCCACGCTCTTGATTTCCACCTTGATGTCGTAGCTGGAGCTGCCGCTCTGCTGCTCGCCGACAAACTTAGCGTTGGGCCGCAAATACGTGTTGTGCAACCTTGGCATGTGCTGTGTGCCCTGCAACGCGGGCGTGCCCACGAAAAACTCGCTATATGGGTCAGGAAACGCGTACGCTGTGCCGCTATTCACCACCCGCCGTCTCGGTGCATCGGCCTTGTGTGCGCTGGACGGTTGTGGCTCTGTTTTAGGCTCGACTGAGGAATTTAGTGGGACGTTGAAGCCGTGTGGTTGCAATTTCACGGGGGCGCTGCCCGATTTGGCGGGCTTGGCCCGTGCCGCGTCCTGGGGCTGCTTAGCGTCGGTGCGTAGTTGTGTCACCGGCATGCTGGGCTGTAATTACTGCTTTCTTCGTCTGTGCTGGGCGTTTTCGCTGCGGCTGGTGTGTTTGCGGAATGCGATCCACAAAGAAGCGAGGATCAGGAGCAGGGTATTTGACGGTACTGCGGGAAGAGAACCTAAATTCTCAAAATAGCCGTGTGCTGGTCAGCGGGATGTAGCTTTGGTGTAGGGGAACGGCTTTCGCAAGCAAGAAAAGTGTACAATAGTCTCGAGAGTTATAGTGTGTTTCACTGATAAGCCGACTAGGGACGCAATGCGTAGGCACGTCACTCGGTCCCGTGCGCGGAGCACACTGCGGAGATATCGGAGCAACTCGTGGGGCCAGTGCTGTCTGAAGAAGTCGCCGAAGAACGGAGTTGAACCTGAAGCGCTTCAGCCGCACCGTCTTGCACTGTTGTCTACGGGATACACGCGGCTTCGTTTTGTAACTTCTACCGTTTTTGCCTCAAGACTGTTATGCTGTGAACTGTGGCGGTGGCTGTTTTGCACCCACGACTCGCCGAAGTCGGAGAACACAAAAAGTTCGCCGGTAACGGTGCACCACGCGGCTGACCTGCTGTAGAACAGGGCAGCTCGCTCGCCTGCCTCGTCCGGAGGCTTCTGCGCTAAAGGCACGTCTGAAGCGTCCCGAACAGTAACAGCAGACATCTCTTCCTGCAGGGGAGCGTGCTTCGCCGTGCGTGGAAAGACGATCTCGGCAACGTCTTGAGACGGGTCCCAAAGCTTCAGAGCAACATACCGCAAACATAAGCCCCCTCTTCGCTGATGACTAACTCTACGGTTATGCAGAGCGAAATTCCCCTAACATTAACTACAATCGAGCGTCTTTGCACGTGCACTGCACTGCCGATATAAATGCGGCAATAATGTCTGGACTCGTGGAATAAACGAAAGCAAAGTTCCTATTAAGTTAGCTTGTATTTCATTTCGTCAATATGCTTCAGGCTCCAATTCCTGGCCACTTTCGTGCAATTTCGTCCCTTTCCGCCAATTTGGAAGGCTGGCATCTGGAGCCGCACTAGCCCCACAACTCGAATGCGCGTTTCGCAGACATCTCAACTGCAAGACCACATCATTAAGTTGTTAGTACCAAGCTGTCGGATATTTTTGTTTCAACATCACGGCTCTGCTTCCATGGCCACGCCTCCTACACCCACGCCGGTGCAGCCCGATGAAGAGGCGAACTTGCCTAGCGGCCCCATCTCGTTAAATTTGGAGCTAAACCCAGACTTGGAGGATGACGATGATAACTACATGAACCCTCGTGACGATCCAGCGCCAAACGCTTTGAGCGACGCCGAAGTAGCAGCAAGTGACGGCCGGTCCGGTCTCCGGCAGCAGGCAGTTCTCCCGCCGTCGCCCGACTTGGAGGTGCAGTCGTGGACGCGTACGTTCGACTCCGCATTTGACGACCTAAAAACGCAGTTCGTGAATGTACAAAAACAGCACGAGATCTCCTACGCGCAGCAGAGCAAGTTTGTCAGCTACGTGGATGAGCAGCTTCTCCAAGTGCAGCGCAAATTCATCAAGAACCAAGCCGAGGTCGCCGAGCAGTACCCGGTCGAGCAGCTTATAAGTGAATTAGCACCCATCGTCGACCTTATCTGGTACCTGTTTCAGGAAAGCCGCACGCTATTTGGCCAAGACGAGTACTTGATACGCATACTCGGCGACTTGGAGGACTGGATAACGTACTACCGCTTTCCGAACTTCACCTCTGATCGCGACGCCACCACCGCTTTCCTCGCCCAGTATTTCAGCTTCTGCCAGCGCCTAGATACCCGGATCTCGTTCCTAATCGACGGGTTCGTGGACCACAGCGTACTGGCAAAGATGAGTGCTACGGAGATTGTACGGGTTTCGCCCATTGTTATGAGATTACGTGCAGTGAGTGTGTCAAAGGTACAGCAGGCCAGAGCAGGGCTTTTGGCTGCGCAAAGTACGCCCAGCAGTGACGCATTGCTCAATATCTTGGATGTCGAGATCGGCCGGCTCTTCGAGGGAGTCCTAGAGCGAATCTAGCACCGTCATCGCCGGTAATACCGTATGTATATAGCTGGGAAAACACCCGTGCACCAACACTATGTAACTTGGTCCTGCCATCACGTCGAAAGCCAAGAATGTGGCCATTTGGCTCTGCCGACAAAAGCTCAGAGCAGCTCGCCGAGGAGCTTCCGGATAACCTCCGGCAGTTCTATACTTCCGCTGACCCGCTCTTGAAAAAGGGCGCAGACGTGGATAATAAAAAGGATACACAGGTGCAGAAGGTTCTAGCCAAGCAGAGCAAAGACTACGACGGTGCATTTGCGGCGTTCAAACACGAGCGCCCGTTGCACACAGCCGCCGCTGTCAACTGCGCAGAGCTCCAGCAAGTCGTAGTGGAGTGTTTCCGCGGCTGGCTGTTCATTTCCGGCAACGAGTGCTCACAGCAGATAGCCAGGACGACGAATTGCATGGACAGGCAACGAAACGCGCTCAAAAAGCTTCGCTACGGCGAGTGCTACAGCCGAGAACAGTGTTTGAAGATCAGCGGCACTGTGGACCTGCTTTTTGTGAAGCATTTTGGGCGGTATGGCGAGGATGGCGATGAGGAGTCTGTGGAGAAGTTCGAAAGCGCTGTAGACAAGGCGTTTGACAGCGTGTGGCGGTGAATTGTATATAGTCTCAGAGAAGAACCGTCTCGGGGAGCACTTTCTTGTATTTGTATCCCTTGTGTATTCTAAATTTACATTTTGGGCTGCGTCATGTGGGCTACCATAGATCTATGTATCGGTGCAATCATTCAGGGCCTGCCGAATATCGCGCACCAACTCCTCCCATAAGCGGAGTTTCTCGTCAAACTTCATCAGAGCTACCAAGCCTGATGTGTTAGGGAAAGTGTACACGTTTGGTTCGTACTTGCAAAACGAATAGAGCCGCTTCAAAACTGCGGGATCTGTCTGGATCCCCCAGGCGAAATTCTCCAGTGTCAACTTGTGCTTCGGCACAAGAAACTTGCACACAACCTCCCAAATTCCCTTTCCTATGAACACAACGAACGGAGCCTGGGAAGTGGCGAATTCAGAGAATAGCCGAGGCACGTTCTGCGCCTTTTCAGCCGCACTAAGCTCCAGCGCCTGTTTCGTGCAGCGAAGAACCAAGTCTGTGAAGCCAACTCCAAAATCCATTAGTTTGTAGTCATGCAGAGGCTTTGCTGCGCATTTTGAGTCCTTGAGGATTTCGTCTTCTAGCAACTTGTCGCTCAGAACAGGAATGCCCCGCACATCGAGCACAGCTCGCAAAAGATCCAGAGTATTGAACAACTTCCAGAACAAATTTGTAGGGTGAGCGTAGTGGTGTTGCTGTTTCGACGACTCAACGCCCGGGTTGTACCCAACAAACACCACGGTGAGGTTTGGCGAGATCGACGGAGGCAAATCCTTTAATCTTTGTGTGCTGCCGTCCGCATGCTTGAGATCCTGATCAACCTTGTAGGCGATTTTTTTTGGCGAAGTCCGTGTGCCTGTTTTTTGGGGACTAGTCTTGGCTACGCGTGCTTGACCTGTGACAGCGAGAGAATCCGTGTCCTCGTATTTGAACGACTGGATGACGTCCCGGAGGTTGTTTTTGGACATATAAGCGACTACATACGTCAAGACTGCGGGCTGCGTGCTTGGAAGGTTGAGTGCAGCATCGCGCATGGAGAAAAGCCCAACTTTCGCATTTAGACCAGCGAAAACCAAACAAAGATCATCTCAGGTTTCAGCTCAATTACGCCCAGCAAGGCCACCACGAGGAAGAAATTACGCAAAGCTTCCCAATCTCGCGCCCTTTAAGGCTAACTCCTTTCCCACTGCAACTCAATGCCTCTCACGATCAGCTAGTATCACTAAACCATACATCTGTACTGTTTGAACTCTGTTTCCATGCTAGACTCACTAAATACCTCGACTCCACTTAACCCAAGCCGGCAAGCGACAGATTGCGATACTGTTGATGGTAATATTCCCGACATAGCGGAGTGGAACAACCAGGAAAACGACTCAAATGCACAATTCGACGACTCCTACCTCTTGCGCAAAGGTAACGAGGTGCCGCGCAACGAAACCGTGGACCTGACTTTGACCTTCCATACCGTTACTGGCAATGATGAGCCACTGCAGCCCCCTCCGCGCGCTAAGGTTGCATTCTCGCCAACGAAGGAGGTGGTGTCATTTTTGGAGGCCGACAAACCGAACTATAAAGTGGATCTCATGCTTCTAGAACAGGACAACGAGGGTGGCTCAGGTGAGGAAAGGCAGCGGAGTGACCTGCACTATACCAAATCATGGGCTTATAGCTATTTGGACCCCAAAATACCGTACGTGTTGCTGCTCTATCTACAGCTTTTCTTCAACGCAGTTTTGGTGTTCATTGTGCTCTACTTGTTGTATTTATTCATACGAACGGTGAAGCACGATGTGCGAAACAAAATTGAGATGTACACCGCCGACGCTTTGCGGGAAATATCTCTCTGCTCTCGAGAGTACTACAGAAACAAGTGCTCAAACGAGAACGGCAACAAGCGTGCGCCTGCTCTAGAAAAGCCATGTATGGCGTGGGAGAAGTGCATGAACAGGGATCCGCAACAGATCGGCCGGTCCAAGATCACCGCGGAGACGTTCGCAGATATCGTTAATGGGTTTTTACATCCGATCAGCTGGAAGTCCACGATTATGTTTGCGGTACTTATAGTAGGCGGCGTTTTCGTGACGAACTTGGCCTTTGGCATCTACAGGAGCAAGGTGGGGTACGAGCAGCACGAGACCAGCGCTCGGATCGCTGAAATAGAGGACTATTTGCAAACCAAAGTGGAGGAGTTGAAGAAGAGAGAGCAATATCTTGAGCTCAGAACGCCGCCGGCCACGCAATTTCTACATCAGCAGCAATTTGAGGATATAGACAAGAGTGCGCTCTCGCCTAGCCTGCCATTGGTGCGTCGCAACGTGAAGAGAAATGTATAAGTTACGAATTAATGCTATAGAGACACGGAAATAAGTAGTTAGCCGGGGGACTAGTTCCGAGGTCCGGGTGCGTCGGAAGTGTAGGTTATTTTCCCGGCCACCGGAGTGTGAGAGACTGGACGTTGCGCAGTGCGTCATGTGGCGCATGAGGTGCAGTGAAATCAATTGTCACCATCGCAGTCGTACTGGCCGAGGTCGCAACCACAATGGAGGGGAAACAAAAGAGGCAGAATATTGTCAAACGGCAGTACTCGCGGAGCGGGTGCAACGAGTGCAAGCGCCGCAAAATAAAATGCAACGAGGTGCACCCAATGTGCGGCAATTGCACCCGAGTCAACAAACCTTGTGTCTACCCCGATCCCAATAAGCGAAACAAGCCCCGAAGGCCGCGTGCGCGGCCAATGGAGGGTGCATCCAGCTTTGAGCTGCTAGATGGGTCCCCGGGCAGCAACGGGATCCCGGGCCAGAACGACAATCGCAAAAATAGCATGCCGACCGAGCTAGATGCGCTACTATTTGAAAACGTCTTTGACGACGCAAACACGTTGGTGCATGGGCTTGCCGACTTCGAGACCCTAATAGCGAGCAACGGCTTGTCTGGTCCCGCCAAGAATTCGACGGTTGCGCCGCTCGCGGAGCTCAAGCCGTTTCACTCCAACATAATTCTCAACGAGGACCCCAAGAAAAACATTCTCTTTGACGACCAGGAGTTGGAGAGATATCTCCAGAACACGTCTGCGGAAAGCAACCTACGACTTGAGGAGCCGTGGAATATTCTTGCGACGCCGGCGCCGCGGAGCGAAAGAGCCGAGGGTGTTAGTAACGAACCACTCATTGCGAAAATCATAGACACGTACAAGCTCTCGGCAACGGAACAGAAATACCTCCGGGGCATCGCTGCAGGCCAGTCGCTTCTTTACTTTTTCCCCTTTGCCTCGAGAATCGAAGACAACGAGTTCATGCACGTGTTCTTGGAGTACCTGATTGTCTTCAAGTACTTGGCGTACGCCATGATGGCGGTGAGCGCATCCTGCCAATTCACCATCACCAAAGACCGCGAGCACGACCGCAACCAAAAGAAGTTCACCACGGTGTGCATGCGCACGATTGTTGCCGCGTTCACGGACTTACAGAACAACGAGTCGTCGTTGTGGCACATTGAGGGCTTAATCCTCACCGTGCTTGTTCTCACGATGCTCTTTGCCGACATGACGATCGTGGACGCGGCCGCCACACCGGTGTCGTGGATCTCGCACCTCAAGGAGGCACGCTCGCTTTTGATCAAGTACCAGACACTCAAGGGCCAGAGCGCGTTGCGCCGGCCGGACTCGCTCGGCATAGTCATTGCAAAGCTGTTCTTTTTCTGCTACTACTGGAACACCAATATTGCGCTTCCCGTCGACGCGATCCAGGTTAACGACATGGAGGACTTGCGCACGATCACCGGCGACGTGGACGCGATGTGGCGTGACGAGGACCATATCTCGGCGTTGATCAAGTTGGGCTTGTACGTGCCAGCGTCGAGCACAAGCTCGGGCTTCAACACCTACAGTGCACTCACGCCCGAGGTGCAAAAGATCGTCCACATGATCTTGGACACCATCTGCTCGCTCAACACCGAGTTTGCCTCGGGCATGCCGAGACAGGCATCGCCGCTGGTCATCACAAACATCATGACGCTCATCAACGAGGCGCTCAAGCAGCAGGTGGTCCCGGGCACCTTTGCGAAAAACAACTATATCATCCTGGAGGACAACCCAGCGCACCCGTCGTACGGCGACGTCCTCACCAAGATATCGTTTCCGGAATGCGCTTACGGCATCGACACGGACGTGCCGTCGGCGCCGTGCTACTCGTGGTGCGACGTGACTCTCAAGCTGCAAGTGTTGTTTCTCTACTTAAAGATCCTCACGTCTCGCGGGCTTCTCTATTTGCCACGCACCCACCCGTTGATCCGGGCATTGATCGACGAGATCATGGCGCTCATGTTTTTTGTGAAGCCGAAAAGCGACCCCAGCTACAGCGAGTCTCGGTCGTCGCTCGAGTCTCGCCGATTCTACCTCTCGAAATGTCTTTTCGACCACAGAGCCATCATGCTCCAGTTTCCGTTCCGGTTGTGTGCAGAGCTCACGACGCTGGAGGCCGACTTGGAGAAGCTCACACTTTTTTTTGAAGGTATGCTAACGTTAGGGTGCGGCAATTGCTCTGTTTTTTTGACTAAGATTCGGGACAAGTCGGAGCAGTTGAAGAAACTGTTGGAGAGACAGCCGAAATCGACGAAGGATACAGATTTCAACTACGAGACGGACATCATTGGCATCTACTGAGTCACGTCGCCCGCCCCCACAAAAAAAACACCACGCAAATATCGCTACTAAGAAAAAAGGCACCAAGCAATTACCTGATTATGCAATATTATAAAGGAGTCGTCGGTTACGGACAGATCAAGGCGGCCTCTCTGCCCAATGTCGCAATTCCACCTCAATGCGTATGCAGCATCTCATGCGCGCCACTCTCACTCTCATTGTGCGAGCCCGATTTCGCAGTCGCCTGCCACAATTCTGCGGCATCTGTGGGCTGCGAAAAGAAGAGCATATATATCGTGGACGAATCTCTAACAATGCCCAACAAGCATCATGGACCCAAGCATCTTGGACCCAAACAGCTTCTACGACAGTAGCTGTGCTAAAAGGAAGTATGGCCTACATTTCTACGGCGTGTTCCGTTTTCTCACGGCATCTGACCTTCCGCTTATTGTCTTGGGCAGCATATTGATTGTCTTCTCCGCAGTCGGCGCTCCCATACAAACATACATCTATGGAAAGATCTTCTCGTTGCTCTCCGCATACATCCAAGGCGAAGTTAGCACCATGGGCACGTTCTTGCTGCGCTTGAGGGTGCTTTGTGCGGCTATGTTCGCCGTGGCCGGAGGAAGAATGATTTTCACGTGGTTAGGAATAGTCGTGTGGCTTCTCGTGGGCGAACGGTCGCAGATCCAGGCCCGGGCAGCGCTCTTCGACTTGCTCGTGCACAAGGACCTCGAATGGATCGGCACGAAAGAAAATCTCTCCGGGTCGCTTACGCTCGTGAACCGGTGCATTGAGGAGATTCGCAGCGGAATCTCGGAGAACTTGGGCACGCTTGTTCAGACGGTAGGGTCGATTGTTTCGCTCTTCGTGGTGGCGATGATGGCACTGTGGTCGTTGACGCTCGTGATCTCGTGCTCGATCCCGCTCTTGGTAGTCTGCAGCGTGGTGCTTGGCCGGCTCACGTCGAAGTACGCGTCGCAGGAAAACAGGTGGAACGCGGAGGCGTCAAAAGTGTTGGACTGGTGTTTTGCGTCGGGCCACATTGTGCGGATTTTCAATGGGAAACTTTTGGACTTCGTGCGGTTCAGCCGCGTTGTCGATGCGTCGGCCGTGGCATTCACGAAAATGGCGTTTGCCATCAGCGCCAACGCTGCAGGGCTCAAGTTTCTCAGCAACCTCGTGATTGTGGCCGGGTTGGCGTTCGGCAACTACTTAGTAGGGGCCAGCGGCATCGATTTCGGCAGCGTGTTCACATCCTTCAGCGCGTGCTTGCTTTTCGGCACGGAACTCTCGTCGATATCCGAAACGTTGGCGCTTTTGAACAAGGCGCAGGCCAGCTCCAACACCATCGACTCTCTCGACATGGCAGACGCGCCGGCGAGCCCGCAGCAGTCGCCTGCGTCGAGCGAAGTGTCGTCGCTCAGCGAAAAGACTCCCTGCCACAAGTTGACTTTCCACCAGCTCACATTTAGGTACAGAAACAGCGACGCGACCGCGTTGCACAGCGTGGATCTCCGGCTCACGAGCTCGCGGCTCAACTTCGTGGTCGGCGAGTCTGGCTGCGGCAAGTCGACGGTAGCGCTGCTTCTCGCGGGCTTTTTGGACAGAACAGAGGGCCTCGTTTGCGTGGACGGCGTGGACTTCGACGCGCTTTCGGCCGACTGGTTCACCGAGAACGTGTGCTTTGTCGAGCTGACGCCGTTGGTGTTTGAGCGGCTGCTTCGCGAGAACCTCCTCCTCGGAACGCCCCACGCAGCGTCCTCCGCGGGCACGCTCAGGCTCCTCGACCACGCGTGCGAGTTTGCAGACCTCGACCAGTTCGTGAGCAAGCTCCCGCAAAGGTACGAGTCTGTGCTTCTGTCCAAGAGCTTGTCGGGCGGGCAGATGCAGAAGATCGGGTTGGCGCGGGCGTGGATCCGCAACCGGCCCATCCTTATTTTGGACGAGGCGTTGGGCTCGATCAACGCCAAGACGCGCAAGACGTTGATGGAGAAGATTCGCGAATGGCGGGCCCACTCGCTCACGGTCGTGGTCAGCCACGACCTCTCGGAGATCCACGACGACGACCACGTGGTGCTCTTGGACGCCGGGCGCGTCAAGGCGGACGGCACCGGCGCCGATTTGCGGAGCACGTGGACATGGAGCCACGTCGCTGCCCCCTCAGGCGAGTCGGCAGATGAGTCTGCTGGCGAGAAAAACGTCACACAAGTCAAATACACTCCACCAGACGATAGCGCCGCGGCTGAGAAAGGCACAGCTGAGAGGACCACGGCAGACGACAGCTTCCCGCGTGACTACTTGGACAACCCGGCGGTACTTCGTGACCTCGAGCGTGCGCAGCCGCAGGACGAGGAAGCCGTGCCGATGGGCCTTTTTGCCGTAGTGGCGCTCTGCTGCCGCACCGCCGACGGTAGGCCGTTGCTTGCGGTGGGCCTTGGCGCGTCGGTGTTGGCGGGCGCCGCATCACCAGTGCTCTCGTACTGTTTTGCGGAAGTTCTCCTGGTGATGGTTTCCGGCGGGCAGGCGGGCTCCAGTGCTTCTGTTGCTCGGTGGCTCGGCATCACCGTGGGCGTGGCGGTCGCGGAGCTCGCAGTGACGCTCGTGTCAAAATCGGCGCTCCAGTACGCGCTGGAGCGGTGGATCCTCAAGCTCCGCAAGGCGTGCTTGCTGAAGATCAACGACCAGGACATGGCGTTCCTCGGCACGCGCCAGCCGGCGCTCCTCACCTCGCTCCTCATGAACGACACGCGCGACTTGCGCAACCTCGTGTCGGAGTTCCTCCCCGGGTTGGCGTTGGTGGCCACGCTCACGGCGTTGGGCGCCGCGTGGTCGGTGGCGCTCGGCTGGAAGTTGGCGCTCGTCGGCGCGTCGTTCGTGCCGTTGATCTTGCTCGTGACCGTGGGGTACGGCGCGTTGCTCCTGCGGTACGAGGCCCGCTATAAGGACCGCGTGGCCGACGCAGAGAAGTTTGCCCACGAGGTCGTGGCCGCGGTGCGGACTGTTCGCTCGTTTGGCCTCTCGCGGCCGCTTGCGGCAGAACACCAGGCGAAGATGGCGCTGCTCCACACGGCGGGCGTCGCCCGTGCCGTTTCCGCCGGGTTCGGCATGGCGCTCCTGGAGTTCTGCGGCAGCGTGGCCACCGCCGTCGTACTCTACTACGGCATGTACTTGGTCGTCCACCAGCAGTACTCGCAGACGCAGATGCTTCAGGTGTTGACGATCCTCACGTTCACCGTGGCCAGCGCGTCGCACCTCATGAAGCTGCTCCCGGCAGTTGCCCGCGGCCAGCGTGTGGGCACGTTGATCTCGCGGATCTTGGCGCTCGGCGACCTGCCACTCGAGTGCACTGGCACGCTCGCCAAAGCTTCCGCCACGCCCGGGCGCCCCGTGCTTTCCTTCCGCAACGTTGCATTCTCATACCCGGGCCCTGACGCGTGCTCGCGCCGCCAAGTGCTCGCCGGGCTCGCCTTTGACGTGCACGCGGGCGAGGCTGTGGCGCTCGTGGGCGAGTGCGGCTCCGGCAAGTCTACCGTGGGGCAGTTGCTCGTGAGACTCCGCCAGACGGACCGCGGCTCGATTCTCTACTGCGGCCACGACGTCACCAGCTACGACCCCGAGTGGTACCGGCGCTCAGTGGCGTTGGTCACGCAGGAGCCGCGGTTCTTCGAGGGCTCTGTGCTCGACAACTTGCTCTACGGGTTGTCGGGCGGCGAGCGCGCGGCGGGCGAGCGCAACGTGGACATGTGCTTGCGAGCCGTCAACGCCTACGACTTTGTGCACTGCTTGCCGCACGAGCTCGCCACGGTGCTCGGCCCGGAGACGCTGTTGTCGCTGGGCCAGTTGCAGCGGCTCGCGGTGGCTCGCGTGTTGTTGCGCAGGCCAAAGGTCATTGTGTTCGACGAGCCCACGTCGCGCTTGGACGCGAAAAACACCGCGGCGATGGCGGAGTTGATCTTCACTCAGCTCCGTGCTTACGACCCAACGCTCACCACGGTGGTGATCACCCACGACCCGACCGTCATGTCGCGCGCCTCGCGGATCTTGATGCTCCGCCACGGCGCGGTGTGCGAGGACGGCTCGTACGAGCAGTTGATGGCGCGTGGCCAGCGCTTTGCCCGGTTCATTCAATGAGATCATTCACTCATCACTCAGAGACAACTTCGATATCTATTTCTATTACCCCCCTTTCTCCCGTTTTTATACACCACACCTAAAGCTTGATGTTAATGTAGGGCACCTCCACGTCTTCTCCCTCCTTGTCGTCGCAGCAGATCTCGAGAATCAAGTTCTTGGAGTGCGCCGGCACGGGCTTCTTGCTCACGGACTCGATCAACTCTGTGATGCGCATGGGCATCCGGTCGCTCAACTTCTTGGGCGGGAAGAACGACGCGTACAACAACGTCACTCCGTGCGACAACATGGAGATCTCCAAACCTTCCTTCTCCTGGAACTGATCGAGGAGGTCCTTCAACATGATGTCCCCGTGGACTTCGAACCGGTCCCAAATCTCATCAAACTCCTTGTCATTGTACTTTCCCTTCGAAGACTTCACCGGCTCGGAGAAGCCAAAGAATGGAAGCGCCAAGTTCACAAACCCGTTCTTGTACAACTCGATGTCAGTGTGCTTGGACACCACCTTGTACAACTCGAGACACACCAAACCAGTCACGAGCGCAGTGGTCGTGGCGATCGCAGGAATGATCTTGCCGGCGATGAACTTGGTCTTCGACGCATCTGCGGTCTCGATGCCGTAGTTCAAGGCCCTGCAGTTAGAGGCCGCCGTGATGAACTCAATGTGGTGGTTGGTGTCATCATCCTTCTCGAATTCAATAGGCGATAATCTGTAACCGGCGAGGGTCGAAGGCTCGGGCATCGAGGCAACTATCTGTCTAATTTCCTCCTCGTCGAACGCGCCAGAAAGCTTCTTCGCCTCTTCCTCTGCCTCGGCGTCGTTGGCTGCGATCTTGAGTCCGGTTTGGGGAACAAATGGCTCTGGCTTGTACAGTTCCAACACCTTCTTGTACTCCTCAGGCGAAGCTTTCCCTTCCTTCAAGCCGTAGATGGAAGCCAACAAGTTGGCGCCGCCCACAATGAAGTTGAAGTGGTCTGGGTTCTCCACGTCAAACTCCAATGGCTTTGGAGCCCTCTTGGGACCAGACCAAAAAGGTGCACCGTTTGAGGTCTTGGCGTCCTCGGGAAAGTTGTACAACAACTGCTTGATATCGTGGTTGAACTTGGTCTCAAACTCTTGTCTAGCCCACTTGATGCAGTCTTCAAACGAGTATGGCCTGTTGTTTAGGAGACTGGCGATGTTCTTCAACGTGCCTTTGATGTCCGGGTTCTGCTTCAAGGTCTGCTCCACGTAGTTGGGCTGGCCCAAGTACAAGTTAACCGTTTCAGGCGAGTCGGCGAAGTAGCCTTGGAACAAAGACTTTGCCCACGCGATGGTGTGGTCGATCTTGTTGGGGAAAGACCGCAATGTGCACAAAGGAATAGACTTCTCAGGCGGATCTTGCGACGAAGCGTACGACTCGGTCAAGTTCGGGATTACAACTTGGGTGTTACCTTTTGTACCCAAAGTACCGGACTCAAGTAAAGGCTTTTTGTAGAAGATACAGCGGCGGTCCACGTACGTTCTGGCGTCCACGTTGTCCAACGCGTTGGTGACAAAGTCTAACGGGTGCCAGAAATCGTCGCCGAAGATGTCCTCGGTGTCTGGGCCGACCTTGTCCAACCTTGGGTGGATCTTGCCCGTCAAGTCCGGGTTCATGGCCTGCACTGCCTTGGCCGCGATCTCCGACTTGTTGCCGCCGACATCCTTGGGTCTGAACAAGAACTGTCTGTTCAAGTTGGACTTCTCGATTGAGTCGTTGTCCGTGACGATGATGCCGCCGTCGGGCCCTGAGCCCAAGCCCATCAACGCCCAGTTCTTGAGCATCTCGCAGCCTATTGCGCCCGAACCTACCAAAAACACCTTGAGGTTAGCGACCTCCTTCTGGAAGTCGGAGCCGAAAACGGCGATCTGGCCGTCGTACCGCGAGCCCACGGGCTTGGTGTTCTCCTCGGTGCGTGGGAACTTTTCCGGCGAAGGCAACGACTCCAAGGAGTCGAAGTACATGAACTGCTTGACCGGGTTAAACTTCGACGAGCAGCACTTCAACACCTCCTGGGCGACCAAGCCGCCCAAAAACGCCACCACGCCCGGAATGTCGCCCGTGGCCTGGAACGCCAACTCTGTGATGAGCTTGGAGTCGATTTCCTCCTCGCCCAATACGTCGGGGTTCTGTGCGCTCAATTCCTGGGCGTAGCGCACCACCTCGTTGGCGTCCTCCTGGTTACAGGGCCGGGGCAAGCGGCTGTGCCTCGTCTGGAACGCGTGAAGCGCTTGGAAACCCAAGTGGAGCTGCGGCGGGCGGCCAAACTTGGCAAAGTCCGAGAAAAGGAACTCCGGGTGCGCCAACTGGTCCTTGAGGCTCTCGAACTTGAGCTTGACGGGCATCTTAACCTGCTGGTACAAGCCGCCTTTTACGTACGTGCCGTAGGAGTCGTCAATCTTGATGCGGAACGCGTACGGCCCGAGAACCTCGACTTTGTGTGGTGTGCCGCTGTTGAGCTTGGGCATGCCCTCTACCTCGGAGAATTTGACGTAGTCTCCGTCCTGCAAACCGTGCCGGTTGTCGTCCAACATCGTCACGGTGCCGTCCCGCTCAATATCTGACACAATGCCGGCCAAGGGCTCCTCGCCCGTCTGGTCTATCACGGGGAACAGCTCTCCCAAGTCCACAAATAAGCTCGCAAACAACCCGCGAGCGTCCGCAGCCACAAACCCGAGCCCGTGCTTGTGTGTGAGCTCATTGATGCGCACCTGGTCTTCCAAGGACACGTTGGTCGCCACGATACACTTGAACAGCGCCAATGTCTGCTCGGAGAGGTCCTTAACCACAGATATGGGAACATACAGGTTCAACTCTGCCAACTTGGAGGCACACGCCGCCGCCGTGGGCTTGCCGACGTCCTCGGCGGAAAGGAAAAACTGCGTGGACAAGTCCTGGACCCGCACGGGCAGCTCGTCGTACAACGCCAAGGACTTGACGCCGGCCAAGGCGACGTTTTTGGCGATCTCGACACCAAGGCCTTTCAAGCCGATTATGAGCACGTTGGCGTTCTGCATCTTGAGCATCGCCTCGCGGCCCAACACGTAGAGCTGCCTGGAATACAAGCCCTCGTCGATGGCGGGCGAGTCGATTTGCATGCTGTCTGTCATTTGTGAGTAGGGTTTTAGTAATGGCTGGAGCCGGTAAGCTCGCTTGCGCTAACATGGGGGAGGCGGGCGCGGCGCGTGATTTGTGTCGGGTGACTGCCTGCACGTGACACTCCCGTTTCCGCCCAACGACACACAGCATGGCGTTTTTTGTGGCAGGTTGTGGCGAAAGCGGAGCAGGAGTGCTCTGCTACCAGCTGCTCTCCGCGGCATGCAACGGCTGTCCTCCGCCCCCCACGACAAAACATCCACGCTGCCCGCGACGGGCTAGGAAGGCACGGGGGATATAATTGGATCACGTGACGGCTCACGTGCGCCTCGCGCCTCGCTCTCTCTAACCTTCACCGCCTTACGCCGCCGTCCCCCGGAACAACAACAACATGAAGCTCCTGTTAGCGTTGGCAATGGCGCTTCTCCCAGCGGCGCTACTTGCGTCGCCGGCGGCGGTGGCCGCGCCGGCCGCGTCCACGGGAAAGCCGCTTCCGGCGGAGTTGACCATCGACACTTTCGACGAGGTTACCGCCGCCGGGCTCACGCTCGTGGAATTCTACTCCCCGTACTGCCTGCACTGCAAACAGCTAGCGCCCAAGTGGCGCGAGGCGTACTTCTTGACTGAGGAAGAGCAGCAGCGGTCCAACATCCACATGCGGCAAGTCAACTGCGTGGAAAGTGGCGACTTGTGTGAGCGCGAGAAGATCAACTTCTTCCCCAACTTGCGGTTGTACGCGCCCGACAGCACGTCGGAGGAGCGGCGACTGAAGTATGTGGACACGTATCCGCGGGCGTTGGCACGCACACCCGAGAATTTCCGCAAGTACTTGATCAACAGCGTAGCGGAGTATAATGCCGCGGCGCTCGACGTGCCCAGCTCGTCCGAGCCGATGGACGTAGATTTGGGCATGCGCGTGGTGGCCGGGGAGGCCGACGACCCTTATTTTGTGGCGTTGTTTTCTGCGGACGACCAGCAGTTTGTCGACTACAAGTTCCCCGAAAGTTGCCGCGACTGCGTGGAGCATAGGCACGTGTGGGACAAGCTCTCCAATCTCGTAGTAACTCAGGCCAGGACCGCCCACTTGAACTGCCACACGCACCCGGTGTTGTGCGAGAAGTTGGGCTACCCGGAGCTCACGCGGCGCGACTTGACGATGATGCCGCGGTACGTGATGTTTGTGCCGAAGCCCGCCGGGCTCGTGCGCTTCGACTACACGGGCGAGTTGTCGCTTCCGGAAATGAAGCGCTTTGTCGTCAAGCTCGCCAATAACCACAAGTACGAGGAGGTCACTGCGCGCGAGTTGGAGGACCTCGAGTTGTTCCCCGCGGAACTTCCTGAGGCGCCGCGCGACCTCTACTACCCGCTCAGCAACAAGATGGCGTTGGTGTTCGCCTACGACAAGAAAACCGTGACCCCAGAGGACAAGGCCATCATGCCGTACTTGTTGGAGATGGTCACGCGGCTGCCCTTCGACGTGAGCTTGTTCGCGTCGAAGAGCGTCAAGTTCGAGAGCATGATCGAGTACCAGGCCAAGAGCCTTACGCAGTACGTCAACTCCGACAAGTCGTACCCCGAGCGCCCGTTCGACCGGCCCATGCACCTCACCACGACCTTGACCGCCAAGCCTACCCTCTACATCTTCAGAGAGAACTCCCTAGTGCCCGCTATATACCAGAACTTCGCCTTGGAGGAGATGCGCATGCCCGACAAGATCCAGGACTTTGTCGAGAAGAACTTGTTCCCCATGTACGGCGAGTTGACGCCCAAGTTGTTCAACCACTATTTCGTCAAGAGAAAGAACAAAGACAACGACAAGGTCGTCATCACGTTTTTGAACACTAACGACGCCACTGCGATCAAGAACACCATCTTCAACTTGTCCATGGTTGCGCACCAGTACCACGTCGAGAAGAACACATACTACTACAACGACGTCTTGAAGGAGAGAGACCAGAAAGACAAGACCGTGGCCAAGATGAAGGCGGAGAAGGCTAAGACTGCGGCTATAATCCAGGCTATGCGCAAGTTGGTGCCGCACTTGTTTGACCACAACCACGTCCTGTTCACCTACGTGGACATGGTTCAGTACCCTGATTTCGCTGACGACTTCGGCCTCAACATCGATGGCAAGTCCTACAAGTCCGGAGACACGATTGTCGTGAGCAAAGACAGGACGCTCTATTGGGACAAGGACTTCCTGGGCAGCCAGTTGACGTCCAATCGCGAAAACTTAAGGGCAGTGTTGAAGTACCTACTAGAGCCGCGTCTCGTTCCTTCAGCCACCCGGCTCAAGTCTAAGCTCGTGGGAAGTCCGTTCCACAGAAATCTCCGTGGCGCCGATCTCATCCACCAGCACGGCTTTTTCGGTTATGTGTTCTTTTTCATCTTCTCGTGTGTGGTGTACCTTGTGATCCGCAAGCTCTTACGAAGGACCGGCTCTCTCACGAACAGGAGAGTGGGCATGGGCATCATTGGCAATCCGCTCGCAAAGAGTGACTGACCACTCTGTTCAATTTTTGGCATAGAATCTTCCTACTGTAATACATGACGAATACGAGAGTCGGCCTCTATCACCTTTCGATACGCCGCACTGATCTGCTCAACCGAGAAGCCCGCTCCGGGAGTTCCAGACACTCTACTGTACGGCGGTATGACCATCTGCGCTGGGATCACAGTGCCGTCCTCGATGATGCAGCAATCGTTGACGATGCTTAGGCTGCCCAACGTGCACAGCGTTCCGATGTGTACACGGTTGCCCACCTGCGCCAGGCGCACCACCGAGCGGGCGCCGATAGTAGCGTAGTTGCCGATGTTGACTTCTGCATATATCGGAGTCTCCGCCGATGTCTTTTCCAAAGGTGGGTCTATGAGGCAGCCTGGAGCGAGATAGGTGTATTTGCCGATTGTGATGGACGGCACTTTCACCCGTGCCGTGGGCACGTCGCCGTTAAGGGTGCAGCCTTCGCATATGGTGCAGTTCTCGCCGATAGAGATGCGGTGGGCGCCGTGGATTGTGGCCAGGCGAGAAATGTGGTTTCCTGTGCCCGTTTCAATCCAATCTTCCATGGAGGTGGAGGAGGAGAAAGCGCGAGAAAAGCGCGTGGGCCATGTCGCGGTATTCAGGTGGGGGCGGCTGGAACAGGCAGCATTATGGTGAAAAAAGCAAGGAGAAGAGTTGACGGAAATTAAATTATGGCCGATGTAATGGTAACTAGGACAGGTGTGTAATATAACGTCAGAGACTAACTTACTTGCTTGAATTACGCACCTTTTTTGCACTGTCAGATGTCGCCTAGTTTGCGATACTTTGCAGTTCTGTGTGGATCACCGCACAAACCACCAAGTGCATTACGAGTGAATGAAAGTTACAGAAGAGTCTACATTGACAGAAAAAGCGGAAGCTAACATACACGTGTTTCGAAACTGTTTCAGAGGCATATCAGAGGTGATTCAGAAATGGTACAAATTCCCAGTTCCCATCGAAGTACTGGCCAGCCGGCCCACGTGTGGTGTGGGCGTGCTACGCACCCATCGAGCGAATGCTGCGGCCGTTGGGTGCCAAACCAGCCGGACCGTTCGCTGCCGTGCAACCCCTCACGCCGCTTTTGTGCACGCAACCGCTGAACATGAGTAATATAAAAAGGAGCCATTTTCCTGCTCTTGGCCCTCACTACTGCAACGGCTTCGCCCCGGTTTTGTGTTTGTTCTCCCACGGCTCTGCTCTCCTTTACAGCTTGCCCGACTGGCCAAAACGCGCGTCGGCACCGGACTTCACGCGCGACCGCTGCGTGCACGCTCAACACACCAGCCGCACTAATTCTCCATCAACGCGGCCCAGAGCTCTCTCTCTTCCATCAACACCGAAATGTCCAAATTGTTCAGAATCGACTGCGGCTACCAGAACTACGACTGGGGAAAGGTCGGGTCGTCGTCCGCCGTCGCCCGTTTCGCCGCCAAATCCAACGCAAACACTGTCATCGACGAGGAGAAGCCATACGCCGAGTTGTGGATGGGCACGCACCCCTCTGTTCCGTCACGCGTCGTGGACGACGCCGCGTTGCTGGGCAAGGTGTTGCGTGACGTCGTCGGCGCCGACGCAAACACGTATTTGCACCCCTCCGTAGTGCAGAGGTTCGGCTCCGATAAGGAGTTGCCATTCTTGTTCAAGGTGTTGTCCATCGAGAAGGTTTTGTCGATCCAAGCCCACCCGGACAAGGCGTTGGCGGCGCAGCTCCACGCGGCCGACCCCAAGAACTACCCGGACGACAACCACAAGCCCGAGATGGCGATTGCCGTGACGGATTTCGAGGGTTTTTGCGGTTTCAAGCCCTTGGGCGAGATCGCCGCGGCGTTGCAGGCAGTTCCTGAGCTTCTTGCCGTCGTGGGCCAGGAAGTTGCGGACGAGTTTATAGGTGGCATCAAGGTGGACGCCGAGATCGGCAGCGCCGACGACAAGCACAACCGTAAGTTGTTGCAGAAGGTGTTTGGCAAGGTGATGAACGCTGCAGACGACGAGATTGCCGAAAAGGCGGCGCTTTTGGTCGCCCGCGCCCAGAAAAGCCCCGAGACGTTCGAGCAGTTGGCGCCCGGCTTGGCGGAGTTGATCCTCAGATTGAACAAGCAGTTCCCCAACGACATCGGGTTGTTCTGCGGCTGCATGTTGTTGAACCACGTGCGTTTGAACGCCGGCGAGGCCATGTTCTTGCAAGCAAAGGACCCACACGCATACATCAGCGGCGACATCATCGAGTGCATGGCCGCGTCCGACAACGTGGTGCGGGCGGGTTTCACGCCCAAGTTCAAGGACGTCAAGAACTTGGTCGACATGTTGACGTACTCGTACGAGTCCGTGGAGAAGCAGAAGATGCCGTTGTTGCCCTTTGCCAAATCCCGCGGTGACGCCGCCAAGTCTGTGTTGTACGACCCTCCCATTGCGGAGTTCTCCGTTTTGCAGACCATCTTCGATGCCAAGAAGGGCCAGAAACAGTACTTCGACGGCTTCGACGGGCCATCCATTGTCATTGCCACGAACGGCTCCGGGTCTATTGCCATCAAGAACACCGGTGACGTGTTGCCCGTGGAGACGGGATACGTGTTTTTCGTGGCTCCAGGCACCGAGATCGAGTTGACGTCTTCTTCCACCGACGAGCCTCTCACAACCTACAGAGCGTTTGTCGAGGCCAGCTAGACGCCCGTACTATCTAGAAACTTATACATATTTAGCGGGGCACGTAGACTCTCGGCCAGCGTAGCTGTCCTCAGAGGGCCCGTTCGGCCCATGCCACCTGTTGTGTGCAGTAGACGACGCTACCGTTTTCCTCCATCCATCGTCTGAAGCCCAGGTACGTAACACAAAACAAGGTGCAATTGCTCACGCCAATGCCTCCCGAGACTGACAGTGCCACTGTTTCCGAGACCGCTACTACCGTGGCTCATGAAAAGGGCCAGCCGCCACTTGGTACCAGCGAAGTTGACAGCGAGCATGCCAGTGTTCCGCATAGCACGAAGCCCGAAGAAAGCCCGAACGTTACCAACGAGCTAGATAGGCGGTCGATCTTCGTGAGTAACGTCGACTACGCTGCCACACCTCAGCAGCTTGAGGCGATTTTTGGCGACGCAGGTGCAATTGAAAAAGTTACGATATTGTTGCAGCGCTTCACCGGCTTTCCAAAGGGGCACGCGTACATCGCGTTCCATGATGAGCAAAGTGCCGAGAAGGCAGTTGCCGAGCTTGACGGAGCACTTCTAAGGGACCGCCCGCTCAAAGTCCACAGAAAACGCACCATGGCCCGAGACACCGACCACGGTGCACGGGGCCGAGGCCGGGGTGGTAGAGGAGGAAGAGGAGGTAGAGGAGGTAGAGGCGGTAGAGGCGGTAGAGGAGGCAGAGGAAGGGGAAGGGGCGTGGTGAGCCAGTAGTGGGATGTGTGGCCGCTTAAATAGTTTTTGGGGCGTCACGCTATGCACGATAGGCGAGAAAATGCTGCAACGGCGAAACAAATATGAAACCACCGCGAGACCGTGTGTGAAACAGATTTGAAACAGATTTGAAACAGATTTGATACAGCTGTGAAGCCAGCGCAGCAGGAGGACGACATGGACAAAATACGCACGCCTGCCTGTTTTTGCGCTTCTTGCGAGGTACGCTCCGTCCCCGCCTTACAAGCTGGACAGACGTCTACTCTTTTCCTCCCAAATTACGACAATAGCATCAACAAAGAAACCTGTGCATTTCGACGCTGGCTCTCTCATAACACTGTCAATGAAGTCAGACGGAACACTTCGCAGCCATAGTAGCCGCAACCGCACCCGTGCACCACGCTCTGCGCACCGCGCGATAGGCATCTCAAGAGGGCATCATCGCATCGCTTAATTTTCGAGCAGCCAGCATGACGTCGGTCAGAAAGAGAAAGATGGCCCGCTCGTCGGTCAAGAAAAACACCCGGCGGGTCAAGGACAAGCAGAAAAACATAAAGATGACCGCGCACCCGGTGATGGCCGCGTACTGGGACAAGAAGCTCACGTTGAAGCAAAACTACAAGAAGCTTGGGCTAACCGTCAGTTTAAACCGCAGTGCCGGAGGCGGGGAGCGAGAGTTGGAAAGCGTGAGCGACCGCCGAGCCAAGCAGGCGCAGCAAGACGGTGACGAGGACGAAGACGGCGTTTCGCCAGAAAAAATCGCCCAGGAAACGGACCCAAAGAAGATCCCAGAAGGCGAGGCCCGCATAATCCGTGACCCAAAGACAAACGACGTTGTCCAGGTGATATACGGCACGATGAAGGTGCAGGAGACGGCCGGGCTGGCCAGCAAGGACTCGATCATCGAGAAGTTGGAGCAGTACACCAAAGAACACGCCAAACCAATTCATGTAGCAACACCTTCGCAGAGGGAGGAGCACTGGTTGGGCAAGCTCCACGAGAAGTACGGCGAGGACTACGCCAAGATGAAGTGGGACAAAAAGTTGAACCCCACGTTCATGAGCGAGGGCCAGCTCAAGAAGAAAATGGGCCAGTGGAAGCGCGCGGTCGGTATGGTTTAGCATAGCAGGGTACTACACAAATAAAGATACAAATGACGTCGAGAGCACAATCGCGGGGGAGCGCCGATGTAGATTGCGTCCAGAAGCGGCTTCGGCAACGCTAAGCGAGGCGGCTCGGGAGGTTTTTTGCCAACACTTTATCGATAATCTCGGCCATCACCGGCTGTAGGTTGGAGTGTTGGTACAAATCGAGCAACTTGCGGTCCAGGCCCGAGCCGTTATCCTGGGTCTCGATTAACTCGACAAACGTCGGGTCGATGGGGATCTTGCCCAAGAAATCCAAGTCCATCGCCTCGCTAAGGCGCTCTCCGCCGCCACTCAGAAAGATGTTGGTGCAGTCCGCACAGTGTGGGCAAATAAACCCCGACATGTTCT
The DNA here is from genome assembly GCA_030444895.1 of Metschnikowia sp. yHMJ9. Classification (NCBI taxonomy): domain Eukaryota; kingdom Fungi; phylum Ascomycota; class Pichiomycetes; order Serinales; family Metschnikowiaceae; genus Metschnikowia; species Metschnikowia sp. yHMJ9. Next base: position 708,664 of record JAJMQU010000003.1, on the reverse strand, counting down.
CGATAATGCCCAAAATGCTGAAGTTGACCTTCCTGCAGAAGTTGATCTCCTTGCGCACGTCCGCAGTGGCGACCTGCTGCGGCGTGGTTACGATAATGGCGCCGTCCAACGGCTGAGCCCACCGGAGCTCCTCTGCAATCGCTATATGCTCGTCGGAGGTGCCCGGAGGCGTGTCTATTAGTAGGTAGTCGAGGGGCTCGGACGTGGAGCCGCCTCCCCACACCACGTCCCGCAAGAACTGCCGGATCATGGCGGTTTTCTTGGGTCCTCGCCATACGACCGAGCTATCTCGGTTCCCTAGGAGAAATCCCAACAGCATAAGCGAGATGTTGCCCTTGGCCTTGTCACCGTCGTTGTGGTAGACCGATACCGGCACCCAGCCGCTCGACGACTGGCGCACCTGCTTGCTCTCGACGCCAAACATTCTCGGGAGCGACGGGCCGGTCAAGTCGATATCTAGTACTCCGACGTTGAAGCCTCTGAGGGCCAATGTGAGCGCAGTTTGCGTGGTCACGGACGACTTGCCCACACCGCCTTTCCCCGAAAGGATGAGGATGATGTGCCGGACGTTCGAGAGAGATTTGGGCACTTCCTGTTCCATGGTGGTGGAGTATTTAGTAATACGTTTGTGAGCAGATGGCTGCAGTGCGACTGCGGGCCGCGAAGCGGCTGCAGCTGACTAAGAGCGGCAGCGGCGCGAGCACGCGGCGAGAGCTGCGTATTTATACTTTTTCAAGTCTTGCCGTTGTTTCAGGTTTGCTTCACGTTAACCTTTGTGCCACAGATAGATCGTATTCAAAATGAACTGCTCAAGAATTGGTTGCAGATGAGCTTGCCAGCTAGGCGCCTGGCCCCTGTTGCATGCCACGGGTGGGGGCCTAGGCGAACACGCCATGAGCGCTAAAAGGCGGAAGATGCAAGTGCGGCAGAAATATAAAAGAAGGGAGACGATTCCTTTCCCCTACGTGGTCCACTTTCCCGCACTACAATCTCCTTTCATGCACGTCGGTTTCACCTGTGTTTCAGCTTGCCCAGTTTATGCGTTCTGTCTGCTGCCTCGCCTGCCGGCGGTGCTCGCGCATCTCTCTATCGCCCGCGCCCAGCCGCACTGGCAGCGCGTGGACACGTCTGCCGTGCGCTACAGACACTTGCTCCACCGCATCAAAGTTGCAGACCGTTAGCATTACCACGCTGAAACAACAAAGCCAACACCGCTGCAACCCCACACAGGTCTTCACGCTCAAGCCGCATCAATAACGGCTCCAAACCGCATTTTCCCCGCAGACTGCCCAGCATGGAGTCTCGCTACTCCACCGCAGGTTCCGCCCACCAAAGAGACCTCAGGACACAGCTCTTTAGCACGCCGCCCACAATTGCACTGAAACAAAACACGCCGCAGAGAATGAGCTCGCCGTACGACTCGTCGCCGCAAATCTCCGCAAAGCACAACGAGGCGTTTTTGCTGTCGCTTGAAGACCAAAACGAGCAGGACGTGGACCAGATGAGCTCGAAGGTGTCTGCGTTGAAGAGCCTTGGCGTCATGATGGGCTCGGAAATCAACAAGTCAATGAGGCTCAACGACGACATCACCAACAACTTCGAGCGTGGGAAGATCTCGTTGAAGAACACCTACAACAAAATGGTCATCATGAGCAAGCGCGCGGGTATCTCGTGGAAGATGTGGTTGTCGTTCTTCGCTATGTTCTTTTTGTTCTGCTTCTATGTGTGGCTATTTTGAAGCCACGTGTGTAAACTACATCAACAAACGTTTGAGCTGGCCAATCGCCTGCGACTCGTCGCTCTGCGCCTTGTCGCGCTGGTCGTCCGTCGCTTCTGCGTCGTGACCGTCGTAATGGGCCGCGTACGTCGCCCCTGCCTCTATATCGGCCAACTCGCCGTCGCTGTCGATGTCGCTGTCAATGTCACTGTCGATGTCGCTGTCGATATCAACGTCGATGCTACTGAACTCGTTTGCGCCGTACGCAAACTCGCCCCGCGCACCGCCGCTGCGTAGAATCATGCCAACGACAGACTCGGCGTTGATAAACGAGCCTCGCGGACTCGCCATGAACTTCCGATCGGCGAAGCTGGAGCTCTCTGAGCGCAAGCTGGGCGATTTGGACGTGATTGTAGGGCCCGAAATGCCCGACGTCGTTGCAGCGGTGCTCTTGGGCTTCGTGAGCTTGAGAATAGACCGCTTCGGCTGGAGCACTCGGTGCAGCGGCAGGTGCTTCGGGTTTGGCGACGTCTCCTTCCAGTAGGAAGAACTCTGTCGCTTTGCGCAGCGCTTTTTCTTGCTCTTGATCTTGTTTGTGAGCGAGACGTAGTAGTTGTTGGTGTCGTCTATGGCGCCCACAAACGACGCCGACGACGAGCTGCTCAGTCTCGCCCCGTCCGACGCGTTGTCTTCCGTCTCCGTGTAGATATCCGAGGAGCTCCACAAGTCGTCGTCCGAAAAGGGCCGAGAGATCCCGTTTTTGTTTGTGGGCGAGTTCTCGCCCAGTGTGCTGCGCTCGGCTGCGTGACATTCACACGGGTCGCTTTTCAGGCCTTTTTTTCTCGACGGAAGCGCCTCGATGCGGAGCTTCTTGTGGAGCGACAGCTCCGTCGTCTCCAATACCGTGGCATTTGATTTTTTCGGTAGAATCGAGTACTTGAACGGGTCAGGGGCCTCGACAAGCGAAATCAGCTTCACCGGCTGGTCAATTGGCGCCGTAGGCTTGTGCGAAAGAAACCGGAGAGGGTTGCGCAGGCTTTTCGAGCTTAACGCGCTTTTCTCCTGGGCATCCAAGCCTGCGGCCGTCAACAGCGCGTGGTCTCCGTTCGAAAAGACGCTGTCTTGTCGCTTCTTCTCGTGTGCGAGGCGGTATTTCAGGATGTTGATGTCCATGAACAACTCAAACGCCTCAGGGTCCATTTCCTCTTCTTCCTCGAGCTCAGGACTTGGTTTTGCGGCCGCCTCTGCGGCAGGAGGCAGAGAGTGCGGTAGCTCAGTTGGCGGCAGATTCTGAAGCGGTAGTTGTTCTGCGACGTGATTTTCGGGGGTGTTTGTCGTCCCATTCAGGGCCGGAGCATCGTTGTCACTAACAGATTTCGGCGTTACCAGCTCTGCTACGGCGACGTTGCCTGAAACAGCTGCAGCTCGCGCTGCTGGAGCTACTTTGGCGCTCATGAGCGTGTGCAATTTCGGGTACTTGACCGGATCCGGTAGCCCTGCACCTCCACGCTGCTTATCCAACGCAGAAACCCGCCACATGAGCTTCTCAAGCGTACTAGACACGTTCACCGACAGCGCAAGCAAGCTGTCGACTTCGGAGCCGAGAAGACTGCCGTTTGTGGAGGAGCTCTTGCCGTTTTCGGTGCGTCCTACCGCAGCCTTCATAAGCGCCTTCTTCCGGCCCAGCAAGAGCTTCTCTAGCTCGTGCGAGCGCTTGATCGCATGTATGTTTTTGTACTGGATCTTCTGCTCGGTGGCCAACGTTTTGCGGATCTCGCCCCGCAAATCCCGCTGGTAATGGTCCTTCACTGTGAGCACAGACTTTGCGACCTCGCTGGCCTCCTCGGAAACGTGCTTGGCGACAATGTTGGCGAGCCGGAACTCGTCCACCGGCGGCAAGGGCACCGGATTCTCGAATTCCGGTCGGTACTTGGACGCTTTCCGGGAAACACCCTCTTTTGGGCCATCTTTTCTGGCCATCGTGCGGCCGACTCGGCTCAGATCAGGTCCGTGGTACTGCAGGCTCACAGGCAACGTTTGGGGCGTGGCCATGCAACAGTGGGCGAGAGTGTGACAAGCAGATACCGTCGAATGCGTTTCAGGCGGAGAATTTTGTTTAGCGCAGAAATGAACCCAACGCTCTCTGTTACCGCTTCTCTAGGGCAACGGCTTTTGGCTAAATCTGAGGCTTCCCCAGTGCGCCGCGCCGCCGCGCCTGCAGGACGCTCCATTCTGCACTACGTTCCATGAGTTCCATGCATTTACGTCAATTAGCACAGTATGCTGAGAGAGAAGATGGCCGACAGAGAAGGCGACTGCTAACAGAGAAGGCAATAGCCGAAAGAAAAGACGGCTGCTGAGGAGAAGCCGCTGCTAAAAAGAAGACGGCTGCTGAAGCGAAGACGGCTGCGAACGCCTACGAGTACTTTCCACCCGTAAATTCGTTCTTGTCGCCAAAAGGGTCGCCGCTGCCCGTCGAGCCCACGGTGTCCTGGCGCGAAATGCGTGGCGCCCCCATACTAGCGTAGTCAGACCTGAGCGGCTCGCCCGCTGCCGCAGTCAGTGAAGATACTTTGCGGGCCGGCTTCAGCGGCGCAGCAGTAACGGCCTCAAGCCTCAGACTGGCCTCGGTAATGCCCAAATTGTTGACGCGCGCGGCAAGCGCGTCGTCGTTGTCGTTGTTGTCGTCGCTGCTGTCGCTGGAGTAGTAGCTTTCCTCCGAGCTGGACGGGTCCTCCTCCTGGTGGTACTGGGCGGGGTTTTCTGGGGTGTAGCCGCACAAGTGGTCGAATTTCTGGAACGCCAGAACCAACTGGTCGTTCGCTACGATCAAGCTGCCCAAAAACTCCTCGTCCAACGCCAAGATCTCCTTTGTCTTGTGCAGACTGTCGCCCGCGCCCACGTACTGCAAGTACCGGAGGATCTTTCTTCTAATGCGGCGGCACTTCTCAAACTCCGCCGTGCACTTCTTGTCGTCCATGGGGTTCTGACCCGCGGGAAGCGCCAAAAGCGCGTTCTCGAGCGCCGTGGTGTGCGTGTGGCAGTCCGCAATGGCGCCCCGGATCCGCGGCTCCTCCTTCTTGTAGTTGATTTGCGGGATCTGGTACTCCTCGTCTGCGTAGAGCACGCCTCGCTTCTTGGCGCCGCCCTTCTGCTTCTTTTTCGGCTTGCGCTCTTCCTTGTTGAGATACGATTTCATCGCGTACGGCGACATGGTCCTGGGCCGCGGCGGAGGCGGGCTTTTGCGCCCGGCCAACGAGCTCTCGCTCAGCTCCGGGCTGGGGCTGCCCGGGCGAGCCGGCAGCGGGCTATGGGAGGCGCCAAAACCTTCCCTGTGGGCTGTGCTGCCCAGCCGCAGATGGCCCGAACGTGCCTTCGGCACCGCCTTCCACAAATTCGCCAAATTCTTGTATCCGCTGAGCTCGTGGAGCTCCTCGCGCCAGCCAATGGCCAAGTTCCGCACCTTGCGGACCACCTGAGCGTCGTACGGGGCGCCGAGGCCCGAACGGGCAGACCCTCCGGCGATTGAGCGCAAAAGCTCACTGAGCCGGTCGTCCGACGCCAATGTTTGGCCGATTTTCGTGCCGGCGTTGAGCACCAAGATCTCCAATAGGTTCAACGCGAGGAGCAGCTCCTCGGGCGTGTTGCCGTACTTGATTTTCTTGCGTATGGCGCGAGCAGCCTCCACGGCGCCAGACGCCTGGAGCTTGATTAGAGAGATCAAGTCATCCACATAAAGCTCCATGGACTCGTCCTCGAGGTCCGGGTTTCTGTTGGGAGTGCATAGTTGGTTGACTTTCACGGTGATGGACGTGAACGGTTTTTCGCCAAAGATGGGCATGTTTTTCTTGCTATGCCGCTTGGCCGTTTTCGCTCAAGCTGCTGCTGTGGGACCACTGGGGTGCACGGCTGGGGTTGGTGGGGGTCGGTGGGAGGTGGTAACTGTGCAGGAATAATCGTGGGGTGGGGGGAGCAGCACAAAAAAGCAGCACAGAAGAGCTCGGCCGGTCGCAAAATGCAGTAATACAGCGCCTGTAGAGCGTGTGGCACAGCTCCCGCCTCCTCTCCCAATAACATGAATCTTGGGTGGCTGGTGTTCGGCCTTGCCAGAGATATCAAGATCATATGATATATTACACGTGAGCGCGCTTCCCAGGTTTGCGCAGCTCGAGCCAGAGAAAAAAATGAGCAGTAAAACTCTCTTTAGCACCATGGCCGATCCAAACCAGTACAACGCCGACAAGTTGGCCAAGGACCTCGGCAGCGCCAACCTCGGCGACCAAGCTCCATTCAACCCCAACGCGGCCACGCCGTTCGTGCCCCTGGGCGGCCATCTGCAGTACCAGAACTACCAGGCCGGCGGCTACAACCAGTACCAAAACTACCAGCAAGGGTACAAGGGCTACAGCGACCAGTACGGCCAGCAGGGCCAGCAGGGCCAGTACCAAAACCAGTACCAAAACCAGTACCAGAACCAATACGGTAACCAATACCAGAACCAATACGGTAACCAATATGGAAACCAGTATGGCAACCAATATGGCAACCAATATGGCCAGTACAACGCGTACCAGCCCCAACAGGCGGCTCAGCCGCAGGGCATGTCGTTGGCAGACTACCAGAAACAGCAGTCTGCGTCGCAGACGTCTTTGAATAAGCCTAAGAAGACGTTGAAGTTGGCGTCCTCCTCCGGCATCAAATTGGCCAACGCACCCAAGCTTGTCGAGAAGAAGGAACTCAAAAAGGAAGAGCCCAAGAAGGAGGAGCCTAAGTCCGAGGCTAAGGAGGAGAAACCTGCTGCTAAGGAGGAGAAGCCCGCTGCCGAGCCTGTGGCGGACGCCGAGAAAGAGACGCCAGCAGACCCCAAGCCCGCTGCCAAGGCTGCACCAAAGGCAAAACCTGCCGCCACCGGCACCAAAACCGCCTCCTCGACCAAGGAGTCCACGCCCGTGCCCAGCGCAGACGCCTTGATCAAGGCACAGGAGGACGAGGTCGACGAGGAGGTCGTCAAAGACATGTTCGGGGGCAAAGACCACGTGTCGATCATCTTCATGGGCCACGTGGACGCGGGCAAGTCCACCATGGGCGGCAACCTCCTCTACTTGACTGGCGCCGTGGACAAGCGTACCGTGGAGAAGTACGAGCGCGAGGCCAAGGACGCCGGCAGACAGGGTTGGTACTTGTCGTGGGTCATGGACATCAACAAGGAAGAGAGAAACGACGGCAAGACCATCGAGGTGGGCAAGGCCTACTTCGAGACCGACACGAGAAGATACACCATCTTGGACGCGCCGGGCCACAAGATGTACGTGTCCGAGATGATTGGTGGTGCGTCGCAGGCTGATGTCGGCATCTTGGTCATCTCCGCCAGAAAGGGTGAGTACGAAACCGGGTTCGAAAAGGGCGGCCAGACCAGAGAGCACGCCTTGTTGGCTAAGACCCAGGGTGTGAACAAGATCGTTGTTGTTGTCAACAAGATGGACGACCCCACTGTCGAGTGGTCGGAGGCCCGCTACAAGGACTGTACGACCAAGTTGGGGCTCTTTTTGAAGGGAATCGGCTACTCCAAGGACGACATTGTTTTCATGCCTGTGTCCGGATTCACCGGCGCAGGTTTGAAGGACCGGGTGCCCAAGAACCTCTGTCCGTGGTACGAAGGCCCCTCGTTGCTAGAGTTCTTGGATGGCATGAAGACAGTCAATCGTTTCAACAACGCGCCTTTCATGTTGCCCATCTCGGGCAAAATGAAGGACATGGGCTGTATTGTCGAGGGCAAGGTCGAGTCAGGACACATCAAAAAGAACGGAACGTTGTTGATGATGCCCTCCAAGGCCTCCGTCGAGGTGGTGTCCATTTACAATGAGACCGAGCAGGAGTGCGACGCGGCATTCTGCGGTGAGCAGGTCAGATTGAAGATCAAGGGTGTGGAGGAAGAGGATGTGCAGCAGGGTTACGTGTTGACGTCGCCTAAGAACCCAGTGAGGACGGTCACGAAGTTCGAGGCCCAGGTCGCCGTTGTGGAATTGAAATCCATTTTGACGAAGGGTTTCCTTTGTGTCATGCATTTGCACACGGCCATTGTGGATGTCGAGTTCGTCGAATTGAAGCACAAGTTGGAGAAGGGCACAAACAGAAAGTCGAAGCAGCCTCCGCAGTTTGCCAAGAAGGGCATGAAGGTCATCGCGGTGTTGAAGGTTAAGGAGGCCGTGTGCGCAGAGACCTACAAAGACTACCATCAATTGGGCCGTTTCACATTGAGAGACCAGGGTACGACGATTGCTATTGGCAAAATCACCAAGTTGTTGTAAATTGACGCATTTTAATACATTCTCAGCAGTGCTACGCACGCCGAATCAACAGTGCAAAGATCTGGATGAGGTTCTCGACGCCGGGGAGTATGTTTTCGTCGGGGCCCTGGCCGTCGGTATACTTTGCGTGGGCAAAGTCTATGAGGTTGAGGCGGGAGAGCTGGGTAGGTGGCGTGCTTATCTCGTCGTCGTTGCTCTCGTCGTTGCTCTCGTCGTCGTCGTCGTCGTCGGCGTACTCTAGAGGGTCGAATACCAACGGGTCGGCTTCGAAGTAAGACTCTGCATCCAAGCCGGCCCATTTCTCAGGGTTGCCCTCGTAAATGAAGAGTAAGGAACCAGACACTATCCTAACCTCGGTCTCCAAAAGGCAATTGTAGAGCAACTGTAGCCGCTGGTGGAACCTGACAAGAAGTTCCTTTCGGAGAGGGACGCCGGGCACAAAAAAGGCCGCCAACGCGTGCTCCACAGTGTGTGTCGTGAGTTTTCTGCCGAAAAACTTGTCAAACGCAAAATACGAGCCGCCCTCCGCAGGCTCCTGGGCCACGGTCTCGTCCATACCCAGAAAGAGCAGCGGCGGCCTTTCGCCAAAGATCTTCATCCCGCAGATTCTGAACGCTAACAGGCTGCTGGTAGTACTATCGCTAACTCGTTGCAATCGTAGGCGTTTTTCCTCGGAAACGGAGCTATCGGTCAACACGGACCCGAGCTTGATGTCGAGAATGCACGGCCGCGAGAACCCGTGGTAGAGGTTCAGCACGACAAGATACGGTTCTGACAGCTGCAACAGACTGGCCGCGCTGGCAAGCGATGCAGCTAAAGAGCCGGACGACGCGCTCTTCGCCGGGTCCGGGGGCACCGCACGGTCCCCCTGCAAAACTACGGTGTCTGGCGGCGGCTCGTGGGCGCCCTCGACCAATGTGCCCATGTACGTAGGCATCCAGTGGGCGAGCAGCGAGCCCAAGAGAGATTCTAGAGGCGCGGCGGCGGAGCGGCGCTGCGTTTCGGCGTAGAAGGCAATTTCCTGCGGCGATGACCGCTTGGCAAACACGGCGCCCGCGGTCAAGCAGCCGTCGTGGCCCGCGGCCTGGTGGGCTGAGGGAACCAAGTTCATGGCTACGTGGTGACGTTGTAGGTGTGGGCCGCGAATTGCAGAGCGCGGCCCAAGAGAGGTAGAGGTGTGTGGCACGTGAGCCGTCCGGGGTAGGGCAGCAGCGTAATGGTCAATGCCCATATGTTTGCGTAGTGGTAGGTTCACGGGTGGTGGTAGAAGTGTACCTCTGCAGCAGTGTATGTAGCCGGATACTTAGGGGATGCGGTTGTTATTTGTGGATGGGGTGGATGCTTAGGTGTGGTGGTTTGTTGCAACGGTTTGGCGTGGGGATGCTGCGCGTCGGTGAAGACGAATCCTGCGAAGAGCTTGAAAGAGCTCTACACCTTGCGCACATTTTCAAAGTACATCACTACGCTTTGAAACATGCTTTCGTCGGTTTAGATACTCATAACAGAGCGTAGTGGGATTTTTTGAGCGTCGCGTTCAGCTCTCTACCCACGGCGGCAGGAATGTGTGTATCTATATACGCACTGATAGAAAACTTTACACAGTTCCTCGTGCACTGGGACCCCGCCCTTTGCCTAAACGAATATCAAACAATTCCAGCCCTGTAACATCCTCATCAGGCACCTTTCTCTAATGCAATGTTTACGTGTTCCTGCGCAAAATGCTGTGTGACATTTAAGCTTCTATTCGCGGCTGGCGCGTGGCTCGCGAGTCGCCAGGCGGCCACATTTTCGCACCCGCGTCTAAGCCTCGATCAGCAAATAGGACTCCGCGAACAGCACCCGAGAAAAGCGGAAAAGCGGGCAAAAAAAGCAGACACAATAACGCTAAAATTGTGGCCATGGTACATGCACGCGTGCTTCGTGTGCCTCCGGTCACACCAGCACCGCGCCCTGCTTCACCCGCCCCGGCACAGCCCTGGTGGCACATGCTCAATAGCTTGACCGCAACCGCGCTGTCCTGCAGGCAGTGCCGGCGACCTTGGAGCGGTTTTCCTCCGTTTGTAACGTGAACAATAACCCGGCCAGCCAGCTAAACACCTGCGAAGATCCTTGCGAAACACACGTGAAACACCTGTGAAACACTTGTGAAACACCCACCCCCAGCATGAGCAACCCGTACTACAATTCCCAGGCCCCCGGCGGCTCGGCCCCGCAGCCGTACGGCCAGCTGTACGAGATGGACTCCTACAAATACGACGACCAGGACGACTTCGTCGGGTTCATGAACGAGATCCAGGACATCAACACGCAGTTAGACAACTACTCCAACTTGGTGGACTTGATCAGCAACAAGCAGAAAAACCACCTCCAGGACTTGGATATAAACGAGGATGAGGGCGATTACGCGTCCAAGCAGATTGACCTGCTTGTTTTGGAAGCATCGAGCTTGCAAAACGAATTGAAGAGCAGAATTAAAAACGTGCAGACCCAGGCCGCGCAGCTGCGTAACCCACAGAAGATTGACCAGGCCGAAAGCACCCGTAACAAGTTCTTGAACCTTATCCAGCGGTACCGGTTGACGGAGTCAAACAACCGTGAGCAAACAAAAGTGCACGCCGAGAGGCAGTACCGGATAGTAAAGCCGGACGCGACACCCGAGGAGATCCGCGCGGTCGTAGAGGATGGTGCTGGCAACCAGCAAATCTTTCAGCAGGCGTTGATGCAGTCGAACAGGCGTGGCGAGGCCCGCACGGTGTTGAACGAGGTGCAGGTGCGGCACCGGGAGTTGTTGAAGTTGGAGAAGACCATGGCGGAGTTGACGCAGTTGTTCCACGACATGGAGGAGTTGGTCGTGGAGCAGGACCAGCCGATCCAGCAGATTGAGCAGCAGGTGGATGCCGCGCAGCACGATATTGAGCAGGGTGTGGGGCACACCAACAAGGCGGTGGTGCTGGCCAAGAAGGCGCGCAGAAAGCGTTTGTGGTGTTTCTTCATCATTGTGATTATCATTGTGATTCTCGCGCTTATCTTGGGTATCTACTTCGGCACGAAGTAGCGCACGAAGTAGGGGTGGGGAAGAGAAAATAGAGCCTGGAGCTCGGCGAGTGCTGCGAGCAGGCACAACGGCCGCTGTTAATGAGCATGAGGCATGAAATAGGCAATCGACAGTCAATTGACAGTCAACGCAGCGAGCACTGTATGTTAGAGAGGAGTCTACTGTATGGAATGGTGAGAGCAGAGGGCGGTTGGGGACAGTCCAGCGAAATCGAGAAAGAATGTGAAGCAAGGACTGTGAAACTGAGAGGCTGTGAAGCAAGGACTGTGAAACTGAGAACACTTGTGAAGCAAAGGCTGTGAAATTGAGAAAGTCTTGAATGAAAAGCTGAAAAACTAAGAAAGCCTATGACTATAGGACTATGCAACTGAGAAGCTGTGAAGCAAGGACTGTGAAACTAAGAAAAGCTGTGGGTCTAGGGCTGTGAACATGAGAATACTTGTAAAGCAAAGGCTGTGAAATCGAGAAAGTCTTGAATCAAAGACTGTGAAACTAAGAAAGCCTACGAGTATAGGACTATGCAACTGAGAAAACACGTGAAGCAAGGGCTGTGAAACTGAGAGAAGCTGTGGGTCTAGGGCTGTGAACATGAGAAAGACTGTGAGTCAAAGGATGTGAAACTGAGAAAGCCTATGAGTCTAGGACTGTGAAACTCAGTCTGTGAGTCAAAGGCTGTGAAACTGAGAGAAGCTGTGGGGCTATGGCTGTGAAATTGAGAAAGACTGTGAGTCAAAGGCTGTGAATCTGAGTCTGTGATTCTAGGACTGTGAAACTCAGTGAGCCTGTGAGTCTGTGAAATTTAAAAAACCTGTGAATCAGAGCCTCTGAAATTCAGAGAGCCTGTGAATCTGGCCCTGTGAATCTGGCCCTGTGAATCTGCGCCATGCCTAATGCCCGTGAAACAAAGCCTACGAGTTAACGCCTACAAGTGACAAACAACACAACATCGCTGACATTGGCCCCAGTTTAAGCTTTCCGAGCCAACAGCCGCACGCTGGAATCGTGGAGAACCCCAAAAGTTTACTTCTGGCTCAATCTGGGGTTGCCAAAAAGCGGAAAAACTAGCGAACCGCTGCCGAGCCCTCACGGCGCGGCTTGGCGCATCATCGGCCCTCCCGCGGCAGCTCGCACCTGCCCAGTCCGGAAGCACTCGGGCACATCGGATTTTCCGGGCACCCGCGGCACGCGTGTGCTACCTGCGATAAGGTTCCACCAAAATGCACAAGAGCGGAAACGCACAAACACCTTATAAAAAAAAAGCAGAAAACAGGTTTAAAATCGCCAGACTAGCGCCAAACCGGAGCAGCCGCGGCCGCGGTGGTGAGATTGGGTGCTAATCTCAGCGCACTGGGCAAGTGGCTTGACCAACGCAAATGCCGCGCCGAAAAAAAAAGCGCAAGGCTGTCGCCCAGCAGACACAGCTAAGCGAGAAGTGCAGCGCAGCTAGAGCGGCACCGCAAAAAACGAAAAAAAAAAAAAACGGCAGGACCAAATCAGCACCACCAAAATTGGCAGGACCAAATCAGCAGCATCTAATCAGTTACCCCATACCGGCCGAACACGCACCGCACGCAGCTCCACCCCGCCACGCACAAACGGAAACCGCCCATGGCGGCCGTTTTGTGCGGAGCCGCCTTTATCGCTGCGGCGTTGACCGGGGATGCCCACCCCCCATCGCAGGTCACCGGCCGCCTCGCGATACTCCAGCGAAGATGCACAGCGGGCCAATGAGCGCGCAGCGCAGCGTCAGAACTGGCGCGGCCTGCGCTATTCTGCAGGGCCAGACGTCTGTCTGCAGTAACTGGCACTATCTCTGGTTTCTTTCTTTTTCAGCGAAATGGGCACAGAGTGCAATCTGCTTCTCGTTTTCTTATCAGGCGTTGCAAAAGTATATAACCACTTGCACACCCCCGCAACAGCAGCAGCTCGCAACTAGTCGCGTACTTTCCCATTCTCGGCTAGCTCTTTTTTTTTGCTTTCCTGTTTTCCTTTTTTCTTCAGCGCCCAAGAAAAAAAATGAGCGACCAAGAGAAAGTCATCGCTCATGAAAAACAGGCCCCAGCAAAGGACGGCGCGTCCTTGGACGCCTACGAGAAGTCGCTCCTGGACTCCGGCGATGGTGAGGCCGCTCTTGTCGGCTTGAGTTTCGTCAACCGGATCGCCGCCAAGATGAACGCCGAGACCAAAGGTATTGAGCTCATCACCGACGAGGAAAAGCACGACGACTCCATCATCAACGCCGCCAGTATGTGGTGGTCCGCCAACATGGTGATCGCCACGTTTGCGCTCGGTGCGCTTGGTGTCACGGTTTTCGCGTTGTCGATGTTCCAGTCGATCATGTGCATCGTTTTCTTCAACCTTTTGGGTGCCATTCCCGTGGCCTACTTTTCTCTTTTCGGTGTGAAGTTTGGCCTCCGCCAGATGATCGTCTCCAAGTTCTTCGTGGGCGACATTGCCATGCGTATCTTCGCCTTCATCAACATGGTGGCGTGTGTGGGTTGGGGTGCCGTGAACATCATGGCATCTGCGCAGTTGTTGCACATTGTTAACAACGGCGCGTGTCCTCCATGGGCCGGCTGCTTGATCTTGATTGTGTTGACCATCCTCGTGACGTTCTTCGGCTACAACGTCATCCACCAGTACGAGAAGTGGGCGTGGATTCCCAACCTTGTGTGTTTCATCGCCATTATCGCCAGAATGGCCATGTCTAAGACTTTCACCTGGGGCGAAACCGTGGGCGGCGAGACCACCGCAGGTAACGTGTTGTCGTTCGGTGGATCCATCTACGGTTTCGCTACAGGCTGGACTACTTACGCTTCGGACTACACCGTGTACCAGCCCCGTAACGCCAACCCATACAAGATCTTTTTCGGCGTGTTGTTCGGCTTGCTCACGCCATTGATCTTCACCATGATCTTGGGTGCGGCCTGCGCCACAGGCACGCTCACCAACAGCAACTGGGCCGCTTTGTACGACAGCGACTCCATTGGTGGATTGGTGTACGCGGTTCTTGTCGAGGATTCCTTGCACGGGTTCGGCCAGTTCTTGTGTGTGCTCCTTGCGCTCTCCACCGTGTCCAACAACATCCCCAACATGTACTCTGTCGGGTTGTCTGCACAGTCTGTGTGGTCGCCCTTGCGCCGGATTCCCCGTGTTTTCTGGACGATTGCGGGCAACTGTGTCACGTTGGCCATCTGCATTCCCGCGTACTATTCGTTCGCCGACGTCATGGACAACTTCATGAACTTGATCGGGTACTACTTGGCCATCTACGAGGTGATGTGCTTGTCCGAGCACCTCATCTGGAACAAGAACCAGTGGAGTGCGTACGACTACCTCAACTACAACGACCGGAAGGCGTACCCCTTGGGTTTGGCCGGTACCTTCGGCTTCTGCTGCGGATGCGCCGGTGTGGTTGTGGGCATGAACCAGGTGTGGTACCAGGGTGTGCTTGCGAAGAAGATTGGTGCGTACGGCGGTGAGCTCGGGTTCGAGTTGGCTGCTGCGTTTTCGTTCATTGGCTTCAATGCCGTGAGAGGCTTTGAGAAGAAGTACATTGGCCGTTAAGGCTGGTGTTGCTTGTAAATGTTAATAGGCCATGCTACATTGGATAATACTACCTTGGATAATACTAGAATATGTTATTGTGATGCTGCTCTAATTCTGCATTGATAGTGCTGCACTGTGTAATGCTATCTTGGATGATAGTACCGCGAAAATCACCTTAGAAATGTTGCATTGGTAGTGCTGCTGTGGATTATACTACCTTGGATAATGCTAGAACATGATACTTTGATGCTGCTCTGATAGTGCGACTCTGCTTAATACTACCCTAGTTAATACTACCCTACACAATACTACCCTACACAATACTACCCTACGTAATTCTACACCAGAGAATGCTACTTTGTGTAGTGCTGCTACATTGTTATACTCAGTGGCCGTGTGGGCCATATCTCGCTTAATCCTTCCCCTCGTTCCTAGTGCACGTCTTCAGACTAGCCTGGCTCCTCCAGCCTTGCTCTTCCAAGCTGTCTTCTCCATGTTTCGTTCTATGCACACCAACCTCATAACTGTGCACAGCTACTAGTTTCCAGCTCACCTACCGTAGTCATGCACTTGCCCGTTGCCGTTTCCGGTAGCTTTCTCGCCATGGCGGCGTGTGTCGTGCTCGCGTCGTCGCTCAGCCCGCTTGCGCCGTTTGTCAAGCATGGAAAAGTAGCCCAGGCGGACGACGCTTCCCTGCAACAAACCGCAAGCACATTGCCCCGAGCAGTCAGCGCCGCCGCCCGGCTCACCGTACCCAAATCGTGGTTTCTACACTACTACGTGCTTTTCCTGGCGCTCATGTGGGCGCAGGCACCGCTCCAGCCACGTGCCATCGCCGCAACGTCGAAATATCTGTTGGCGTGGTTGCTTCTCACCGTGCAAGCCACGCGCAGACTAGTGGAGAGCTGCACCGTGACGAAATGGAGCCCTAAATCCGCCATGCACGTAACCCACTACCTCGTCGGCATGGCCTTCTACGTTGGCGTGGCTGCGGCGTGCTACGGCGGGCTTCGGCGGGGCTCCCCAGCCGACATTCCGGTGTTTTCCACCGGCTGGTCGTCCGCGACCGCGGCGGTGTTGGTGCTCGTTTTTGCGCTTGCGTCCGCCGACCAGCTCCGCAACCACCGCCACTTGGCCGGCTTGGTCAAGTACTCAGCGCCGACGCGTGGTCTCTTTGCGGTGGTTTCGTGCGCCCACTACTTGGACGAGATTGTCATCTACTTGGTGGTGTCGGTGCTTGTGCTCGCGGCAGGAACGCAGCCATGGGCTGCTGAGGACGCAGCGTTTGTGTGCGCGTTTCTCTTTGCAATCGTCAATCTCTCGGTGAGCGCGGTGGAGTGCCGCCGGTTTTACGCTGCCAAGTTTGACGACTACGATGTGCCGTACGCGTTAGTGCCGTACCTCTACTAAGCGGAACAACACACTGGCCCGCACTAGCTTTGGGGCCGCTTACTTTGGGGCCGCGCGCGCTCCAACCGAGTCGTTATCTGCAGGTAGGATCTCTCTGCTATACCCCAGGCCAAGTGGGTATACCGGTTATGCGCCAATGCCGCCCAAGACAGAGTGCCCCGTGCACATCAGCCTACGGCACGATGGACACGCCATGGTCAAAGGCAGCCCCGGGGTGCCCGGATCGCTCGTATGTGTCGAAATTCCGCGAAAAAAGCATCATTTTCCGGCCACCGCGGGCCGCGTTCTACTTCGCCGCCGCCTTTACTAACGTACAGCCACGAATTCAGACGGTGATCGAGATTCGCCCAGCCAGGGGCGTAACTTTCATCTGCCGCGCGGTCGGCGTCGAGTTTCTCACCGTGCAAAAGGTCGTAACGCCGTCTCGGCTCGGCGCCAGCGAAACAGAGAAGCTGGCCCGCGTATTCCACGATCCACAGGTATATGCGCCGCCCGTGGGCCAGTTTGCGCAGGATGTGATGGCGCTAGATGTGCCCGTTTTCATTCCGCTCGACCGCAGCGTGATTGCAAGCGGCCATTTCGCTCCGTGGGGCGCAACCACGGTCCATGTGCTTAGTGTGCGCGTTTCCGTGGGCGCCGTGGCCGCCAACGAGTGTAATTTCTCCCTGGACTTCCGCGTGCCGATCAAGTTGTATGACACGCTCCCGTTGTACCGGCAGTTCAACGAGCCAGTGTGCCAGACGCAAGTTTCCGCGGACGACCAAGTGTTGGTAGAGGTTGTGGTACCGGTTTCCGCCGTGGGGCCACTGGATACCATCGAGTTGCTGGCGGCGGTCGCCGCAAACCACATGCACAACCGGCGAAAGCGAAATTTGCAGCTACGGCTGGTAACCGTGCAGCTCAGGGAGGTTATGGAAGGTTTTGACGGCGGGTTACCGCAGAAAAAAGACCTCAAACTCCATTCGGAGACCCGCACTCACGAGCAGCCGCTCACGACCGAGGGCGTGGCGGACGTGTTCTCGTTTGCGTTGCCGCACGAGAACGACGCGTTGGACCTCTTCACCGTGGCGAACGTCCAGGATTACCTGCGGGAGCACGTGAGCTCCACCACGGCCACGTTCAACCGCAACAAGCACCACGGCAAGTTGGCCGACGGCATCCCGTTGACCCACGTGCAGGGTTTCACCACCCAGGGCAAGCTCTTCTTGTTGCGGTACGAGCTCGTGGTCAAGGTGAAGATTGCCCACGGCAAGGACGTAGAGTGCGTGGTGCCGCTCACGGTTTCCCCATTCAACCGCTCCAGCAGCTCATACTTGATGCAGTGGATCACACAGGAGTGCCAGCACGCCCGCGACCGCTTTGGCAAGGACACCGTGGCCGAGGTGGCGCACGCCGTGCGCTACGACGACGCCTACAGACTTACGAGGCGTTTCTGCCCGCCGCCAACGGTGTATCGGTACAACGCGGCGAACTGGGCGCGCTTGGGCTACATCCCAGAGGCATTTGGCAAGACTGCGCTGGAGAAGCAGCTCTTGCGGGTTATAGACTGAGCGGGTTAGACGGGCAGTTCTGGCGCTCGAGAGTGCGCAGTGCTCACCAGGCAGCAGTGTAACGCAATAGAACGAGGACAAGAGGACAAGAGAACAAGAGAACAAAAGGACAAGCCGACAAAATGCAGCAAGAGGTAAAAGAAAAGGTAAAGAGGTTGAAGCCAGAAATGGAGAAATTAGGAAAATGTGACAGAGAGAAGAGCCACTGTCCCACCATTGCTTACTACTTCTCACTGAGTCCCGCGTTCGCACCTGCAGTGCCGCGCACAGCTTCCCCATACTTCCGCTACACCTCTTCCACCGACCACCTGCTATCCACGAATAGCTGCACCTACAATACCCCGTGGACACCAATTGCCCGCATCGTCCAGACACTGCATTTGCGCGCATCGTCTAGTCACATAATGTCGGGCCCACCCCAGTACGACGCAGACCCTGACCTCTCGGCATACGCCTCCAGCCTCGCCACGCCGCGCTCCGGCCCTCCGGCGTACGCTCCAACTACAACGTCGTCGTACACGCCGGCCAGCGGTAATCCCGACGTGGAGTTCCACAAGGAGGTCACGCGTGCGTCGCTCATCGTATCTCCCGATCACAAGGCCGTCTACGACACATTGTGCGAGATCTACACCATAATCACAGTTCTCGAGATGGTCGAGAACGCGTACCTCAAGGACTTTCTCCTAGACAAGGAGCAGTACGCGGCCATTGTCGCGCGCATGGTGGCGCAGTACCTGGTGCTTGCGAAGAGCTTGGACAGCACGGCGTCGCTCCGGGCGCTCGTGGACAAACTTCTCCCGACGGTGCTGGCCGACCACAGCAACTTGCCGCACGCGATAGCAGCCAAATTCCGCGTCCACGCGCCGATCGCAGTGGAGAAGCTCGCCCGCGGCCCGACCACAGCGACATCGGGCGACAGCTTGCCTCATGCTCACTCGCAGGAGCATATCCACGACGGAAACGGGCCGGACGCCGTGGGAACAGCCGAAACAACGGGAGACTCCGGCGCCGCGGCCCGCGAGTCGGCCAGCAACGCCCGCTTGGTCGCCCAGGCCACGGGAAACTTCATCACGCTTATGGACGCAATCAAGCTCAACTACAACACCAAAGCGCAGCTCCACCCGCTTCTTTCCGAGGTGGTGGTCACGATCAAGGACGTGGCGGCGGGCCGCGGCACGTCGCGGCCGCTCGAATTGCCCGCGGGGCCCAAGTTGGTCGGGTGGCTCATCCGGCTCAACCAGTTGTCGGACACCGAGGCGCTCTCGCGCGAGGACAGCGAGAAATTTCTCGAGGACGTGGAGGAGGCGTACAACGGGTTCTTCGACTCGCTCTAGCGGCTGTAGTTCGAGGCGGCTGTAATTCTGGGTTTCTGCATTTCTCTACTAACTTCTCTACTCTTCCTTTTTCTCCTTTCTATACAATCGACTCGATCTGCTCTGCGTAGCTCAACACGTTGCGGATGATGGCGGCGTTGTCGGACACGCTCGCGTTCTCGGTGCGCGAGCCAAAGTACACGGTGCCGTCGCGGAACTGCCAGTCGTGGACGTCGAGCTGCAGCGTCAACTCGTCCTCAAACGCGCGGTCGCTCTGCTCCTGGGGAAAGTACAACAAGGTTTTGCAGTTGGAGATGGGAATGGAATCGTTTGTCTTCTCGAGCGAGCGCGCAATCTCCTGGCGCAACGTCTTCAACAAGGTATCGCTGAAGTGGCGGTACTCCTCGCAAGGCAACGGCGAGTCCTGCTGCAAGGATTTCCAGATCTTGATGTAGTTGCCCTCCATCAAGTTGCGCTCCAAGTCGATTGGGTAGCGCAAATACTTGTCCTTTTCTGTGTCGAGGAACGGCGAGCTGTAGATGGTCTCCAACTCCACGTGATACTTGCTGATCTGGCCCTGCGAGAGCAAGTAGATCAAGTACAACGACGTGATCTTGGTGCAGTCTGTGTTTGCCTCGTTGCGGGCGTGTAACTGTGGCAACGCGTAGAACTGGCGCAACGACGCGAAGTAGTTTTCGAACCCAGCGTACTCCAACGTCAAGAGCAGCGACAATGCGCCGATTTCCAAGATCCGCTCGGCGATTTTGAGGTCGTTGATCTGGTCTGCGGTGGTGGTGTTGGAGGGTAACGGCACGAGCAAGTTGTGTTTGATCAACTCGAGGCGGATGGGCGTGAGCAACGCCAAGCAGCGGTCGTACTTGGCCGCGTCGAAGAGCGCATACAACTCTGCGGCAAGTTTGGGAAGCGCCATTGTGATTGCTGGGTGTTCTGGGGCTGGCATGTCTTGTGCGGGCCCGTTGTAGTGGCGATGGTCGTGTGCAGCCCAAAGATATAGAGAAGAGGCTGGGGAGACTGGACTGGGTAGGCTGGGTGGGACAGTGGTGGATTTGAATTGTTGTGATATTGGAGGCAAGGCAGCAGACGCAGTGCGGGTTTTTGAGGTATGTTGTGTTTTGTTGTTCTTGTTGTTTTTTTGTTCTTTTTGTTTTTTTTTATTGTTTTTGTTGTTTGGTTGTTGATCGGATGGCGTGGTGCTGCTCCAGTGCTGCGAGAATAACTGCGCTGCGGAAGCACTACAGGCCATTCTGGGTTTCTAATACTCTGGATCTGACCTCCCATCATTCTGTGTCTTCCCAGCATTTTCTGTCTTTTCGAACTCTCTGTATTTTTCCTACTCTCTGTTTTTCGGAATATATCGTATTTGCTCTGACTTTCCACCGATTTTTCTACCTGCCTCCAATCTACATGTACTTATGCTGCTTCTTCTGCCCACCGCTACAACCGAAAGACACAGGCACGGTGCCACAAAAAGAAATTAGACCGCTCCAGTAAGATATCTGAAACGCAAGTAGCAACATCCACACAGTCCCCATGCAGCAGCCCAGCAACCGTCCACCTCTCTTATCTCTCCAGCTGACTCACCAGCTGACTCACCGCCTGACTCATAGAGCACGAGATCCGAGGGGCTTGCAGCCCATATCCGAGGGCGCCGAGGGACCCGCAAGCCCAGGTCCGAGGTGCGAAACCGCCTGCTTCTGAGTGCGGGAGGCACGGGTTCCCTCTCGCCAGTTCCGGGGGTGAAAAACACCATCAGAAAAAAAAAATCCCACTGCTTCCATTACCTCTACAACTAATGTGTGGAATATACGCTGCCTTCAGGCAAAAGGACGTGGAGCTGTTTAAAGACAAGGCGCTCCAATACGCCAAGAGAATCAGGCACAGGGGCCCCGACTGGTCCGGCAATGTCGTGGTCAACAGCACTATATTGTGCCATGAGAGATTGGCCATTGTGGGCTTGGACTCTGGCGCCCAGCCCATCGTTTCGCCCGACGGCAGGTACTCGTTGGCCGTAAACGGCGAGATCTACAACCACATCGAGTTGCGCTCGGAGTTCGCCGACTACCAGTACAAGTCGTTGTCGGACTGCGAGCCCATCATCCCATTGGTGGAGAAGTACGGCATCGACGCCCCCAAACACTTGGACGGCATGTTTGCGTTCACGCTCTACGACAAGGAGACCGACCGCATCATCGCAGCGCGCGACCCGATCGGCATCGTCACGTTGTACATGGGCAAATCGTCGAAATCGCCCGAAACCAGGTACTTCGCGTCGGAGTTGAAGTGCCTCTTGGAGGAGTGCGACGAGATCTTCGCCTTCCCACCGGGCCACGTCTACGACTCGCACACCGACGAGATCACGCGCTACTTCACCCCAACGTGGTGGGACGGCGCCCGCGTGCCGCAGAAACACGTCGACTACAAGGAGGTTCGCGAGGCGTTGGAGATGGCTGTCAGAAAGCGCTTGATGGCTGAGGTTCCCTACGGTGTGTTGTTGTCTGGCGGCTTGGACTCGTCGTTGATTGCGTCCATCGCCGCGCGCGAGACCCAGCGGGCCACCGCCGCTTCCCCGACCGACGGCATCGACGCCAACAAGGAGTTATCTGGAGTAGATGCGTCGGGCGCGTTGCACACGTCCAGCTTTGCACGTTTGCACTCGTTTGCCATCGGGTTGCCCGGTGCGCCGGACTTGGTGGCCGCCGAGAAGGTGGCGCACTTCATCGGCACCATCCACCACTCGCACACGTTCACGTTGGAGGAGGGCTTGGACGCCTTGAACGACGTCATCTACCACTTGGAGACGTACGACGTGACCACGATCCGCGCGTCCACGCCCATGTACTTGTTGTCGCGTAAGATCAAGGCCCAGGGCGTCAAGATGGTGTTGTCCGGCGAGGGCTCCGACGAGGTATTTGGTGGTTACTTGTACTTTGCCAACGCGCCCTCCGCCGCCGAGTTCCACGAGGAGTGCGTCAAGAGGGTCAAGAACTTGCACTACGCCGACTGCTTGCGCGCAAACAAGTCAACGTTGGCCTGGGGCTTGGAGGCCCGCGTGCCCTTCTTGGACAAGAACTTCTTGGAGGTGTGCATGAACATCAACCCGGAGGACAAACTCATCAAGCCCGCCGAGGGCAAGATCGAGAAGTACGTGTTGCGCAAGGCCTTCGACACCACCGACGAGCCCGACGTCAAGCCCTACTTGCCCGAGGAGATCTTGTGGAGACAGAAGGAGCAGTTTTCCGACGGTGTGGGCTACTCGTGGATCGACGGTTTGAAGGATGCGGCCGAGGCGGCCGTTTCCGACGCCGAGCTCGCCAACCCCAAGCCCGAGTGGGGGGACGACGTGCCCACCACCAAGGAGGCCTACTGGTACAGGTGCAAATTTGACGAGATGTTCAACAACTCCAAGGCTGCTGCGTCCACCGTTATGCGGTGGGTGCCCAAGGCCGAGTGGGGCTGCCACGCTGACCCTTCGGGCAGATACGCCACGACCCACGAGCACAAGGTGGACGCCAACTGATTCTGGCGCTGCTGCTGCTGCTGCCGTATGTACAGTTAATAGTGCTTTTGCATTCGTTTATATAGAAAAGCTGGGAGACACACGGCCCATGCGTATAACTTCGTATAACCTCATGCGTATTACTTTCACAGCTGCTGCTCGTCAAACCACCGCTTGACGTGCTCGTGGTCCCGCGCCACCCACGACGCGTTGATGTGTATCTGCTCCAACACCTGCTCCAACGCCCGCTCGAACCCATGCACGTCCTTTCCGGCGAAGAACGCCCGCACGTCGCTCTCCATGTCCGGCGCCGCGTAGTGGCCGAGTGTCAACTTCACGAGTCGTTCTAGCACCACCATGTTGGTGGACATCAACTCGTGGAACCTCGCGTAGTTCTCCTTGAAGAACTCCCAGTACAACGCCCTCACCCGCACGTTCTTCGACAACGACGACGCGAGGAAGTGCGCGTCCATGGGCAAGTTCCTGGAGCCGTCGAGCAAAAGCGCCATCAGCCTCTTTGCGAGCGTGGGGTCCGAGAGGTGGCCGAGTGCCGCCATGGCGATTTCCCTGGCGTCGAGCGACGGCGGGCTCGTGACAAGCTCCATGATGAACGCGAAGTCGCTCTCAGAAACGTGCCCCGAGTCCACTACAGACGTCAACACAAAGCTGCGGAGAGACGGGTCGATGCTCTCGCCTGCCTTCCACTTGGAGAATAGCAGCGAGGCGTAGTCGTACACGTCCGGGATGTGCCACGGCGCCGCGCTGTTCAATAGCAACGTCTTCAACTTCGACCGCGAGAAGTCGTCCTTGCTCACATCCTCGTGCAAGAGCGGCGACGCGTACTTGGTGTAGAGCAACGTGCAGAACTTGTGGATCTGCTGGTCCAACTTGCTGTCGGCGCCACTGAACGTACGAGCAAAACTCGAGAGCCTATTGCACAACACCTGCCACACCGTGAAGCTGCCGTGTAGAAGGTCCTGGTCCAACGCAACTCGCTTGATCAAGTCCAAAAACGTCACTGTGGAGGTGTACTTGTCTCCCGATACTGCGACGGACGCGACGTCGGCAACTATACCCACCCTGTCCTTAGCGGAGAAGCTAGCGAAATGCGGCACAATGTGCTCGCGGAACAACTCAGGCGCATAGTTGACTCGGAGGGGTGCACTGGAGTCTTTGTTCAACTTGAAAGCGCCTTGCACATCGTACGCGAGCTTCGCGGACTTCTCGCAAAAGCTGTCAGCCGGCAAGGGCCGGGAAGACGACGACGCCGACGACGCCGTTTCCAACGGGATCCACCAGTGGGTCTCGTCGTCGGCCGGGGTCACGCCACCGCCATTAAGAAACCTCGACTGGTGCAATTCTAGCGTGCTGCTGCTGCTGCTGCTTTTGGACACATTGACCACGGGGAACCCGATCCGCGAGATCCACAGCAGCATCATCTGCGAGACGTCGCGGCCAGACGCCTGCGAGACCGCTGTCCAGAGGTCCTCGGACGTGGCGTTGCCGAATTTGTTCGCGTCCAAGTACTGGCTCACGCCTGCGAGAAACACCTCGGGCGACAAGTACTCCGAGAGCATGAGAATGGAGGACGCGCCCTTCAAGTAGGAGATGGCATCGAAAAGCTGGTCGATGTCCAACGCGTCGACCACCTCGACCTTGATCGGGTGGGAGTTGCGCAAGCCGTCGAGCTGGAGCGCATCCTGCAACTGCTCGGAGGTGAACACGGCGAAAATGTCCCACTCGGGAAACAAGTAGTCCACGGCGTAGTAGCCAACCCAAGTGGCGAAGCCCTCGTTGAGCCACAACTCGTCCCACCACTGCATGGTGACCAAGTTGCCGAACCACTGGTGGGCTATTTCGTGCGCGATCACGTACGCAACTTTCTGCTTGTACAGCAAGTCCGAGGTCTCGTTCGAGTATAAGAGCGCCGTGGACCGGTACGTGATGAGCCCCCAGTTTTCCATGGCGTTGTGCGAGAACGCGTGCACCGCGAGAAGGTCCAACTTGGGCAACGGGTACTTGGCGTTGAACACCTTGCTGAAGAGATCGACGATCTTGGGCGCCAACTCGAGCGCGAGCTGCGCGTCCGCAGAGTACCCTTTCGTCGTGTAGATTCTCACGGGCAACGGCTTGTTCCCCGCGTACAATTCTTGCGTGTGCGCCTCGATGTACTCGAACTCGCCCACCGCCCACGCAAGAAGATACGTGGACATCACAGGCGTGGTCTGGAACGACGTCTTCTTGGTACCTGGGCCTACGCGCTGCTCGGCCGCCACGGGCATGTTGCCCAAAACCGTCAAATTGGCGTCTGTGGTCACATGTACGGCAAACGTGGCCTTGAGCGCTGGCTCGTCGAGACAAGGGAACGCTCTTCGCGCGTCCGTGGCCTCAAACTGCGTCGAGAGCATGTACTTAGTCTCGCCGTTTTCCTCGTACGACAGCGTGTAGAACCCGGACATGTTTGTCTGGATTTTTCCCGAAAACTCGATCGCCAAAGACACCCGGGCGCCCACGGTGCCTAGCACCGACTGTAACTGCACCACAAAGTACTCCTTTTTGGCGTTCTGCTCGCCCAACGCGGCGCCAATGCTGCGGCCGGTCCCGCTGATTTTAGCGGTAACGGACCCGATGGTCAACTCGCGAAAGTGCAAGTGGATCTTGTCGGTGGGCTCCACCACGTCCAAGTCTATGCGCACGGCGCCGTCGTAGGCTGTTGTAGAGATGTTGAAAATTGACAAGTCGTAGTGAACGGGCCGCACGCACGACGGCAACGCCTCGTAGTACGGCTCGGAGTCAGCGCACATGTTCCGAGCGATACTGGCGGGTAGGAAGGTATAGTTGCAAGGTGGATGCGCAACGGTTACTGTGGAGAAGCGCGAGGTTTTTCCGAGATGTGGACCAATCTCGGGCCGACCATTGGTAACTGGATGCAGCACCGTGGAGGTGGTTATGGCTGTGTCACAGATTTGAAACACAGTTCTACTGATACGTGTGTGCTTGAGTTGAATTGAATTTTCGTGTGTTGAATGTTTGTAATTTCTGGCGGTACAGCCGCCTGACTGCTAGCGGTGGAGAGCTGCGAAGGCGAAGGTGACAGGTGAGAACCGGAGAAATAGAAAAGAAAATAAACGAAAAGAAAACAAAAGAAAACAAAATAAACAAAATAAACAAAATAAAGGAAATAAAAGAAAATAAAAGAAAAGTAGATAAAATAAAAAAGTGGAATACAAAACAGGACAAGAGTAGAGAAAACCCCTGAGTGGCATCTCTGCCAAGACAGAGAAATACATATACAGAAAAAGTGTGGATAGGCAGAACTGCCTAAGGCAACGCAGTGGAACGTTTTGTATTGTCACATGTGCCGGCGCTACTGCCAGCACGTTTGGCGGCTCGCTGGAGCCACATCTACTTTTGCACAGTCTTCCCCTTACCGTTTTTCTTGCTCTTCTTCGCAAACTTCTTCGTCGACAACTCGCTGTTCACCGTGCGGTCCAACGCACGGATCTCTTTCGCCAACGCCGTGCTGGGGTCTACGCCAAACTTCTCCACGCGGGCCAAATCCTTTCTTGCGGCCGTGGCCAGCGCCTCGTCGCCAAACTTCTCCGCACGCTTGAGCTTTTTCGTCAACAAGTCCACGGCTAGCTGTTTTCTTTCCTCGGGCGACAACGCCTTCTTTTCTGGCTTCTGCTGCGTTACTTCGTTACCGTTTTCCTTGGCGGGCACCTCTGCCGGTGCCGCAACAGGCTCGGCGGCTGCCTCCTCTGTTTTTGGCTCTGTTTTTGGCTCCTCCGCGGGCGTGGTAGTGTCGTCGTCGAGCTCGCCAAGCTCTCCGCCCGCAGATTCGGCCTCGGTCAAACGCGCGACCAAATCGGCCTTTTTGCCGTCAACCGGCAACCCTTTCGCCTTTAGGGCCTCTTTCAATTGGGCAACTGTCAACGACGCGTACTGGGACATGGTTGGGGAAGGAGCGCCGGGCCCCAGCTTGTCGCTTGTTCGCTCACCGCTGGAGCGCGCGGCGGCATGCAGGAGGGCAGCGTCGTGGAGACCGGTTGGTCGAACAAAGACCCCACAGGAGACGACAAAAAAAGGAGCAGCGGCGGAAACGGGAGACGGGGAAGTGTCCCTTTTATACGTGTCCCGGTGGCAAAACCGTAATCCCGTTTTTGCAGCCGCCGGCCCAGAGCGGAAGATTGCGTAAACTGGGGGCGGCGCCGGCGCTCGCGTCATTTCGCAGCGCTATTCAGCCGTCTCTGCGTTGCTGGTGCGGCGCGCTGCTGAAAGCGAGGGCCCCACAGCCATTGCAAAACCACAACGAGAAACACACTCATTGAGGAACGAAGGATTTTAAAAAAGAGGGAAAAAGCGCTGGGATAGTTGCAGCCAAGAGGGTTTAAGGAAGTAGCACACAATTCCAATGGAGACTTGTAACAAACGCATTTCGCCCGACCTTTCTGGTTACGGGCCAGGCCCTCAGAGTGCCTTGATGCTCAACACCAAGATCAACGCCATCAGCAAAAAACACATGACCAAAACCAACAACGCAAGGTACCGCGTCGCGGGAAACTCGTCCTTGCGGAGCCGTGCCTGCACGGTGGCGTAGCGGAAATACCCGATGAGCGACACGGCTAGCGAGAAAACACCCACCAACACCCCAAAAGGCTTGCCCAACTGCCTCAATGCGTCCAGGCTGGGGTTGGCCGGAAGCGCATACTGCTTTCCGTCAAACACGACCTCGTTTGCTCGCTTCTGGAGCGAGTACAACTGCAAAAACGCTAGCCCCATTGTCATCATTACTAATGACGTTCGGGCCCACGCTAGGTACGTGCGCTCGTTGGCCAAGTGGTCGCGCGCCACCAGGCCCTTGTTGACGAGAATGAGCGTGTTGTCGTGAATGAACCCTGCCACTTTGTCTGTTGTTGTTTTCTTGCTGTTCTCCGGCTCGCTATCGGAGTAAGGCGGGTCTTGCGCTGCCGCAGGCTGCAGTTTTCGGCCCCGCTGGTTCTGCCGCAACCCCTCTCCACGCAACAGGGAGCTTCGCAGCGAAGAACGCGGGCCTTGCTGCGGTGTTGTGGGCATTGACGTTGTCTGGAAGGAGGAGTAGGTGTCCAGAAGAAGCAAATCCGTCTCTGCGCAGAGCTGCAGGTGGCCACCGCTACAAGCGTTGTGCCTGCCTGCGCACCGCACGGCTGACCCGTACCTGGGCCAACAATGTACAAATGGAAACGTACAAGTGGATGCACCCTTCACCTGCAAAAATACGTAAAGCACATCGGACGGAGTGGACGATTTTTCGAGTCTCTCCATCCTCCAGCCTTTTCTGTTGTGTCTCAACACAACCCGCCTTCTTTTCAGGCGCTACACCGCGATCCGTATCTATAGCACTTATTATACTTTACAATCTGTCTAGTCTTACATATCTCGCTCTCTTTCGCCCCTAAAACTCCGTGTCTTGGTCAACGATCAACAAAACATTGCCGTCGTCCGCGAGCTGGAACACGTTGTGCCGGCAGTAGTCGTCAATGACAGACTGCAACTGCTCAGCAGTATACCCCTTGGCGTTCATCCTGGCCCGCAAGTCCGGGATGTTGATTTGGTTGGTGTTCTCCTCGCGCACAATACGACGGATGTGGCTCATGATCTGCGACGAGGTGTCGTCGGCGCGGTACTCCCGTATCTCCATCGACAGCTTGGACACCTGGAGAAGACGCAACGCCTCCTCCACGTCGTCTTTGCTCACGGTGTTCGAGAAGCGGATCCGCGCCAACGCCTGCGATAGACGCAAAATGCCCAACAACGTACGCGGGGTGATGTGGGCGAACTTTCTCACCGATCCTTCGTTGCGGTGCGCCTCCTTTCTCATGTTTATGTACGACTGCGTGACGTATGCACCCACCTCTCTGGGCACAACAGGACGGAAGCTTCGAGCAATGGAGATGTACTGGCGGATGGTCTGCAGGTCAAGAGGCTCGAAGTCCATTGGCGGCTCGTGGTTGTGCTGGTGGACGTAAGTGACGTGGCGCGCCAACTGCTCGTCGCCGGCCTCCGAAGCGTGATCCAACATCAAGAACATGATATCGAAACGAGACAAAAGCGCAGCGGGCAAGTTGATGTTCTCGTGTGCAGATAAGAACGGATTGTAGCGGCCGTACAACGGGTTGGCCGCCGCCAAGATAGATGTCCTGGCGTTCAACGTGGTGTTGATACCTGCCTTGGAGATCGAGATCGTCTGCTGCTCCATGACTTCGTGAATGGCGGTACGGTCGCTCTCCTCCATCTTGTCAAACTCGTCAATGCAGCAAATGCCATTGTCGGCCAACACAAGCGCGCCGCCCTCAAGCACCATTTCGTCTGTGACGGGGTCTCTCATAACCGCGGCAGTCAATCCGACACCGGAAGAACCGCGGCCGGTGGTGTAGACGGAGCGCGGAGCGATTCTGTTCACGGCCTTGAGCAACTGCGACTTGGCCACACCGGGGTCGCCCATGAGGCACACGTTGATGTCTCCACGAATACGCATGCCGTCGCCAATCTCCTTGGTCACGCCTCCGCACAAGAGGAGGAGTAAGATCTTCTTCACGTCCAAATGGCCAAAGATCTCGGGCGCGATCGACAGTGCGAGCCTGTTGTAGATGCCGCCCTCGTTGTGCAAGGCCAAGATCTTCTCCTTGGCCGCGTCGCTGAGGTCGAGCGCCTCGTACTGCTTCTTGTGTTGGCGGACGTACTGGGCCTCCAAAAACGTCTCCGTCAAGAGCCCAGCACGCAACGCCCGGAACCCGGTGTAGGGCGAGGGCAAGAAAATGCCCGACACGTCGACAATATCGCCCGGGTTCATGGAGCGCACCAAGTCGCCCTCGACGTGGATCAGGAGCATGCGCGGAATGTGGCCGACAGGTACCTGGTTCGCCATCTCTTGTATCTTGACTTCCTGGAACAGCAGGAACTTGGACGCCCGCGTCGACATGAAGAGCTGTCCCCTTTGGTGGTCTGTCTTGCACACGGAAGACGTGCACTCGGTGAGCGGCTGAAACACCTTGGAGTTGATCTCCTGGAAGATCTCGTACCCGCACTTGTCGCACGTGTACGCGTTCACAAGCACGGAGGGCTTGACGTCCAGTGTCTTGGTGACAATGCCCCGGACAGTAATGTACTTGCCCACGTGCGAGCCCTTTACTTGTCTCACGGCGAGCGCTTTTTTTTGCGACGACAACGGCTTGAAGTACAAGTGGTAGCGGCGGGTCAACTTGGCCGGGAACAAGTTGTCGGTCAACAAGTCGCCTTGGTGTGCGTCCTCGGCGCCGGCGGCGCCGTTTTCGCCAAACCCGCTGCGCAACTGGTCCATCTGGTCTGCGTTCTCCTGCGACACACGCAAGTTGCGCAATTTCCGCTGGTGCAAAATGACGTCGAGGACGTCGTCCTTGTACGAGACCTCCTTTGTGGGCTCGGGCATCAATTCGTCCACAACGCTGCTGAACAATTCCAAGTAGTGGTATGCATTTTTCTGCACCTGGGCGACCAAGTCGTGTGCCAGCGGCTGCGAGCCGTAGAACTGGTTTTCCTGGTACAGGTGGAGGTCGTCGAGCTCCACGTATAGCGTGGTGGTGTCCCTGTTGGCGATTTTCTGGAAAAGGTCCAAGTATTTCACTCCCGTGGTGTGTTCGGTGTCCATGGCGTCGGGGTCCTCCGTGGCGTCGGCGGACGCCTTGAAATGGGTGAAGAAGTCTCTCGCCTGGGCCTTGACGTCATTGTAGTTCACATTGATCTGCACCGTTGGCAAAGCCACAGTAGTCGACATGGCGGCTGAAATGGGAGAGCCTTTTTTGGCGATGACAGAAGTTCTGAAACGGACAATCAAGAAAAAAAAAAAAAAAAAAGAGAGAGACCCTCACGTCTCGGTGCGCGGCGCGCGGGCCTGGCTAATCACATTTCCTGTTTCAGCGAAATTAAACACGGTGCGGGCCCACCAGGAGTGCGCGCTGTCGCTCCTGCCACGCTCGCTCCTGCCACGCTCTGCGGCGCATTTTCAGATTTGCTGCTGGACAATGGCCGGCCAATATTGCCCTGTTGAGCCGTGTATATTTTTATGGTGCTTGGCATTTTGTTTCAGCAGTGTTTCATCACCAGCGGCGTTCCACTGCTTTGTATCGCACTCTCATTGAGTCACGTTCATCTCTAATTCCTTGTTTCAACTGCTTGTTTCCCTCTAAACGTGAACCGCGCATCAAGAAAGCTGTGCTCGTATTCCCACACATTCAAACAGTGCTAGTACTTCTCATACTTTTTTTTGACCAGAACGGTATCTAAGTGACACGGTGCTTCATAATGGCTTTTGGTAAGATGTAAACAGTAGCTAAAATCAGATGTCCAGCACCTCTCACCTCTATTCTGTTTCTGTCCCTCGTTGTGTGACAGTGCGTCTTTTATTTTACCCACCACTCCCTCACGTAGACATAAGGTCAACTAGCGCCCGTGCCGCCGTGCGCTCCTCACTCTGAAGTGCTTTGCCGTTCGCAGGGCTGCTCACGCCCAGCGAGTGGTTTCGAAGCGTCTCGGCCCCCATGGTTGCCCAGTCCTCCTCGTCGGTGTCGCTGGCAACCTCCGCACGGGAAGCGGCCTTTCTGGGGTGGCCGTTAGCGCCAGGCATCACCGAGCCGTGCCCGTTCTCGAACGGTCTGTGCGCAGAATGTCCTCTCGGTAGCGACGACGAGAGTGTGGACCGTATGCTTGACTCGTTGAACGACAGTTTCCGGCGGCTCGCGCCCAGGAGCGCGGCGGTGATGTTCTCTGAGGAAAGTGCAAAATCGTTTTGGTTGAGGTACTCGCCGTTGTTGCTCCACGAACCCAACGGCGACGACGACGGGATCGAGCCTGGGTGCGC
Source organism: Metschnikowia sp. yHMJ9 (assembly GCA_030444895.1). Classification (NCBI taxonomy): domain Eukaryota; kingdom Fungi; phylum Ascomycota; class Pichiomycetes; order Serinales; family Metschnikowiaceae; genus Metschnikowia; species Metschnikowia sp. yHMJ9. The sequence goes on along the minus strand of JAJMQU010000003.1, from coordinate 677,370 downwards.
CGGCGGAGACGCCACAGAAAGCGACGAGTTTCGCGCCGAAGAGAGAATGTAGTCGTCGAGGTTTTCCATAGAGTTGAGACGGCTGCGGTTGAAGATGTGGTGTCGCGTAGGGCCGTGGTAGTTTGTGTTTTTAACCACAGAACTCGACGCTGCGGTAGACGAAGACTTGCGGCGGTTACCGGACAACGCGGGCGGAGGACTGAACTTGGTAGGCACGCGGTTGGCGAACTTGAGCGGCGGCGACTTCTTGAACTTTGCAATCGACGCGTTGTTTGCCTCGTCGTCGTCAAAGTTGAACAATGCCTCATCATCGTCGTCGTCGCCATCGTCGTCGCCATCGTCCATTCCGTCCTCGTCCATTCCGTCCTCGTCCGAGTCCTCCTCTATTGCGTTGTCGTCGGCGGCGTCAGCGCTGCGGCTGCCGCTGACGAATGACATCCTGATGCTGCGTCTCTGGTCTTCTTCTTCCTCGTCCGAGTCCTGCTCCGAGTCGGAGATTGCACTAGAGGCATCCAATTTTTCGCCTGGAAGCCGGATATTGTGCATGTTGGGTTTGCTGTTCGAGATCGAGTCTCTTCTATTTGCGGCCGCCTTTGCCGCGGACGCATGTGCATGACTGTGTGCCTCGGGCGTATGGTCGGCCTTCTTCAGCCAGCCCAACTTTGCCTTTTCGCGGAGCTCATGGATGCTCAAGCGTGAGGTGCCATCGAGCGAGCCGTTCGGCTCCGTAACAATGAAGTCGGAGTCCACGTGACGCACCGCCCACTGGCCCCAGCCGATTTTTTCGAACACCACGTTGTTTTCTGGGTCGCCTTGGTCCATGGCAGCCATAATCAAACGTCTCTGTTTCGACAAGGAAAGAAGGTCAAATCCAGGCACCTCCACGGACAACTGGGCAGTGATGAGGCGAATTGCAAGCGGGCCCTTGCGGATGAGCAAGTTGGCGAGTCTATTGGGTGTGATTTCCGACGCCACACGTATTGCCTCTGGCGACGACGTAGAGAGTTTTGTGACGTGTTTTTTGTCTGTGTTCTCCGAGGCCTCGGGTGCCGGGGGCAGCAGCGACACAGGCGAAGTTCCCGGCAACGTAGTCATTGTTGAAAATGGTTGCGTGTCTTTTTGGTGGGTGTCGTTTTGGGTGGGTGATGTTTTGCGTGTTGCGTGTCGTGGAAATTTGTGGTTTATGGAGATAAGGCTGAAAGTACCAAGGTGAGCGAGGGTCCCGACAAAAACGTAAGCACACCCAGCTGTGATAAGAATAGCTGAAAATGGTACGACTGTGCGAAGTCCGTGTTCTGTGGCTGCGGGTCTCGAGCTAACGTGTTTCAGACCCGTGGAAAAATAGAATAAAGCGTGTGGCTGGAAAAAGAGTGTGTGGCTCCAAAGTATTGTTTTGCTCGTGAGTTACGCTTTGTGCAAAATTACCGTTGCTCACCGAGGGAAAGCGTGGGCCAGATAATTGGGCGTGCACAAGCGCAGTGTGCGAGGCGCTCGACGTGTTTGCGGGGCGCCGCGCTTTACGGTGTTTGTGTGGCCAATTTCGACAGAACCAGAAGAAAATGCGCCCGCCGAGAGAGAGACAGCGGGATCCAACGCCGCTTATATTCTTTCGCTGCGGGTGGCAATTGAAACAGTTGTGAAACACCAGCGCAAGACGCCGCGCCGCGGAGTCTTTTTCTTTTCGCCTGAAACGTCTTTCTTGCTCCTGGGGCTGTAAAATTTCTGGTTTAACGTTTTGGGAAGCCACCTGGTTGCAGAGCTTGCAGGTTGAGTCACGCTATGTTGCCGGGAGGACTGCTACTGGCTGCACTTCACGCTACGCAACAGCTGTGACCGCTCGTGTTACGTCATGCTTGCTGGACACGGGTGACTCACACAACTACGCAAAAATTCTAGCCGGGGAAGCAAGATCCACAATTGCGCCACGCTGTACGCTTTCATGGCGCTCAACTCGGGACAGTATGTCTCACTTGCACTTGAGTTGTTACATACAGGATATACTAACTGGGCTGGGGGACATGACGGTTAAAAAATAGAGTGACTCAGCTTCGCCCCATGCAGGCCTAGACTGCCACGTATGGACACGCTCGACGAGACTCGACCCCAGAGTTCGGCCAGTCACGTGATTCTGGCCACGGGATACTTGTGGTAGGTTGGCAGCACTGAATTCGGGCTTTCAGTGGGTTTTCGGAGGGTTTTCTCTGTCTCTTTTTTCTTTTTCGGTGTGGCCAATGGCGGCTGCTACTTCCTACGTGCTACGTGGTTTCAGGCGTCTTGATATGATGTCATCTTGAAATGGTGTACGTTGAGGCCCTGCGCCAAGTGCAACGCGGCAGGCCCACTAGAGGGCTGGTTTGTTAGTGCCCGCTTACAAAGATGGGAAGTTCTTCGACTTTTCAGAAGCAACCTTGGCGCTGGCGCTGGGCTTCTTGCCCTTGTACCCGGATCTTCTTTCGCTGAAGGCTGGAGTTTCGTCAGCAAACACGGCGTTGAAGTCCAAGAACTTCTTTTCCTTGGTGGCCTTCTGCTTGTGCTTCCTCGAAGTAGTACCCTCGACGAAGCTCTTCTCCTCTTTCTCAATCTTCTCGCCCGAAACCCACTTAGCCTCGCTACCCTCGTTGGCCTTTCTCACGACTTTGGCGGCGCCGAAAGCGGCCTCATTCTTTTCCAACTCGGCCAAGTACTCCTGCAAAGACTTACCGGCTGGGCCCGATGGGGCTTGAGCGGCCTCTTCAGCGAGGTCAGCAGTGGCGTCGGCAGCACCGCGGGTTTCGTACTCCAACTCCTTCTTGTCGTCACCCCAACCTTGCTTAACCTTCTTCTTGGAGTCGGTCTTGTTGGTTCTGGAGTGACGGTCAAAAGACTTCTTCTCGTGCTTTGGCGCAGTGGAAGATGGCGCGGGGGTGGCCTTGTTGTCGGTCTTGTTCTTCAAAGCAGCTTCGTTGCCGGTTGGAGACTTCTTGTTCTTTCTGGCCTTGGCTGGGTCTGCCGATTTTGGTGGAACGTCTGCTTTTTTGGACGAGGTGGAGTTTCTGACAATCTCCTTGGGCATTGGCGCAGGCGCCTGCTCGTCATCCTCGACATCGTTTCCCAACAATGCGTATAAGTTCTTTTTCAGCGTTAGTATGAAATTGTCGTCGGGGCTGCAATTCTCGCGTGACATTCCGCAAGCGGCGCAATCGGGGGTGAAACTCGCCAGCGGCAAAGAAAACACATCCAGTGCTGTTGCAGACTTTCGAGGGCAACAAGCTTTCCAAAACGGGGCCAAAAATTTGTATTCTGGCGCTGATGTGGCCGTTCCCCGCAACGTATGGCTCGTTTTGGTTGACTGGACAGTTTCATCTCTTTCCCGCCGAGTTTCGCCTTTTCCATGTAAAATCACATGGACCGCATCCCAAATAAGCGAATTGCTTCACATACCTTGTTTTCGAAAGACATCTTGTCTGACTGGGTTTAAGGTTGAATGAGAAAAAGAGGAAACGTCCAAAAATTTTTTTCAGCGTTTTTTTGCGTAGTCTGAGCGGTTCCCTCAACGAATCCCCCAAATCCACAGGTGTACTGGTGTCTCTCCATTCCACTCCACTCTGTGTCACCAATTGCGGTTCTGCGTTTTACAGACACTTTAAGTAATACATGGAACGTAGACAGCATCACTCAAGAAATGCAAAATTTATAATTTATTGCTAAACGGTATCTCTGCGGAGAGTACCGGGCCGACCGGGTGTTCTGAACTAAATGTTACTTACAATAATTAAGGACTCTGGACAAAAACATCTCCCACGCGGGCCATAAACTTCTGCACAGCTTTGCGCAAGTCGGCACCCATACTTCGCTCAAGTACGCTGATTGTAAGTTTGTACAAGGCCGGCGAGTATTTCTTGAAATCTTTGTCGTCCATCTCCACGAAGCCGCCAAAAATCTCGGCGATCACTGGTCTCCAGGTGATGATACTCTTCTGCTGGTTAGACTCGTCTAAATTGCAGAATCTTTGCACAATGTAGTAGGACAAAGGCACAACCTTGGCCATGATTGTATTCTTCTCTTCGGCACTCAAGGATTTGGTGTCATCGTAGTACAACCTGAACATGATGTTTAAGAATACAGCCGCGGACATGCTTTCTTGTTTCAACAAATTCGAGAGTCTCTCGATTACTCCAGAGTTCCACAAGCGAACTCTGAGGTCGTAATCGTCATTGAACCTGCGAGCAAAGTCATAACTCTTGCGGAGAAGATCTGCGATATCCATAAGATGCCTAACAGAAATTGCTTCGTAAAACTCATCATTTACCGCCAACTCCAGCACCGTCTCAATCATTAGCAACTGTAATACGCACTTCACGACAATTGTCGACTCGTCATTCGAAGATTCAAAGCTTTTATCCGTCTCGAGATCACCGGACAAACTTACATCGTTCATGTCAAAGGATTCGACGTCCGAATTCTCGGTTTGTCCTCTCAAAGGGTCCATTGTAAAAAGCTCTTTGGCCGTAGTAAGTTCAAACAAGTCCCTGAATGTCTTGATGACGAGGTCCCATTGCGCGCTATCGAATTTGTGACAATTTTTTGTCATAAAGTCCTCGAGGCACGATTTGCCAGTTCTTGCGATCGTATCGTTTTCTTGGCAGATGCAGTTCATCAACAAACTGAGGAGATCATTCAAGTGGGGAGTAAGTGCCTCAAAGTAATGGGTAAAGAGTGAGATCATGCTGTTAAGCGCTTGGATAAGAGTGGTTGAGACCCAGAAAGACAATCTGTCACTCTCACTCATTCCTCCACCGTATTGCATGAACTCTTCATCGTGCCTCAACTTCCATGGACTGGACAAGACGCCAAAGATGGGAGCTAAAAGCCTTTGGTAAAGAATATCCCAGAAGTCTGTCTCGAAGTTGTGGCCGTATTTGAGTAACACGTCAAAGAAATGTGTCAATGTTCGCGAACGCACCTCCAATTCCTCGCCTCTCATAATGATATCGTAAAAGCCGAATAACACAGGGTACCAAAGTTTCATCAAACTGTCATACTTACTGCCTGGTTGTTTGCTATGTGACGATATGGTGTTTTCTTTGTTGAGGTCGATGGATGCCTGTGCCAAACGAACGATTATCTTCGACAATATTTCCAATGACAAGAGGCCAACCTTCTGGAATTGTTCATTTTTGGCGAATTCTGTGAAGCAAGCCACCAAGTCAGCAAACGAGTCTTGCTTTATAACTTCTTCACTGTAGTTTTTGTTGATTGTGAAAGCCAATTTGTACGCTTGCGTTACGAGATTGTGGCTCTTCTCTTTGGCTGCTGCAGTTAAGACTTCGAAAATTGTCTTCCATCCAGATTTAATGTGGCTTGCCTTAGCCTGGACCATGTTGTTGATGCACTGCAATACCATGTCTTTCACTTCCGGCGACGGATTCTGAGAAATAATATGCTGGAAGGGCTTCAAAAATTCCTTCTGGAACTTGAAATGTGCCAATTCTTCGATATCCATGAAACGCATTGAAAGTTGTCTCAATGAATCCAAAGCAAAAAAGGACACTGCCTCGTTAGGACTACACCCAACAGTATTGAAAACCTCCCCCAACGTAACCCACACCTGGGACCATTCGAGACGAATTCTTCCCATATTGTAGTAACAAATGTCAACCACTTTCTGCAAAGAAAACATTCTGGGGTTTGTAGACTGGCCCGAAGAGTCTATCTCTTCTAAAGAGACCTGGCTGAGAGCTTCCACGAAATCCTTAATGCCGTCGCCTGACAACTCAGAGCTGTTTGTGAAAACCTTGTCGATCGCAACACTGAGGTCCGTGCGGCACAAGAGTTGGGCCGACTCGGCGGAGAGGTGTTGGCTGTGGTACTTAATAGCTGCCGTTTGTGATGCCGAAGTCTCACGAGAGAACAGACTGAAAAACCCGGACGGTTGGGAGTACGTGCTTTCTAGAGAGTTTCTGTTCACGAGCTTTGCAACGGTAACATCAGGAATAGAGTTCTGGTCAATTCCTTTGGCAATCAACTGTAGTCTTTCAAGCTGCGAGATGGATGTTAACACATCAGTCCAAGAGTTTTGCAAATGGTTTCCCTCGCTCACAGCGACATCTAGCATAATGTACATTGCGTCGACGCTCTTTGATCTAATCTCTTCGATATTGTTTAAATTCTGGAACTGCACCAAAGCTCCAATGAACGACGTCTTGGTGTCTTGCAACTCAAACATGCACGAGATTCGAATCGAAAGCTTGATACCCTCTAAACAAGCTCTCACCACATCAGGTTCATCATAATCTTTAAATGGTCCGGTCAAGCCGGCCAATATCGACATCCAAGTGGTGTCAAAAATTGACTTGACATGCTGGACGTTCGACGCAGCGTAGTACGTGTAATTTAATGAGTCCTCGGACCTCATCTTCTTTCCGAGACTCTTGACAAGCTTTTCTGTTTTAGTGGACATTTCTTTAGATGCATGATTGTAAGCCTCTCTGTTTAAATCCCTGCTTCCAAAAAAACCAAATTGCGCCGCAGAAACCTGCTGGTCACCGAAAAGAAGCGCAGTATGTTGCTCGGATTTCAACTTTATTTCGTTACTTTGAATCTCATTGAAAACTTGCTCCAAAAAGTCTCTTGGAAGGTCTTTTCCGTCATCTATACCGGAATTGTTCATGATGAAGTCTTCCACATTCATTCTTTTCTTCACTTGTTTTGAGTGCTGATCGGTGTTAAGCATAATAACGGAGTAAGCCAAGACATAAGGGGTACCGGCACTGGAGAAGACTCCGGGGTTACCAAGGACGAATCTTTCCGCAAACTTCAACACGAATCGGTCAATCTTTTGCGCTTCGCCAGGCAACCTGAATGGTTGTAAGAATGTTCTCAAGGCATCGACAAAGGACATGTTTTCGAAATCCATCTGATCAACGAAGGCGTGCATCACTGCAACGTTTTTCTCATTTCCGTCGCCTAAGTACTCTCCAAGAGCGGTCTTGTCCAAAGAATCTGTTTTCAACAAAAACCGAGCAATGTGCTCCGGAGTGTCATTCTCGATGAAACCTTGTTCGATGAAAAACACGATACCTTTTTTGGGCTTCTGGCTAAATTGCCTCGTGCCTTCCAAAAGTGCGCGTTTTCTCTGCTTCTGGGACTCAAAAGTGTCTGGATCATCGGTTTCATTCTCAGCCCCGCTGTTCAGATTGCCTACAAACGAGGCATTTCTGGAGTTGTTCATAGATTGAGGCGAGTGCATTCCAGAAGTTTTGGAAAGCGTGCTAGCCAATTTCTGGGTCGAGACAAACCCTTTCTGTGCCCACGAGTAAAGCGACCTCAAGAATGCCACAGTACAATCCAAAGCGGATATTTTTAAGGCGTATTCAAGCGGGAAGTTGTTATACACATCAGGCTCCGGTGGCTTAGACGACATGACCGCAGTCGTGAGGTTGTCTATCATGCCAGTGTCGTAGAGGGATATTCCAGTCTTCTTGTTCTCGCGATATGCTATTTTCTGTGCCAAAGTCACCTCCGCCCGAGAGTGTGAGAGTCTTGTCAAATAATTGATGATTAATTCGCAGATATTTGGCTGGGAGCTGTCACAGTCGTAATTCAAATAAAATTCGATGATGCATCTCGAGTCGTTGCATAAACGTTCGATGATTGAGAGTAGGTACCTCTTTTGGTGAGCAGTTGACGTTTTCATTTCGGCGACGGGGAAGTAGATTTGCTCCCACAATACAGGAATTTCCATCTTGAAGTCCGATCTCAAGTTAGCTATCAATAGCCAAAACGTTTCAAGCGTGAGCTCGAAAACAGGAGCCAAGGGAGAGGCGGCGTTTCTGATCAAGGACTGGCACAAGTAGCTCCGAACCGCGTCGATCAACCTTGTCTGGTCATCGGAGCTTGACGAGAGAATAACGACATCCTTGCTCAAGAAGATGTCAATGTTGTTCCTCAATATGGAGTGGATGACATGCAAAGAGAGAAGCTTCGACCGTACGGAGTGGGACCTCATATCCACGTTGTCGGTCTCCAAGTCTTTCACAGAAAGCTTGCACATGGCTCGGAATACTAGAAACGCGTCTTTGACCACGAGGTCCTCGTCCTTCTCCGACGCGCGGTTAGCTTCGCTCACTCGGTCCGAGTCAGCGGTGTCGCCAGTGATGCTCTGTAGCTTCTCAAGTGTCATTTTGCCATTGGCACTGCCCAGCTCTGGCGCAGTCTCGACGTCCTTCAAGTTGACCGTCGAGGTCGAGCGCGTGGCCCGCGACTTGCTCTGCGCAGCGTCGCTCACACGCTGGAATATCGTGCCAATCACCTGGTTCAACGTGCCCTGCGCCACGGCCTGGTTGCGGGGAGTGAGGGAGAAGATGAAAACGTTGTATATCAGGCGCACGGCCTTCAACAACGACGCTCCGTGCGTTGGCATGAGAATGATGCTGTGGATGAGCGCACGCACGACTTGCAACTCAAGCTCGGGGTTGGTGCCCTCGCCCTCGAAGCACAAGGAGATGACGTCCACGGACGCGTCGGTCAAGGCCACGCGGTCGTCCTCGTCGTCGAACAGCGCGTAGTCAAACAACTTCGCAAACAAGTCTACGGCCTTGGACTTGAGCTCGTTGTTGCTCGTCTCGCACGTCAACTTCAACGCCTCGAAGAGCACGTGCGGGTCTCGCGACGCCAGGTTGTCGAGCGACTCGATGGCCCGCTGTGTAGCAGCCTTCAACTCGGCGTTTCTCTGTGCTTCTCTGCTCTTCAAGATCGCCTCAAACGTCTTCTTGAAAATCGCCGTGTTGTCCACCTTGGCCGACGCGTGCCTCCGTGGAGACGGCAAGCCGGACATACTGCGCGACGCTCTCACTCCGAGCCCCACGGCGCTGGCGGCCGACGCAGAATCGGAGCTTGAGCGCACGCTACTTTTAGTCGCGGGAGTGTGCTCTCCGCTCTTCCTTTCGTCCGCGCTTGCGCTCTCCGTGCCACCTTGGCTGGTGGCGCTGGAGTCACCGCCGCTGTTTATGGCTGCTTCCGGCTTTTCTGTGCTGGTCTCGCCGGAAACAACGACGTGAGCGCCGTCCGTAGATGTTGGCGTCTCTACCGGTGTCTCCTCGGGCACGTTTTTCTCGGAAACAGCATCGTTTTGCACCGGTTTTTCGCTTTCGGGCTCACCACTCTCGCCTGCGGCCGTCACCTTTGACACTTCTTCTTCAGATGTCTCTTTGCTTCCGTTTTTCTCGGGCTTCTCGGGCTCGGGCGCCTCAACCGCACTGCCACCGGCCGGAAGTTTCTCGTACGTGTCGCCGCTAGGCGAATGCTCTATGGTTACCTCCGTGGTATCACTCTCTGCTTGCACATCTGCCGCTTTCTCGGTATTGGGGCTCGTCGGGGTAGCCGCCAGGCCGTTTTCCACGGACGAAACTCGCAGAGGGGCCAATTCTATGTCCCCGCCGCCGTTTTTTTCCGGGTTTTTTTCGATGCTGTCGTCTTCGGGGTGCCCTGGAGCGAGTGAGCCCTTTAGCGTGCCAATCGGCTCAGGATCCGCAGGCAATTCGGCCCCGCTAGTCCTCGCTTCGTCGTCTCGCAGCGCACTCGGGAGATCGTCGTGGCGCGGCTCGCTCATGTCAATGTAGTATTCCGCGGGAAAGTCAATCTTGGAAATGTGTCAACTGCCACGGTGCGAGGTGCAAAAGATGCGTGTATTTTGTAGAGCTTTTGGTGTAGATCGTGCTGCTGTGCAAGTTGTGGTGTTTTTCTCACCGAATCCCGTTCAAGGGCCGACCGCTCTCGACGCGTGAGTGTGGTCACGTGCAGTGCCTCTCAGCCTTGTCCTTTTCTCTTGCTGCACGGCACGCGATCTTTGATTGATAAACCACGCCTCTCTTTTACGCCACTGTGGCATCTCGTCTTTTCCTACTCTCGACCATTTGTTTATCTCATGTAGCATTCAACTATATCAACTAGCAAGTCAGGGCGAGGACCTATAGAATTCGCTCAGACCTTTAGAATTCGCTCAAAGCGACGGCCGTGGCTTGGAAGTCGTCGTGCGAGATCGACACGCTCACCTTCTTCACGCCAGCGTCCGCAGCGGCCTTCTTCGCAGAGCCTGTCAAAACAACCGTAGGTGCACCGTTGGCATTGCGCACAATCTCAATCTCCTTCAACGCTGCTCCACCGCCTTGGGACTTCACGTTCAAGGCCTTGAAGACGGCCTCCTTAGCTGACCAAGTTCCGGTGAACGACGCCTGAGGGAACGCAGACTTGTTGGCGTATGCCACCTCTTCAGCGGTGAAATTTCTCTCTATGAAAGTCTCGTTGTTCAAGTTCAACGCTGAGATTAACTCCACATCAACGCCAACTCCCTTCGACCCATTGTTCAAGCTGGCCAAGGCCTTGGAAGTGGCGTCGGCCACACTCGAAACGTAGCTTTTGTCGGACTGGATACCCTTCTTGCTGAACACCAAGCCGTTCTTGCTTTCCTCGACACGGGCCAATGGGTCCAAGTAAACTGGCTGCTCCAACTCCTCCACGTATGGGGGCTTGTCCTTGGCAACGAACATCGAGTTTCTGGTGATCGCATTGTGCATGTATCTGTAGGCCTTCTTGTTTCTGGAGTTAACTCTTGCAGCGTAGTCCTCGTAGGTCTGCTTGTCCAAACTTGCGTACAAGTAGTCGGAGTGTACGACCACAGCTTGAGCGCCCTTTTGTCCGAAACCGAACGAGGTGACGGAGACAGCCTTGATTCCATCTGTTTGGATGGATCTGGATGGGAACAAAACGTGCTCATACTGCTCCAACAACTTGTCCACGTTGTCGGCGTTTCTGTTACCTGGCACAAGGCCGGAGTTCAAGATCTGAATAGCACCGTTCAACATCCAAGCACCTGCAGCACCCTTAGGGTGACCAGTCAAGTACTTTTGGAAAACACCAAATACTGGGTTGCCCTCCGATCTGCCCAAATGCTTCATCATGGCGTCGATGGTGGCAGACTCGTTTTTGTCGTTTGCCTTTGTGGAGGTACCGTGGAAAGAGGCGACTCCCAAGTCATCAATAGTCAAACCGTAAGTGGCCAACGCTCCTCTCAATGGAGAGATTCTAGGGTCACTCTTGTAGAAGTTGTTGCTCCATTGTTTCTTGGCATCCGCAGACTGCCTCTTGGCCTCTCTGTGGATTTCCTCGGTTCTTTCACGCAAGAATTCAGCAATAGAGAACTCAGCGCCGTACTCCTCCTTGGCAAGCTCGGCCTCCTCGGACAAATACTCAATCTCGGACTCCTCCCATCTAGCAATTTCGCCCAATCTCTTCTTCAATTGTCTAGATCTGTACTTGATGTTCAACATCGCAGATGGGTACTTCAAGTCACCGTGGTGTTCACGTGCGGTAGTCAAAATACCCTTTCCTGGAGCAGGAACAGATCTTCCGATCTTGTCGGTGGCAGTGGCGGTCATGGCCAAAACGGCATAGATAGGGACACCCATCTTGAGGGCCAAGTCAGCAGTCATGATAATTTGAATACCAGAACCCTGAGCTTCCATGAAACCGTTTCTAGTGGTGGTAGTTGGTCTGGACATCTCAGAAGGAGTTCTGCCGTGAGCAAACTCGTCAAGAGCGTTAGAGGTAGCATTCATGTTGGCAAACTCGTAAGAACCCTCCTCCTGGAAGTCATCGTAACCACCAACAATACAGATCTTTGCCTTGTTGCTGAGGATGGTTTCAATACCGGTGTCCACAGACTCCACAGCGGTAGCGCAAGCGCCGACTGGAGTTTTGATTGGACCAGAAGACGAAAGCAACAACATGTTCACCCAAGCAGACATGGTGTTGATGAAAGACTCTTGCAAGATATCGTTCTGAACTGGCTTGTCTGCGTATCTGTCCTTGAACATGCCTCTCAACGCAGAAACACCACCCATACCAGAACCGGAACAGTTACCCACCTCAGACACATGAACGTACTTATAGAATTCATATGGGTCGGTAATACCAGCGGACAACAAAGCCTCAACAGTGGAAACCAAGACGTACAAGGTGATTGGGTCAACTTGCGAGATGGTATCGTCTGGAATACCGTAGGTCTTAGCATTCCAGCCAGTAGGAATTTGACCAGCGACCAATCTGTCGAATCTCAAAGCCTTAGGGATGAACAAAGTGGCACCCTTCAACACTCTGATGGTGTACTCGCCCGATTCCTCAATCTCAAAGATTTCCACCTTGTCGCCGTGTTGGTGCTTGTACTGCTCGGCTGTCTCCTTCGAAGCCTCAAAAGGTTCTAAGTCGTGCTGGATAACCACCTCCTGGATCAATTGCTTCTTGTGGGGGTCGTAGCCGTCAAACAACTCTGGCTCAATGAGACGGATACCAGAGTGCTCCAAGATCTCTTCCTCGTATTTGGCCTTGATTTCATTGTCCTCAACAGGTTGCTGAGTCTTCGTGTCGACCCAACCAACATAAGGCTTACCCTTAATTTTACCGTTGTGGTACTTGATCAAGCCCATAATCCAGGCCATCTCAATGCATCCCTCCAAGGAGAATTCACCGTTAGCTTCCATCTCCCATCTAGTCCTGGCATTACCCCATGGACCAACTTCGGCGAAACCAGTGACAACAATGACAGAACTCAAGTCCAACATACCCTCCAAGTCTGGAGAGACCTGTTTGACTTCGTTGTAAGGCTTCATCTCAGGGAATGGGAAAGTCATGTTAGATCTTGGCTGAACCTTAGCCTTGGCGTAGTTAGAGTCCACGCCATCACCGTTGATGATCTTCTGCTCGATGCTAGCCTCGATGGAGACAGCGCGTCTAATGTCAGACTTCTCGATCAAGTCGGTTCTCAACTTGGTGGTGAATTCCTTCAAGTTCTCGATGAATTGCAATCCTCCGTTCAAGTCGGCCATGACAGGCTCCTCTTGACACAAGTTGACGATGGCTGGAGTCAACAAACCCAAGATGTTGAAGGCCATCTCCTTTTGAGAGAAAGTCCTAACACCCACCTTCTCGATACCTTCAGCGATGATGTTGTTTGCGCTCATTAACCCAGTACCTCTGGTCCATCCAATGATAGCACCACAGATGGTCAACTTAGTACCCCAGTCTTCGGAGTACCATCTGTTGAACAAGGTCTCCAAAGAGATCTTGGACTCCGAGTACAAACCGTCGAAACCAAAGGTACCGTGGTTTGGAGAGAGTGGCAAGACGACCTGAGCAGGTCTGGTGTCGGTGGTCTTCTTGGACTTCACCGCACCCAACAATCTCAACAAGTTGGTCAACATGATTCTGTGAGCCAACTCGGACTTGGAGTCGATGTTGTCCAACCCATTACCGTTCTCGGGGATAGCAGCGAATGGAATAATGGCGTCCAAGTCCCAGCCTAACCCGTCCTTGGAGTCGTAGATGAAGTCGATCAAAGATTCGACATCCTGCTTGGAACCTTGGTTGAATGGAACAACAATCAAGGTGGATCCAGTAGCACCGTACCGGGAGTACATTGACTGGTAGTACTCGGTAACCTTCTTCGAGTAACGAGAAGTAGTCACAATGACCTTAGCACCACCCGAAATCAAGCCTTGCAAGATTTCGGCACCAATGGAGCCGGCGCCCGCACCAGTGACCAAGACGTACTTGCCCTTGAAGGACAATCCGTTGACTGCGCCGCTTTCCAAGCCATCCAAGTAGAGAGCGGAGTACTTGGGGTCGTACTCCCAGCCGTGCTTGGTTTTCTTCTGAAGATTCAAGAAGGGGATGGTCTGAGGTGGGATGGTGGACGATACTGGCTGCAAAATCGAGGTCTTGTCTGGCAACGAAGCAATTTCGTCGTCGGAAGAAGCGCTGTCCTCTTCAGATGGCGTGTTGGTTCCAGTCTCAGCCTGCAAAGCGGCCTTGGTAGCCTGGTCGGTGGCGATTTCCTTGTTCTTCTCCATGAAGTCTACCAACTGGCTGTACAACTGGTCAAGCTCGAGCTTGGTGCTCTTGGACACAGAAGACTGCTTGGAGATGGCCTTGTAAACTCTGGCCAAGTCCTCTTGGATGGTGTTCTGCGCTTGCTTGGTCATGGAGCCACCCTGGGCCATTTCGTAGACGTACTGCTCGAACTTCCTGACGGACTCCTTGTTGGCCTCCTCATACACGATCTTGCCCTTGGCGTCGACGGTGGTCTTTGGACCGGTGATTCTGGAGACGTCCTTGTACACAGGGTCAACGTCCAACACCTGCTTACAGTTGTCGATCAACTGCTGGCCCAATCTCTGGGCCAACTGGTATGTCTCGCCCTTGTGGCCCGGGGTGTGGTCGATGTGGTATTGCATGAACTTGATCAAGGTGGGCGACGCTCTGTTCATGATCTGGATGCACTGGTTGATGGTCTCGCGGTCGATGGAGTCCAACTTTCCGAAGATGATGTCAAAGTACATGGACAACACGTCCTGTCTCGCCCAGTTCCAGTAGGAGTCGTAGGTTCTTGCCTTCAACTTCGAGAAGATAGGCTTGATGCCCTTAGCGTAGAACTCGCCGTGCTCGGCCTCCCACAAGTCAAGCTCCTTCTGTAACACCGCTGTGGCCTCCTTCTCCTTGATAAAGGACTTGGCGCCCTTGTTCAAGTCCACCTGCAAGTATCTGGCCAAAGTCTCGAGCTGCTGCTTGGCCAAGTTCTTGTTCTCTGCGGTCAAGGCGTCCAAAGCAGCGCTGTCGATGACTGCGCCGCCCGCGCCAGCGCCAGCGCCGCCAGCGGCGGCGGAGGCCAACGAGATTCCGGCCGAGGCCGCGTACTTCTGCGCAATGGTGTCCAAAAACTCCTTTGCATCATTGTCGGAGCCCAATCTGGATGCAGGCTCAGAAACCAACGACGTGAGCAAGATGGAGTCCTGGCGGCCGGGGCCCAAGCCGTACTTCGACTCCAAGTACTTTCTGGCCACAGTGATGGAGAATCCACCGGGCATCTTGGAGGACATCAACCTACTAATCAATGACGTGGAGGTCTTGCCGAGCTGCCCGTTGAAAGTGTCCTGGAACTGCTCGGCCAACTCCTCCAAGGGCGTGTCCTCGGGCTTGTCGGGCGTGGAGCCGAACTCCTTGCCCAAGTCACCCAAGATTTCGTTCTGTACAGTGGACTTACCGTTGACTAGGTCCTTGATGGCCTTGGTCATGGGCACCGCGTCCAACGATTTCTTCAATTTCTGTGCCACCAACACGTGGAGCACCAACGACGCCTTGACTGGCTCGTCGGGAACGCTGGCCACGGGGCCGGCAGGTGCAGCAACGGGAGCAGCGGCTGCTGGAACCTCGGCTGGAGCGGCTGGAGTGGCGGCAACAGCAGGCGCGGCTTTTTGCGCCGCTGGCTCGGCGGGAGTCGCTTGGGCAGGCGCAGCCTCTAAGTCTGCAGGCTCAGGGGTGTAATAAATCTCCTTGGCGTCCTTTGCGTAGCACAAAACCTGACGTTGCAAGGACAATGCCGCGTCGTAGGACTCGTACTTTGCCTTGATGGTTCTCAGCGCCATGCCGGCCAAGGTTGGGGAGGGCCCGATTTCCACAACACGCTCGGTGTTGTGGTCTTTCAAAAACACATCCTGGGTCTCGATCCACCGGACTGGCGAGGCGAATTGGTACGCCAACAACTCCGTCAATAACGTGTGGGAGAGCTCCTGCTCAATTTCCGGTCTCATGCTTGGCGACGTGCGGGCAATAAATTAGGGGTCTTACTGAGGCAGGCGGCGTGGAGACGACTGTCAGAGAAAACAAAAACACGAAAAAAGCTGAGTCGTAGAAAAGCTGGTTGAAGAAAATGGCGCTGCCGCTGGGCAAACATGAACAGATATATCGTAGGATGCCCGCCTGCAGGTGGGCAAAGTTGGACTGGGTGCAAATGTTGGGATGCGACAATGGGACGGGTTTTTGAGGAAAAGCTCAGGAATTGGGTGCGCGCGTGCAGGAGTTGGGCGCGGCGCCGGAAAAACTGGCTTCGCGGCCGGCGCGTGGTGCTGTGCTGGGGCTGCAAGCAGTTCGTTTCGGATTGGTTTCATGTTGGACTGGCACGTGTTCCATGTTTAGTTGGGTTGTTTGGATGATAAGGGGTGTGTGCGATTATTGATTGACTTAAGTTTGACTTTTGTTTGACATATGTTTCACATATGTTTTACGTATGCTCCACATGTGTGTTCGCCCTGTCTCAAGTCATGGCGTCTCCTTGCCTGGGCCCGGCGCCATCGCAGTCGTGCCCAGCGCACTTTGCTCGCAAAAGTCAGAAATTTCTGTGCAAAATTCTCTTGTCCATCAATACACGTTTGTCTTTTGAGTTACTCTGTTTCTCTGTAGGCTCGATTCCATTGCGTATGCCTTCTCGCTAGCCCTGAGTGTATTCGTTTACACACAGTTTAAAGTGGCTCGAGGGAACACTTTCGCTGATGGAAGATCAACTGATCATCTCCACCCTGTTTGACATGCTCCAAGGAGCCGCGGTGGGCTCACGGGACTATTTATATGATCGACATTCTCTTGCGTTGCCATTGCGTCTACTTTGATTTAGTACTGGCGCCGGAAGCGTATTTTGGCAGAACTGCGCTCCTTTTACGCTCAGTCATCGGGTGGCTCGACTTTCTTGTAAACGCGCAAGTGGTTTAGTGGTAAAATCCAACGTTGCCATCGTTGGGCCCCCGGTTCGATTCCGGGCTTGCGCAATCTTTTTGTTTTTTTCTAGCTCACGCCGCCCATTTGGCTCTAGATCTACACTCCTTGACTTGCTTGAAGTGCATTGTGCCCAATGTTGCTGCACCCTGCTTTCGTTTCGCTCATTCACACGTACACATTGTATTCCATGGTCCTGCGCACTGATAGCTACTGCACGACCGCGATAACGATACGAGACACAAGGTCCCGCGCACACGTAGGTCCACTGAACAAGAGTCACCCACGTTTTCTCGTCCAGCAAGTAATCAACGCATTTTTAAGTCCGACCGGTTTTTGCAGCCACCTCGTGTTCTTGTCTGCCTTGCGTGCAGGCAGCCCCTCGTTTTCTTTTTGTTTCCTAGCGTGGTGCCACGCCAGCGCACTACTCTAGCGGATTTGTTGGGTGACCCCATACTCAGCGTTTAGCACAACGATATCGCAATCCAATGTCGCTGACCCACTTATGCAAAACGTATGTATCTTATCTGAAATGTTAGCCATGAGATCGGCTTTTTCGTGCTGACGGCGCTCAGCATTGCTGGCCCGCTGGTTTAGATCCTTGACATTGCACGCGCGTTGATAGTGGATGTCTCGGATGTGTTTCAGGCGTGTTTCAATCGTGTTTCAGCTTTCAGAAGCAACTAACTCTCAGTTTCACAAAGCCAATCATTGGCCAGCGTTTGGGCACGACCACGGCAACATGGAATAAGTTGAAGCAAGCAACTGCAGAGCAGAAGCAAAACAAGGTGGGCACGGGCGGCGACGAAGCAGACCCAGAAAAAAATACAGGTGTGCCTTTGGTTCAGAGTGGGCCTAATGGAGAAATTTGCCTTTGGTTCGAGGAGCAAGCTACTTTTGAGATATGGGGCTGGAGAAACGTTTCAAGCTATAAGAGTCTTACTGAGGATGCGTTCCAATTCGTGAGCCTGGAGAAGACTACCAAGAAAGGCTACGACTGTGACTCACTCGTGTTGCAGTCCAAATTTGAGGCGCCCGGTCGCTCCGTGTTGGCAATGACGTTCATGCAAACTTCTGAGGGCACGCTATTCATCTACGCCTACAGAGAGAACGGAGAGTGCCGTTTTGAGGTTCGTGACGGCTCCAAAGTTCAGACCGCCAAAATTCACGACTTTATGCTGAAGGGTACTATTTTGTTGAAGGCGTCCCTGCCATTTTTGATCATTTCGTCTTCCGAGGGATATATTCGCGTGTTGAAATACAGCCCAGGCCCTGACGACAAATCTTTCGTTTTTCTTCCCTGCGTGAATGGATCCTTACTGTCAATTCATAGTCACTCGACTCTTCCCCTTCTCGAGAAGTTTGGAATTGAGGAAATCGATAGTAATGAGATCATCTTGAAAACAGCCACATGCGACAAATGCCCGATCTACGACATAAAGGGCTCGTGGCTCGTGTACTGTCCTACCAAAATGGAGACGGACTACTATAAAAATTTGCTTCATTCCGGCGATAACGTATCCCTCAAGTCGAGAGACAAGAAGGAGTCCAAGAGAAAGATGTATACCTCCGTGAAACTTCCTCCCAAAGGACCCCTTCTTTTTCGTGTTGCATCCAGTTTAGCTAACAATGCGTTTGATAAGATATTCCAGCTCTCCCAAATGGGCTCCAAAAAAGTGAAGAGTTACTGGAGTCCCAGCACCAACTTCATTGAAAAAGATATCTCTCTCCAGTCCATTAGCAACTCAATTGGAAGCGCTATCTACTCAACGGCAAACAAACTCAAAAAACAAGCCGACATGATTGGCGAGCACGAAGTGATAAAGATCATAGACTTGTCAAATGGGCAGACTATGGCGACATTCAAGCCCCCTGGCGGAATCTCTCACTTATCTTTGAGCGAGTACGACTTACAGTTAGTTCAGGCTACATACAGAGGCGACAGTTTCTATATGTGGGATCTATACAGGCTACCTGAGGAGGTGTCTTTGGTTGGCAAATTTACTCGTGGAAAGACTAGCGCAGTTGTAAAGGAGGTCATATGGCTAGTCAGCAAAAAAGTGGTAGATGGTACAGAAGTCACAAACTCTGGATTTGGGTGCATCACAAAGAAAACTGGCTCCGTGCACTGGTATAATATCAACTACCTTTTCTGTGCCAACGAAAACGACAACTTCCCCAACACGGTTGAGGGCTTGTCGCAGAGCAAAATGAAAAGCGGGCTTTTCATGGATTCGTGGCTTTTGCCTTCAATGGACGCCAACAGACTTCTCAAGCTACCGCAGAAATCTAATTTCTCAACAGAGATGTATGAAAGGATGCATGACGAGGAAAATCTCGAAGGCACACTAAGCAGGTTGAATGAGGTCGCATTCATTGACTCGGACATGAATCTACGCTTATTCTCGCCCTTGAATGGAAAGCATACCTTCAAGTACAAGCTAAAGCGTGAGCCAACGAGTGTTCCTGGCGAGAAATCAAATTCCGACTCGGTGGCACATCACATGAATGGACAACCAACACCCACGCCGCCCAAATGGAGCCCAATTGTAACATTGGCGGCGAAAACGCCTATGACGCACGAATTTGAGGCGCCCTTGTCGCAGACTGAGATCGAGACGTGCGGCCCGTTCACGAGTGTATTCAAGAATAGGAACATGCGTATCGCGTCTTACGACATGGAGCAAATGTCAAAACCAGGGCATGGGTTTTGGGACCTTTTTACGACCTTTGGCAACGACGTGCCGATGATAAGGCAGGATTTCAGCGTGACAGCTGGCGATGACTCGCCAGACACCAGTTCTGACGACTTGATGGACCAACTCAACAAAGGCTTGGTGATATCGGAAGGCGACTAATGTCGTGGTTGGATCAACCCAACGAGTATTATGACTATACGCGAAGAGGACACAAAATAAAGAGAAACTACGCGGAAGACGGTGGGTCGCTTGTAGGACTCGGGATGGCCACAATGACGCCCGTCGGCTGTTAGAAAACTACGTCGTTGAGCATACTCTCGTGCCCCAGAGAATGTCGTCGTCCAATCAGTTCATTTTATGTAAACGGCCTCTCGAAGGCAGCCACAGGGCCCTGTGTGGGCAGCGGTGGCACCTCGTTTGAGAAATGCTCAGAAAAAGTAGCGGAGAATCTCAAGCACCGCACCCCCGCAAACTAAGAACAACAAGGCAAACATCCAAGGCTTGGAAATGGGAAACTGGACTTTCTCGGTCTTCTTTCTGGGTTTGCCCTGCTTCTTTGTATTCAATTTGGCAAACTTGGCGTTGGCTGCCCTCTGCTTAGGTGTCTGAAGAGCCTGTAATTGTTAGTGTTCGCCCAAAGGTAACAAGTGTGATTATCACATACCATGTTGTTGTGTCGTATATATGGTGAAGAGATCACTTGCACATCTGTCAGACGTGTTCTGTACTATGTGCAGTATGACTTCGTTGGGGCTGCGATAAGTCGTGATAGCTACGAGCAGCCAAGTTGGATCGTTGGGCCATTTTATTTGCGGTGTCGTCTTCGTCTTAGTACCTATCACAGTAAGACCGAGCCGCTGGCGGTGAAGGCTTTACCTACCGGTCAATATAATTATTGCAGTAAATGGCCATGTTGTGTCTAACTGCATGCTGGCAAAATAGCCCACTGCTCTTTTCATATCCTAGATCCCTACTGTCTGATCATCATTTAGGTTGTCTTACAAAGCACCGCTGAAGGGATATGACAGCCGTTTGGTGATCCTCCAGAAACTGCTCAAGTCTAACAGGCTCAAGGTTAACAGAGAGTCTTGGGTGCAAGGCCCAGTACGCACCCCAACCTCCGAGCAAAAAATAGAGCAAAGCGAATGGACGACGTGGCAAAAACAATACGGAGAGCTAGCACTCAAAACATGCATATTTCGACTTTAGACAGTCCTTGCCGAACGTCGACAGGGAAAAAATCTAGCGCAGCCCGGTTTCGATCCGGGGACATCAGGGTTATGAGCCCTGCGCGCTTCCACTGCGCCACTGCGCTGCTAGATGAGAGTTTTGTCCGTGCTGGTTATGATGAGGCTAGGATACCATTCAAAATATTCTTTTCTTGAACGTGCGCTATGGCTTTTCTCGAACTCTCTTGCAAGACATAGCAGAGTCATTTTCATAGCAGAACCTTTTTTAGGTGTAGTTGTGAAACGGCACCTTTCCCTCGCACCCTCCATTCAATCACACATTCAATCACATATACCTACTCCGCCTTTCGCGCACCTCTGCAAAAGTCGGACCTACGACGATGCCAGCCACAGTGACGTATCTCTCTGTGGCGCCGTCGACAGCAATCCCTGTGCGTGTATTCGTAAACCGCAAAAAGGTTCTCCTGCTGAACCCGGTGGCCATTAACGAGAAGTCCGTGATCAGCCTCTCGACCATTGGCCTGATCCGGCTCAGCAACTTCGACTTGACCAATCTCATCATGGATATCCAGGACAAACTCAAGCAGGTGTTGCTACTAACGCCGCTCGAGGAACTTTTTCCTGGCCGGGGCGTGCTGCGCACGTCCAAGTTGCTGATTGACGTTTCCAACACGTGGAAGTGCAAGATGGTCGCCACATTAGGGTACGTGGCGGACTTGCGGTACAAATTGTCGTGTCTTCAGACTCCTGGCGATTTTCGGTTTCTTGACGACCGGGGCATTGAGCTTGACGTTCGTGAATCGCGGCTGCTGGCTTTGCTCGTGAAATCGTTGAAATTCGACTTTGTACCTGCGGAGCCCACCTCCGACGACGACGGGGCTAACGCGTTGGATGACAAGAAGAGCATCAGCTACAAACTACATCGACAGCGGCTCTTCCGGAACCAGCTGGTGCGTCCACTCGCTTTGTATGTGCTACATCGTCCGCGGAGCTAACGAGTGGGAAAATATACTCTAGATGTTGCGGTTTCGTATGTATTTTTATGTACAATTCCTCTCTAGGGCCGTCTACACGACGTCGCTGATCACACGCGACGCCTCTCTGTAGGTCTTCAACAACGACAAGCACTTCTCTCTCTCCATCTGTATGTTTTCGTCCTCCTGAAGTAGCTCGTCAAAGTAGTTCTCGTTGTAGAGCCTGACCACGAGCCGGTTCTGGATGTGCAGCTTGATGTAGTTCACCAACAAGCACATGATCGACTTGGGGACTTGGTCCTGGACTGTCTCCCGGACAATTCCAAAGTACGAGACTATCAATCTCCTGATCAACTCGCACTCTAGCTGCTCTCTCTCGCTGAGCTCGCCAATGTCATCTTCCTCGGAATCGATCATGTGCCCGTTCTCAGTAGCATGACTTCTCTCGCCGTGGGGAAGCCCGTTGCTGTAGTGGTCTTCGAGGTGCAAATCCTTCATCTCGTTGATGGTGCCATTATTGATGAAGTTGTTGTTGAACTGCAACGTTGGCTCATGCGCTTGCGGGAATTTGAATGGCGTAGGGTTCAACTGAGCCTGCGTCTGCAAGTGCTGCTTGTGCATGACTGGGTCCCTGCCGAAGAAGTAGTTGAAGTACGTCTCTTGGTTGTGGGTGCTGTCGGACCTGACCGAGAAGATAGTTTTGGCCGAGTCGCTTCTCTTGTGTTTGGGGCGCACCGGCTTGACAACATCGTCAACCTGGCTCACGTCAAGCTCCTCATTCTTCTCGTCCGAGTTAGCTCCGTCCTCGTCCTCGTCCTCGTCGCTCGAGGGCTTCCTCAAAATACGCTGAGTCGCAAGCTTGAGTTTCGAGGACAGCTCGTACTCCCGTTGCTTTCTCCTCTCATCGACCACAGAGGCCATAGCCTCGGCCGCGCCCACGAAGTTGGGGTGGTTGGTGTTGATGTAAGCCTGCTGAATTTCGATCAAAGACTCGACGTACTTGATTGTAGGGCCGAGTCTCTCTCTCAACAAGTCAGACACGACCTCGATGAGCTTCGCTTGTAGTTTTGGGTATCTGTTCATTTCAACGCCTCCGGACGCGTTGCAAATGCTATGCACAATCTTCATAAGCTCCTCGTACACCAACTCGACGCATCTGTGGGATGGCTCCTCCAACAACCTGATTTGGGGCTTGACGAGCAAGTCAAACGCTAACTCCGGGACAAATAGAGAGGGCCTGGGGCCAGAGGAGTTTCTGATGGCGGTCCTGATGTCCCGCACGGCGAGGTTGTGTGTAGGGTTGATTGAGGCCAACTGCGAGCCAAACACCTCGTTGAAAATGTAGTAGATTCTGGCGCCTCCGCACAACTCCTTGATAGACACGTCGTTGAGCGACGTGCCCTCGACGGAGCCAACGAAGCTGTTGGCAAACTTTGTCATAAGGTTCAAGAGGAGCGCAGACCTGCCCTCCTTCGTTTCCTCCAACGAAGGCAAGTCGCCGTAGGACGCCAACTCTTGCTCGGCCTGGCCCATCAAGGTGTTCAACTTGGCCTTGATGTCGGGCAAGCGCTCGCGAATGTGGCTCATTAAGATCTTGTTCAAGGTGATGGTCAAGTAGCGTGTGCCGCACTTGTTGGCGAGCGGGCGGTACGCCGGGTGGTTCGCGAAGAACTGGTGCTCCGCCAACAAGGAGTCGTCCAAGGACTTGTTTTCCTGGATATCCTGCTGCGAGCGGTTCACCACGCCGATGAACCCGAGCTTCAACGGGTACACGTTCCCCTTCAAGATGTCGAGCGCGTTGGTGCCCTGGTCCATCAAGTCGATTTTGGACAAGATGCCTACGGTGCGCTTGCCGGACGGGTCGACCTGGCGAGCCAACTTCAAGGACTCCGAGTTGACCAAGTCCACGTTTGCAGGGGACACGGCCAAGATTATGCAGTTGGGTTTCGACACGTACTCCATGATCAAGTTGCGGGTCTGTTTCTCGATGTCGGTGGGCTGGTCGCCGATGGGGATCTTGGTGAGCCCCGGCAAATCCACCAAGGTCAAGTCCAACACGCGGTCCGAGTAGATCTTCAAGTTGATGGGCAACCGGGAGATACCCTTGTTTTTGCCAGCGATCCGCGCGGTCTCGTTCTCGATTTCCTGCCTGATGGCGCTGAAACTGTAGAAGCGCTTGTTGGGAATGTGCAAGAACTCACCCCATTCGGAGGGAGGCTCGTTCGACGAAAAAGAAGAAGAAGAAGTGGTGCTGGTTTTCAAGGACCCGTTGGCGTGGTGTCTAAGGTGGTCCTCCAAATTGATCTCGCCCGCGCGGTTGAGGCCCGCCTCGGCAAGGTCCGCCGGGCTGTAGTTGCGCACGATGGCGCTGTTTTTAGACACATTGATGAGCTGCAAAACCAACGGCCTTCTGGTGACGATGCCGGTTCCGCGGGGGAGAAAGTCTTTGCCGACGATGTTTTCCAACACGGACGACTTGCCGCACGACTGGGAGCCCACCACCGACAAGATGGGCAAGTCGATGTCGGCCAATTGCGTGGTGGTGGCGATGTCCTGGAGCTTGTTGACGACGGGAATGAGGTCCTCGAACGACATGATGTGGTAGGAGCTGGGCCAGAAAAGTGTTTTTTGCGCTAGCAGCCAGCGACAGGTTTGGGGTGGTTGCGGTAGGGTTGTTGTGCTCGCCGCGGCGTTGCCTGAGCGTAGCTAGCGGGAATTCGGGCGGGAAAAGCAGTAGCGATCACGCCAAAACCGGTGCACAATGACGGAAGAGCACGGTTGATAGTTGCTTCAGCAAGCAGAAAACAGGTGCAGCCAGAGAGTGCCGAGGGGCGAGAGCGAGGCGCAGTCCGGGCAGAATTTCTGGTGTGAAGAAAATAGAGAACCAAAACTATGGAGTGAGAGGGCTCAACAAGAAGTCCAGGTGGGGCTGAAGGGCGAATGGAGGTGTACTTTGTTTTTTTCCAGGCCCATGGATATATAGAATCGGCGTGCGCGCAGCACGCAGGCGAGGGCCAAACAATAAAGTGAGAGGTGGCGAAAACGAGGCGAACGGCGGAAGCGGCAACTCAGCGGGGGAGCTTTGTTTTTTTTTGCGTGCAGCAGCCTCTGTGCTGCGGATTGTGTGTTTTTTCGAGGGGGGAATTACCGCTTTTTATATACCGCTGTCGCCGGGCGTGGCTGTAAAAGAAAACAAAAATCAGCACACGTCCCCGTCGGCGTCATGTGACCCCCCACGGCAGATCTCGCTTGCACGAGGAAAGCAACCACGGGGCGAGAGCAAGGCGGACGCAGCAGCAGCGCGCGGCGGCTGTGGGGGGAACTGCCGTGGCGAGGTGCGCGCGTTGGCATTGGCCGCTGGCGGATCGAGAAATGCGTGGCATAGAAAAAAGCTTTTTATTAGCAGCTGCTGAGGGCTAATTATTATCCGGTAAGAAGTGCAAACGGAACACGATGACAGCAGAGGCGGCTCTATATAGGGGTGACAGAAGCAGGCTTGGTGGTGTTCAATTGGGAAATCGGGGTAATCGGGGTAATCCTGGCAATATAGTAGTACTATCTTGTAGAAGCGTAGTGTTGCTTTCTGCTGTGGTTGTCTGTGGTGGGTCTCGTAGACACGGTAGGTTCGCGGTTTTTCTCAGTTCTCGTCTGCAGCCTGAGGAACTGCCTTGCGAAAACGGCCCGCGGGAGTACAATCTCCGTGCAAAAATACAAAACACCGTTATTTTTGGCCGTTCTTGTAGAAATGAAAAAGTACCAACACGAGGTCCACTTCTAACGCTCTTTCCCGTTCTCTGTACCATGCCCGCTGTTTTTCTTCGCCCCCCTCCTGCTGTCCGGCTTGGCCCTAGCATGGCCCCAGCATGGCGCCGCGCCCCAGCGCTCGCTCCTGCACCTCCAGCGTCGCCGTGTCAAATTCCACGAGTCCACCACAATCTGTCTGCCAACAATGCTCTGGCACTGGCTCTCACTCCTCTTGGCCTGCGCATTGGCGCGTGCTGCCGCTGCGCCCAGCATCGCCGAGACCGCCTGGGAAAACGTCCGCTACTACAGAACGTTCGACCTCTCGCACCCGTACATCAAAGAATCGGTGCTTCTCGAGATCAAGAACACCTCGCCCGAGCCCCAGAGCTGGTACTACTTGCCCGTGAACGACGCCACGGGTGCCATCCGCACGGTATCCCGCATGTCGGCGATGCTCTCCGACAACAAGCAGGAATTGAGCGCCGAGGAAGCCCAGCACGGCGTGTACGCGCTCGAGCTTCCGTACCCAATTGCCCCGGCGTCTACGGTGGAGATCTCGGCGCTCTTCGTGTACACGGAGCCCGTGGCGCCGCTCCCCGAAAAGATCAACATGGGCGACCGCCAGCTGTTGTTGCTCCAGCTCAACAAGTTCTGCTACTCGCCGTACCCTACCGAGGAGTACACGATGACGTTCACAGGCCTCGCAAAAGGCCAGGAAATGGACCTCCCTTCGGAGCAACAGCGCACGCCCGGCTTGCCCACGATGAAGGGCCGTGTGGAGAAAGATTCGCAGACGTTGCGGTACGGGCCCGTGAAAACGCACATTCCGCCGTACGCCGTAGCGCCAATGGGCCTCTGGTACGACCACCAGAAGCCGTTGACCCACGCCACAACGTTGGTGCGCAGCTTCTGGTTGCCCGGCTCCGACATCGACATCGTGCAGACCGAGGAGTACTATGAGCTCACTAACAAGGCCGCGGAGCTCAAGTCCGGGTTCTCGCGGTCCGAGTGGATGAAGGGCCGCTACGACTACTTCAAGGACCACTTTGCGCTCGCGCGCTTGGACTTTGCCGTCGACAGAAGGGCGCCGTTCAACGACTACTACGTCACAGACAAGGTGGGCATGGTGTCATCGCACCAGCGGACGCCGAACCTGGTGCAGTTGCAGCCGCGGTTCCCGCTTTTCGGCGGCTGGCGGTACAACTTCACCCTCGGCTGGAGCAACGACCTCGAGACGTTTGTGCGCAAGGTTGCGGGCGAGGAGGACACGTACGTGGCGCAGTTCTCGCTCCTCAACTCGCTCCGCGACATCCACTACGACAACGTCGCCATTAACTTCTACTTGCCTGAGAACGCCGAGTTCGTCAGCGCCTCGGCGGCGTTGCCCGCCGACGACGTTGCCGTGGGCTCCGAGATGAGCTACCTCGACGTGTCGGACGGCCACGTGAAAGTCACGCTCACCTTCCACAACTTGTACGACGAGTTGGCCGACACCAAGGTTTTGGTCAAGTACAAGTACTCCAAGGCTAGCTTCTGGCACAAGGTGGCGAAAATCGCAGCGTGTGTGTTTGCGGGCTTCATGAGCTACTACGCGTTGGGGCTTGTGGATGTGTCGATCAAAAACTAAAACTAAAACTAAAACGATTTATACACTAGGCGGAATGAAGATAGATCGTAACTGCCCGTCTACCACGGCTCTCAGCGTGTTTCGAGAGATCGGAGAACCTCGTCGCTGACCGTATGCAAGTGCGCTACCAAGTACCTAGAGTAGAAGTTGACGCCGTTCAAGTCCTTTGCCGCCCGAGCGGCTTCCTCGAGCGCCGTGTACACCACGTAGCACGTGCCGTCGGGCACAGACCCGTCGGACACTCGTAGCTGGTGGACCGGGCCGAAGTTTGAAAAAAGCTCGTAGAGCAGCGCGGTGGACGCGTTGTACGGGAGGTTTTTGACAACCACTATGGGGAGCTCGGGCATGTTTTGGCTGACAAGGAAGTATTAGGACACAGGTGAGTTGGGCGTTGGCAGTGGGGCAGTGGGGTTGCACGGCAGTTACGAGCTAGGCGGGCAAGCTAGGCGGGCCATATACGAGGTGGCTGGGCCATTTGGTGAGAGTCCGGCTGTGTGAAAGTCGCGCACTACAGATGGAAGTACAGGTGGAGAAAAGAGTGTGCTGCGACACTCGGTGTCGGCCTAGGCACGTGAAGTTTATAATTAAAGACGTCCGGGCGCCACTCTGGTCTTCTGCTGCCTTCTGCTGTCTTCCGATTTAATTTATGAGTGAATCGCGTATGTGTCACGTATAGGTGTGTCGTATATGAGAGCATCACTTATGAGCCCATCATGAAGAGTCCATCGTGTAAGAGCCACCACCAGTATTGTCGTCTAGGCGACTCCTTTCTCAAAGACAGGACTTATCTCACACTTGTGCCAAGGATTGTGTGCCTTTGCTGTGGCGAGAATTGCTGTGCTGTAGCTGGGAAGGAAGCGCACGAGAGGTCAATAAATATGGGCCAGGCCGCCAGGGCAGGCGCACCGGACTAAGACCAAGAGCTGGGCAGCTGGGCGGCGCCGAGCAGCGGAGAGGCATTGCTCACATCTTGTAGCTGGCCAAATCCACAAACAGACGGCGCTTGCCGAACCAGAAGCGGTGCACGCCGTATATCGTCGCAGCAACGACGCAGAAAAACATGAAATACAGGTATCCCGACGAAACCAGGTCTACGGCCTGCACCTGCGCGGACGGACCGGAAATGTCGATGACCGTAGACTTGGTGATGGCAACGTCATCCACAGGTTTGTCGTTCTTATCGCCCGTGAGCTCTACGGAATTCATGGCGGCGAGCGTGTCAAAGCCCAGCACAAGCTGGCCGAAAACCACGTGCTTGCCGTCGAGGTGCGTAAAGCTCTTGCCGGTAGTGATGAAGAACTGGCAGCCGTTTGTGTTGGGCCCTGCGTTGGCCATGGAGAGCCGGCCGAGTTTATTGTGGAAGAGGTCGAAGTTCTCGTCGTCAAACTTCTCAAACTGGATACTGACGTAATCGCCGTCCTTGCGGATTAAGTTGCCGCCCTGCACCACAAAGTCCTTGACGATGCGGTGGAAGACGGAGTTCAAAAATCCGTTGTTGGCGTCTGACGCCTTGGCCACGAAGTGCTGCGTGGTAATGGGCAAGCGCTCGCCGAAAAGCGCAAGTTCCAACATGCCGAGCGGCGCGGACTGGCCGTCGGGCGAGAATTTCGTGATTTCGAACTGCACAAGGTGCGTGACCTTTGGGTCGTCTTGTAAGTTCTTGAGTTGGTCGCCGGTCAAGCCGCCCACGTTGATCGCTGAGCAAAGGGCTAGAAGGGGGAGCGCTAGGAATGCCACTAGCGGCAAGAGACTGCGGGGCAACATCGGAGCAACAGCGAAGGAAGCGCCTGTCTTGGTGCAGAAATCGGGGGGAGTACAAGCTAAGCGGGAGGGAAGAAGCTCTGGGTTCAGGGGATGAAGAGAGCCAGAGGGGATGCGGAGGAGGATTTGCGCTTGCGTGAAGCGAGCATGCGACCACGCAGTAGCGAGCGCGCACAGCGCGCATAGCCTGTCCGGGCGGGGCTGAGAGGACAGCAGGAGAAGCTCGAGGGAGGAGCCAGGAAGGAACAGGAGAGAAGAAAAAAAGGACAAAAAAAAAAGGAACAAAATGGCTGAGTGTTCAAGGGCAATACGCCCATATTTGTACCCGTAAACCTGTGCCTCCCCCCGCGCATGCACAGGGAACTGCCCTGCCTTGGTGCCGACCAATAGCGCTACTGCCGTGCTGCTGCTCCCTGCTGCTTTCCTGCTGCTGCTACCTCGCCTGTGCGGATCCTTCGGCTCTGCGGTGCATCTGATTTAGGGCCGCCGCGCGCAGCACAGCCAGTGCGCGGCCAGCTCCAGAGGCCCGCGCGGGAGCTGGGCGAGAGTCTGGCCAGGCGCTGAGAGAGCCCGCGCTGTCATGTTGGTGCACGCCCATGGGGCCCTTGAATGGTGAACTCGACAGAGGAAGTGGCTCAATCACTATCCAGCCTCTGGGACTAAAAAATCTATGCTTTCCACTTGACAGTCGTATAAAGCACACAGAATGTAGCGACCGCCGCACTTGAGACTCTCGGAATAATTGCAATAAATGTGTTCTTTTTGGGTTGTTCGTTTTCATGCCAATATCTTGAGTGAAATTTCCTTGTATTCTCCTGATAATTCTTGCCAAACTTGCAAGAACAATGACCAGGCAGTGTCCAATGTTAAAATCCAGGATTGTAATGTTTGTTCTGCAGTTTTATGATTTACGAATCTACCTTTGTTGACCACGGTTCACTGCCATTGTCCAAGACCACTGTTCACTGCCATTGTCCAAGACTAAAAGTCGAACGCTAACGTGATATGGCCAGATACACACTACTAGCCACACATAACATTGTCCTCTACTTTTAATTGTGTAGAGATAAACCAGGAACCAAAAAATAGTGAAGACGTCGCTTGTCCAGCTTGTCGCCGTTTTCGCAGCTATGGAACATGCCGCAGCAGCAAGTACAGTCGACACCCCTTCCGCTGGCTGTTTCCAGTACACTAACCTTAGTGCAGAATGACGGTGGGGCTAAATCTTCACTTGTCCAATGTTCTAGGAGCGTATCCATTACAAAATGTGTCTTTGCTCCATTGTTCACACGACCTTCACAGACATAAACAGTAATTCCAGACAAAACTGCAAACCCAAGTGCGAGCCGCATTGCGCACTTTCCCTTACCAATCAAGAACGGCACAATAACTTACGTTATAGGAACCTGGGCTTATTCTCATTGTCTACCCATTCAAACTGGGCACGTTTTAACCTCGACCTGCTTTCATGTCAATTATCTGACTATTTGCACCATTGTTCATCATGCTCGCCCTGCCTTCATGGGTGATTGTCGCTGCGCTCCTCCGAGAAAGCGTAACAATACCAAAGCGGGTCTTTACTTCGGTCGGGTATATATAGCCAGCATCGCCACTAGTTTTTAGAAAGGCATTAAACATCCAAGGTAATAATGATGACGATTTCTCTTATCAAGCTCGTTGCCATTCTGACAATCATGTCCGGGGCCGCCGCTGTGCCACCTCCCCAATGGGGCAATGGGAACCCGTCAGGCAACTATCCGCAGTACTACAATGGACAGAATATGGGTCACGATTTGACCAGGGCAGGCGAAGATTTCTCACGTTCCATTTCTAATTCGGTCAATACCCTTATTGCCGAGAATTACAATGGACAGAATATGGGTCACGATTTGACCAGGGCAGGCGAAGATTTCTCACGTTCCATTTCTAATTCGGTCAATACCCTTATTGCCGAGAATTATGAAATGACGAGGAGGATGACCCAAGAGAATCAAGAAAGGGCGAGGAGGATAGCCCAAGAGAATCATGAAAGGGCGAGGAGGATAGCCCAAGAGAATGGGGGGCATCAAGCCTCAAGTAACTCTGCACCATTCCACCAGTGTGGTCCACACAACGCTGGATTCAGTTGTACTTCATACAACGGAACTAACTTGTGTATTACAAACTTCAGCGGATTCCCCACATGTACTCATTACGGCGGATCCATCATGTGTACTACATACAACGGATGCCAGATTTGTACTACATATGACGGATCCCAGACGTCTCATACGTGCAACAGATCCTAAATGTATAATGGAAATTACGAAGATGTAGATCTTACAGGAACCGGCAGCGGAGGTGAAACCAGCCTGAGCCTGGCGGAAACCAGCCTGAGCCTGACGCAAGCGCAAAGCATCTCTTTACAGTTTCCCGAAGCGCTCTCCAAAGCAGACCGTCCTTCGTCTGAGAGTCATCTACAATTAATTGAGATTTTCCGCACGATGGGCGTAGGCTTCCAGGCGTGTTTTAGGGGCGTTTCTGATAAGTACGGTATAGTTGATGTCATGTATTATCTGCAGCAGGAGGAGAAAATAAGCAACCTTTTTCAACACGTAGTGGATAAACTCAATGATCTCATCAGCGCGTCCAGAGATCTTATCGATGTACCAGCTGTATACAACGTATACGAATTGTGTCATGAAAAGATGAAACTTTGGCACGAGGCCAGCTTCGGGTTGCAGCGGAAGGAATCTGAGACATATCTTAGCGAAAATGAAGAATTGGACTTGAAGACTATGGTCTTGCAGCTAGCATTCACGAATCGTTTCGACGAGGACGGTGTGTTGCAGCAGCCAGAAGGTGACAAAGCAGCATTACTAGCGACCTTGCTTCACGAATTTCATGAGCTAAAGCACAGAGTCAAGGAGGCGGAAAAGAGGTCGCCTTCCGGTCTTTATCAGCACGCGTTTTCCGAACTTCACGGCATTGTGCGTCGTGTGTCCAATTTTGTTGGTCCGACGTGGCTCGCTGAGTTTTCTTTGCCACCGGTGGTTTAGTATGCTCAGCATGTGCCAGGTGAATCCGACGTCGAATCCGAACGAAAAGCCACCCACGCCCCTATGAAGGCTAACAAGGAGACCTTGTCACGGTTTTCCGTCTATCGACGGAATAACGTACCAGGCTGGCGCAGACGCTACCTACCATTTTAATTTACTACCTTTATTCATATTTTATGCATTATAATATTTATCTTCATAAATATCTTAATATAGTTTTATTTTTTATATCTATTTTCCATTTATTCCCCTACATCAAATTAGAACTAATAACTTTATATCTATATCTTATAGTGCTATTAGTGAAATATTTTAAAGTAAATGAGATACCTATGTATAAGAATAATAAATTTAAATTAAATTATATTTTATTTATTAAATAAAATAATAAGGACATAGTAAAAATGTTTGTTTCGATGCTAGTACTTTTTTTCTGAGCGTAAGCGACTAAATCTCTAGGTTTCGATCTACTGTAGGCTGCAACGTGAAGTTGAAACCTCTGGGTCTCAGTCTACTCTAGGGTGCAACGTGAAATTGAAACCTCTCCCCAGCGCCATTGTACATAATGAAGCGATTACTATTGATCTGAGCAGCGTATTTTGAAGGTCTTTTGTTTACGGACGCCTTTTGTAGGATTCTCCTAAAGTCGTGTTCTCCAAGGGATAATTGTCCCTAACCATTAAAGCAATCAACCGGCCGGGGAAAGCTATCAAGAGGAAGGGCATTATGCAGAAATGTCGGATTAGGCTACCTCGCAAATCGAAAGATGAAATGAAATCATTCCGTACACGTAGTCACAAGGGACCAATCCCAACTAAAAAGGGAGACACGAAAAGGAAAGCAATATACTCAGCAAGTCTGAGAAATGTATACATATCATTGCTACTTTTTTCTGGCACAAAATTTCTTTAGTCTGTGCTTGGATCCAGAGGGGGCGTTAGTTGGGTGAATCGAACAGTCGTAGCAATGATGCACTAAAGTTACAATTTAGTTTACAACAATCTATTTGATTATTTATACATTTACATACAATATTTAATGAAATAATAATATAAATTATTTTATGACTAAAAAATCTGTACGCACAAGGAGACTTACCATGCGGCAGATGTTGGATTAGTAGACCCTGATTTCCACAGCAACTAAATAAGAACAATTTTTCGATCGCTTTACCTGAATCTTTTGATCTTTTCTTTGAATGTCCTTTGACACCTCAGGTTGTAAACCATTTCTAAGGACTACTGTAATGATGAGGCGATGCAGTCAACGCCTGGAGCGTAAGCGCGCACACGTCTTCGGGAGATGAAGTTGGTAGATAATGCGGCGACTTTTTCTATGTTATTTTCGCCTATAAATCTGAAAACGTACCCTGCCGTAAAGCTGCTGTTAATTGTTCGGCTCGCGTCCAGTTTTCCGGACACCTCACTTCAGTTTGTTGCTTTAAGCTGGTGAGAACTCGTGTGGGGGTGCACCCAAACTGGGCCCGTACAGATTTGCAACCAAAGTTCTCGCACAACGCCGAATTCGCAGCCACTTCACACAAGCTTGCACACCGTCGCTCTAGAAAGCTATATGTTTTTACCAAGACTCGGGTGCTCCGACGCCATCTCTTCGGAACACAGAAGTATAAAGATGTCTAATCCTTCGTAGAGTTCCGCTTTCGGCTGGCTGACAAAAAAAAGTGTTTGCACTCAGAAAATAACTATTGGTGGGCACTGCCACGAAGAGCAAACCCTAGTTGTATTGACAGATCAACCAGCATCGCAAGAACGGAGAGATTTTGAGCACTCAAAATTGAGGAAACAGTATGTATGTCAAGCAAAGAGTTGAAGCTGCAGAACCCAACTCCTAAAATGCAGCCGCTGTGTGTGCCTTCTGTACTCTAGCCACAACCCAAGGGCACAATTTATCGGTACACGCGAATATAAAGGATAAGCAGTTCAAGACATGGGCCCCTTTTTACAGGGACAGTAGTGTTGATCTTGCGAGTAAAGAAATTTATGTGCTGCATTTCGTGCTCCGAAGAAATAGCTATGCATTCTTGAGCCAGAGCCACTGACGGAGACCACGTTCAACAGAACATACTCTACTTTTTTATTCGCTCGACAGTTCAAGTAAACAATTGCGGCGGGCACTTGCTCCAGATTCGCCTCATTTCAAAAATCAGTGTCTTCATTCAATGTGGATTACGACCAAGTTTCATAATTTCGTATATTAACCAATTATTAATCATTTCGTACAATAATCTTAATCTTTGAATTCCAGAAGCGAATGCGAAAGAAAAAGCGAAGAACTAAGGCTCGATACGTTAGACGGACATGGCACGGTCAGGGGCATGCGGCAATTAAAACTCGGCGTGATGGTGTGGATGGCCGCAGAGCTCTCAGTTTTCTTACGCATTCGTGAAAACCGAAACTCGAGGCTTTCCACTTGGCAGTCGTATAAAGAATAAAATGTAGTGGTTGCGGCATACGAAACTATCCGAATATATGCTGTAAATGTATTGTTTTTGGTTGTTCGGTTTCATGCGAATATCTTGAATGTAGTTTCTGAGCAAACTCTTGATAAATCTTGCCAAACCAGCAAGAAAAATGACCAGGCAGTTTCCAAAGTTAAACTCTAGAATTGTGAAGTAGGTTCTGCAGTTTCATGATTTACGGATTTACCTTTGTTGACCATTGTTCACTGCCATTGTCCAAGATTAACAACCGAATGTAAACGTGATACGTCCAGGTGAACACTGCCAGACACACATGACATTGTCCTCTACTTTTTATTAGGTAGAAATAAACCAGGAACCAAAAAATAGTGAAGACGTCGCTTATCCAGCTTGTCGCCGTTTTCGCAGCTATGGAACATGCCGCAGCGGCAAGTACAGTCGAGACCCCTTCCGCTGGCTGTTTCCAGTACACTAACCTTAGTGCAGAATGACGGTGGGGCTAAATCTTCACTTGTCCAATGTTCTAGGAGCGTATCCATTACAAAATGTGTCTTCGCTCCATTGGTCACACGACCTTCACAGACATAAACAGTAATTCCAGACAAAACTGCAAATCCAAGTGCCAGCCGAATTGCGCACTTTCCCTTACCAATCAAGAACCGCACAATAACTTGCGTTATAGGAACCTGGGCTTATTCTCATTGTCTACCCATTCAAACCGGGCGCGTTTTACCTCGATCTGCTTTCATGTCAATGATCTGACTATTGGCACCATTGTTCGTCATGCTCGCCCTGCCTTCATGGGTGATTGTCGCTGCGCTCCTCCGAGAAAGCGTAACAATACCAAAGCGGGTCTTTGCTTCGCTCGGGTATATATAGCCAGCATCGCCACTAGTTTTTAGAAAGGCATTAAACATCCAAGGTAATAATGATGACGATTTCTCTTATCAAGCTTGTTGCCATTCTGACAATCATGTCCGGGGCCGCCGCTGTGCCACCTCCCCAATGGGGCAATGGGAACCCGTCAGGCAACTATCCGCGGTACTACAATCGACAGAGTATGGGTCCCTATTGGGATTTGGCCAGGGCGGGCGCAGATTTAGCAGGTTCCATTTCTTATGCGGTCAATATGATTATTGACGATAATTATGAAACAACGAGGAGGAAGACCCAAGAGAATCAAGAAAGGGCGAGGAGAATAGCCCAAGAGAATCATGAAAGGGCGAGGAGGATAGCGCAAGAGAATGGGGGGCATCAAGCCTCAAGTAACTCTGCACCATTCCACCAGTGTGTTCCATACAACGGTAGATTCAGTTGTGCTACATACAACGGAACTAATTTGTGTATGACATCAGTCAACGGATTCCCCACATGTACTAATTACGGCGGATCTAACATGTGTACTACATACAACGGATGCCAGGTGTGTACTGCATATGACGGATCCCAGATGTCTCATACGTGCAACAGATACTAAATGTATAATGGAAATTACGAAGATGTAGATCTTACAGGAACCGGCAGCGGAGGTGAAACCAGCCTGAGCCTGACGCAAGCGCAAAGCACCTCTTTACAGTTCCCCGAAGCGCTCTCCAAAGCAGACCGTCCTTCGTCTGAGAGTCATCTACAATTAATTGAGATTTTCCGCACGATGGGCGTAGGCTTCCAGGCGTGTTTTAGGGGCGTTTCAGATAAGTACGGTATAGTTGATGTCATGTATTATCTGCAGCAGGAGGAGAAAATAAGCAACCTTTTTCAACACGTAGTGGATAAACTCAATGATCTCATCAGCGCGTCCAGAGATCTTATCGATGTACCAGCTGTATACAACGTATACGAATTGTGTCGTGAAAAGAAGAAACTTTGGCTCGGGGCCAGCTTCAGGTTGCAGCGCAAGGAATCTGAGACATATCTTAGCGAAAATGAAGAATTGGACTTGAAGACTATGGTCTTGCAGCTAGCATTCACAAATCGCTTCGACGAGGACGGTGTGTTGCAGCAGCCAGAAGGTGACAGAGCAGCATTTCTAGCGACTTTGCTTCACGAATTTCATGAGCTAAAGCACAGAGTCAAGGAAACGGAAAAGAGGTCGCCTTCCGGTCTTTATCAGCACGCGTTTTCCGAACTTCACGGCATTGTGCGTCGTGTGTCCAATTTTGTTGGTCCGACGTGGCTCGCTGAGTTTTCTTTGCCACCGGTGGTTTAGTATGCTCAGTATGTGACAGGTGAATCCGACGTCGAATCCGAACGAAAAGCCACCCACGCCCTTATGAAGGCTAACAAGGAGACCTTGTCAGGGTTTTCCGTCTATCGACGGAATCACGTACCAGGCTGGCGCAGACGCTACCTACCTTTTTAATTTATTACCCTTATTTATATTTTATGCATTATAATATTTATCTTCATAAATATCTTAATATAGTTTTATTTTTTATATCTGTTTTCCATTTATTCCCCTTACATCAAATTAGAACTAATAACTTTATGTCTATATCTTATAGTGCTATTAGTGAAATATTTTAAATTAAATGAGCTACCTATGTATAAGAATAATAAATTTAAATTAAATTATATTTTATTTATTAAATAAAATAATAAGGACATAGTAAAAAGGTTTGTTTCGATGCTAGTACTTTTTTTCTGAGCGTAAGCGACTAAATCTCTAGGTTTCGGTCTACTGTAGGCTGCAACGTGAAGTTGAAACCTCCAGGTCTCAGTCTAGTCTAGGGTGCAACGTGAAATTGAAACCTCCCCAGCGCCATTGTACATAATGAAGCGATTACTATTGATCTGAGCAGCGTATTTTGAAGATGTTTTGTTTACGGACGCCCTTTGTAGGATTCTCATAAAGTCGTGTTCTCCAAGGGATAATTGTCACTAACCATTAAAGCAATCAACCGGCCGGGGAAAGCTCTCAAGAGGAAGGGCATCATGCAGAAATGTCGGTTTGGACTACCTCGCAAAGCCAAAGATGACATCGAGAGCATTCCGTACACGTAGTCACAAGGGACCAATCCCAACTAAAAAGGGAGACACGAGAAGGAAAGCAATATACTCAGCAAGTCTGTGCAATGTATACATATCATTGCTACTTTTTTCTGGCACAAAATTCCTTTAGTCTGTACTTGGATTCGGAGGGGGCGTTAGTTGGGTATGACTAAAAAATGTGCACGCACAAGGAAACTTACCATGCGGCAGATGTTGGATTAGTAGACCCGGATTTCCACAGCAATTAAATAAGAACAATTTTTCGATCGCTTTACCTGAATCTTTTGATCATTTCTTTTGAATGTCCTTTGAAACCTCATGTTGTAGACCATTTCTAAGGACTACTGTAATGATGAGGCGATGCAGTCAACGCCTGAGCGTAAGCGCGCACACATGTCTTCGGGTGATGATGTTGGTAGATAATGCGGCGACTTTTTCTATGTTATTTTCGCCTATAAATCTGAAAACGTACCCTGCCGTAAAGCTGCTGGTAATTGTTCGGTTCGCGTCCAGCCTTCCGGACACCTCACTTCAGTTTGTTGCTTTAAGCTGGTGAGAACTCGTGTGGGGGTGCACCCAAACTGGGCCCGTACAGATTTGCAACCAAAGTTCTCGCACAACGCCGAATTCGCAGCCACTTCACACAAACTTGCATACCGTCGCTCTAGAAAGCTAAATGTTTTTACCAAGACTCGGGTGCTCCGATGGCATCTCTTCGGAACACAGAAGCATAAAGATGTCTAATTCTTCGTAGAGTTCCGCTTTCGGCTGGCTGACAAAAAAAAGTGTTTGCACTCAGAAAATAACGATTGGTGGGCACTGCCACGAAGAGCAAACCCTAGTTGTATTGACAGATCAACCAGCATCGCAAGAACGGAGAGATTTTGAGCATTCATAATTGAGGAAACTGTATTGTAAGTCAAGCAAAGAGTTGAAGCTGCAGAACCCGACTCCTAAAATGCAGCCGCTGTGTGTGCCTTCTGTACTCTAGCCACAACTCAAGGGCACAATTTATCGGTACACGCGAATATAAAGGATAAGCAGTTCAAGACATGGGCCCCTTTTTACAGGGATAGTAGTGTTGATCTTGCGAGTAAAGAAATTTATGTGCTGCATTTCGTGCTCCGAAGAAATAGCTATGCATTCTTGAGCCAGAGCCACTGACGGAGACCAGGCTCAACAGAACATACTCTACTTTTTTATTCGCTCGACAGTTCAAGTAAACAATTGCGGCGGGCACTTGCTCCAGATTCGCCTCATTTCAAAAACCAGTGTCTTCATTCATTGTGGATTACGACCAAGTTTCATAATTTCGTATATTAACCAATTATTAATCATTTCGTACAATAATCTTAATCTTTGAATTCCAGAAGCGAATGCGAAAGAAAAAGCAAAGAACTGAGGCTCGATACGTTAGACGGACATGGCACGGTCAGGGGCATGCGGCAATTAAAACTCGGCGTGATGGTGTGGACGACCGCAGAGCTATCATGTTTCTTACGCATTCGTGAAAACCGAAACTCGAGGCTTTCCACTTGGCAGTCGTATAAAGAATATAAAATGTAGTGGTTGCCGCATACGAAACTATCGGAATATATGCTGTAAATGTATTGTTTTCGGTTGTTCGGTTTCATGCAAATATCTTGAATGTAATCTCCGAGCAAACTCTTGATAATTCTTGCCAAACTTGCAAGAACAATGACCAGGCAGTGTCCAATGTTAAAATCCATGATTGTAATGTATGTTCTGCAGCTTTATGGTTTACGGATTTACCTTTGTTGACCATTGTTCACTGCCATTGTCCAAGATTAACAGTCGAATGTAAACGTGATACTTCCAGGTGAACACTACCAGCCACACATGACATTGGCCTCTACTTTGTATTAGGTAGAAGTAAACCAGGAAACAAAAAATGAAGACGTCGCTTGTCCAGCTTGTCGCCATTCTCGCAGCTATGGAACATGCCACAGCGGTAAGTACAGTCGAGACCCCTTCCGCTGGCTGTTTCCAGTACACTAACCTTAGTGCCGAGTGACGGTGGGGTGCTGGAGCTTCACTTGTTCAATGTTGTAGGAGCGTATCCATTACAAAAGGTGTCGTTGCTCCATTGTTCACACGACCTTCACAGACATAAACAGTAATTCCAGACAAAACTGCAAATCCGAGTACCAGCCGCATTGCGCACTTTCCCTTACCAATCAAGAACGGCACTATAACTTACGTTATAGGAACCTGGGCTTATTCTCATTGTCTACCCATTCAAACTGGGCGCGGCTTACCTCGACCTGCTTCCGTGTCAATTATCTGACTATTTGCACCATTGTTCATCATGCTCGCCCTGCCTTCATGGGTGATTGTCGCTGCGTTCCTCCGAGAAAGCGTAACAATACCAAAGCGGGTCTTTCCTTCGCTCGGGTATATATAGCCAGCATCGCCACTAGGTTGTAAAAAGCCAATAAAAATCCAAAGCAATAATGAAGTCAATTTCTCTTATCAAGCTCGTTGCCATTGTGACAATCATATCCGGGGCCGCCGCTGTGCAACCTGCGCCTCCCAAATCGAATACTGCGAACCCGTCTTCCTTAGCTGGAAGTTCTCAAGATGCAGATCAGACAAGAACCGGCAGCGGAGGTGAAATCCGCCCGAGCCTGGCGAAAGCGCAAAGCAATTCTTTACCGTTCTACGAACCGATCTACACACCATTCAGTCCTTCGGATGAGAGTGATATACAAATAGTTGAGGATTTCCTCGCGTTGGCGGTAGGCTTCCAGGCGCGTTTTAGGCCTGTTTCTAATGAGTACGGTATGGTTGATGTCAAGTATTATGAGCAGCACAAGGGGGAACTGTACAACTCTTTTCAAAGATTGGAGAATCAACACGATCTCATCAGTTTGCGCAAAGACCTTTCCAGAGTTCCAGCCTTCGAAATCGTATACCAATTGTG
The DNA here is from genome assembly GCA_030444895.1 of Metschnikowia sp. yHMJ9. Lineage (NCBI taxonomy): Eukaryota > Fungi > Ascomycota > Pichiomycetes > Serinales > Metschnikowiaceae > Metschnikowia > Metschnikowia sp. yHMJ9. Next base: position 637,387 of record JAJMQU010000003.1, on the reverse strand, counting down.
TCTTCAAAAGAAGAACCTTTGGTTTGAAGTCAGCTGGAGGTTGCAGCGCCAGGAATCCGAATCTCTTAGCGAATTAGAAAAATTGGAATTGAGGACCACGATCTTGCAGCTAGCATTCACGAATCTTTTCGACGACTACGGTGTGTTGCAGCAGCCAGAAGGTGACAAAGCAGTGTTGCTAGCGAATTTGCTTCATGAATATTATGCGTTACGAGCCGATATCCAGGAGGTCTTCAAGACAACGAGTTGGATCGTCTTCGATGATCTTCGTTACATTGTGTCTCGTGTGCTCAGATTTGTTGGTCCGACGTTTATCGCTCAGTTTTCTTTGCCCCGGGGGCGTGAAGGTTACTAATGCTCAGTATGTACCAGGCGAATCCGACAACGAATCCGAAGGAGAATTCACCCACGCCGCTATAAAGATAAAGAAGGAAACCTTTTAAGCGTTCTGCGTATGTCAGCGGAACTACGACCAGGCTGGCGCAGATGCTGCTAGTACTTTTTTTTCTGAGCGTAAGCGACTAAATCTCTAGGTTTCAGTCTACTCTAGGGTGCAACGTGAAATTGAAACCTCGCCCCAGCGCCATTGTACATAATGAAGCGATTACTATTCATCTGAGCAGCGTATTTTGAAGGTGTTTTGTTTTCCGACGTCCCTTTGCAGGATTCTCCTACAGTAGTTTTCTCCAAAGTACAATTGGCCCTGACCTTAAAAACAATCAACCGGCCGGGGAAAGTTATCAAGAGGAAGGGCATTATGCAGAAATGTCGGATTAGGCTACCTCGCAAAGCGAAAGATGAAATGAAATCATTCCGTACACCTAGTCACAAGGGACCAATCCCAACTAAAAAGGGAGACATGAAAAGGAAAGTAATATACTCAGCAAGTCTGAGAAATGTATACATATCATTGCTACTTTTTTCTGGCACAAAATTTCTTTAGTCTGTGCTTGGATCCAGAGGGGGCGTTAGTTGGGTGAATCGAACAGTCGTAGCAATGATGCACTAAAGTTACAATTTAGTTTACAACAATCTATTTGATTATTTATACCTTTACATACAATATTTAATGAAATAATAATATAAATTATTTTATGACTAAAAAATCTGTACGCACAAGGAGACTTACCATGCGGCAGATGTTGGATTAGTAGACCCTGATTTCCACAGCAACTAAATAAGAACAATTTTTCAATCGCTTTACCTGAATCTTTTGATCTTTTCTTTTGAATGTCCTTTGAAACCTCAGGTTGTAGACCATTTCTAAGGACTACTGTAATGATGAGGCGATGCAGTCAACGCCTGGAGCGTAAGCGCGCACACGTCTTCGGGTGATGAAGTTGGTAGATAATGCGGCGACTTTTCTATGTTATTTTCGCCTATAAATCTGAAAACGTGCCCTGACGTAAATCTGCCGTTAATTGTTCGGTCCGCGCTCGGTTTGCTGGATGCTTCACTAAAAAAGAGAACGCCTCATTTCAGTTGGTTGGAACAAGCTGCTCATGTGAGGGCGCGCCCCAAACCTAGGGCCCGGTGTAGTTTTGCGGAACACGTGACCGTGGATGGCGTTAATACAGACGCTCACCACGCCAGCGTCTAGCCAACCCTCCACAATGAACGGCATCTCTGTGGACATCAACCACTTGAAAAAGGGCGAAGTGTCGCTTGGCACGTCGATCATGGCCGTCAAGTTCAAGGACGGCGTGATCCTCGGCGCAGACTCGCGCACCACCACAGGCACATACATCGCCAATAGGGTCTCGGACAAGTTGACCCAGATTCACGACACCATATACTGCTGCCGGTCGGGCTCCGCGGCAGACACACAGGCGGTCGCCGACATTGTCAAGTACCACTTGCAGATGTACGCGGTGCAGTTGCCGCCGGGCGAAAAGCCGTCCACCAAGGTCGCGGCGTCGATCTTCCAGGAGATATGCTACAACAACAAGGACAACTTGACCGCGGGCATCATCTGCGCAGGCTACGACAAAAAGACTAAGGGCGCGGTGTACTCGATTCCGCTCGGCGGGTCCATACACGAGCAGGAGTACGCGATTGCCGGCTCGGGCTCCACGTTCATCTACGGCTGGTGCAACGAGAACTTCAAGCCGGGCATGGACCGCGACGAGTGCGTGGCGTTCATCAAGTGTGCGCTCTCCGAGGCTATCCGCTGGGACGGCCTGTCGGGCGGCGTGATCCGGATGGTGGTGTTGACGGAGGCCGGCGTGGAGCGCTTGATATTCTACCCGGAGGACTACCAGCGATGAAGGACGGGGAGGGGAGGTGCTGCAGCGCGTACATACTCAATACCATTAAAGATACAACTCAATGCCATACTCAATGCCATACTCAATGCCATACTCAATGCCATTACAGATACTTGCTCAATACTATTGCAGATACTTACTCAATGCCGTTGCAGACATACTCAATGCCATTACAGGTACATACTCAATGCCTTTGCAGACATGCTTAATGTCAGATACATGCTCCATGCCATTAGAGATACTTACTCAATGCCATTAGAGATACATACTCAATGCCATTAGAGATACATACTCAATGACAGATACATACCCAATGCCAGATAATGCTCACCGCCTTTACAGATACATACTCAATGCAGATACATGCTCAATGCCGTTACAGACACGGCGGCGGACCCCGCTTCCGTCTTTTCTTTATCCCTACGTGACCGTGGTGCGGACCACCGCCCGGTTCAAGTCGATTGCAACGCACAAGTTGGCGCCCTTGGCCAGCACACCGTGAGCACACGTCCGCCAGTAGTACAAGTGGTACATGGGCATGTAGCGGCGCACAAAGGCGGCGACTACCGCGTCACTCATGCCCGTGCCGCGCCGAGCAATCAAGTCTGCCTCCTGCTGGAGCCTCCACCGGTAGACGAAGTCGAGGTCCTGCGTTTGCAACACGACAAAACAGTCGAACGCGGCCCAGAGCGGCTCATACTCCACAAGCAGCCGATTTACATCCTCCAAGTGATGCATGGCGCTGCGGCGCACGACTCCGCTTGGGTCCTCCGAGAAATACGCTGCCGGAAAGCTCTGCGCATCGATAGCCCGGTACCCGTTGAACCAGCCCTCAAAAACCACCACGTCCACCGGCTCTGCCACCATTTGCCACTCCAGCTCCGGGCTCCGGTCGCCCCGGCCGCCGTGCGCCGCCTTATCGTAGCGGGGCACCCTTATCGGCGCTTGTTTTGCGCAGAGCTGGGCCAAGGTGGCCCTAGCTAACTGCACGTCGTGGGTGCCGGGCAAACCGCGACCGTCGAGTACGAAATTGCCGGTGTTTTTTGCCTGTTCCGAGACTACGGCCTGCTCGGCGTGCGTCAAGTAGAAGTCGTCAATCAGGAGCCCGATCGCTTTAAGGTGTGGGTGCCTTTCCCGGAGGTGGTCGAGCAACCGGTCCGCGAGGTACGACTTGCCCGAGCCCTGGGGCCCGGAAATGCCCACCACGAGCGGTTTATCTGCCGTCCACGTCGCCAATTGCCGCTCCACGAACTGCGCCGTGACCTCTAGTGCCATATCGTGGTGTAAGTGAGGCGCGAGTGTCGGTGCAAGTGCCAGTGCTTATGGTTTCTGGCGCCGTGGTAGCTGGACGGCTGGTTTTTGTGGGGAAGCGGCCGTATGGCCTTAGGCCGCGACTGGGGCCTGCGCTGGGCCAAGTGCGAACTCTGCGCGGGCCGAAGCTGGCCCCAGCCAGGATGGCCCCAGCCAGGATGAACTCATCTTACCTCTCTGAAGTGCTACGTCAAATATTTCCTTTCCTTGCCATCTACGTGCTGTTACGCTGCTCGCTCCTTTTCCAGTCTTCTCCATTTTCCGGTCTTCTCCGTTATCAGTCTTCTGTATTTTTACTGTATAGTCTCCGTAATGCATGCACCCGCACAGTGCTCGGCTGCCAGCGCTATATCGCCTTGACCTCCTTCAACTTGGCAATCAACTCGTCAACACTGCCCACCTTCACACCCGCAGCACGCGCAGGCGGCTCCTCCACCTTTAGCGTCTCCAAGCGGCTCTCGATGTCGACGCCCAAGTCGCTTGCCTTCAACTTCTCCAATGGCTTCTTCTTGGCTTTCATGATGTTGGGCAACGACGCGTACCTGGGCTCGTTCAACCGCAAGTCCGTGGTCACAATCATCGGCAACTTGGCCTTCAATGTGTCGGACCCCCCGTCGACTTCTCTAGTCACGGTGATCTCATCGCCTGCGATTTCAACCTTGGAGGCGTTGGTCGCCTGTGGCCAGTTCAACAACCCCGCCAAAATCTGGCCCGTTTGGTTGGAGTCGTCGTCGATCGCCTGTTTCCCCAAGATCACCAAGTTGGACTGCTCTTTCTCCACCACTTTCTTCAACAACTTGGCAACAGATAACGGCTCCACTTCCTCCTCGCCAACATCGATCAACGTCGAAGAGTCTGCGCCCTTGGCTAGCGCCGTTCTCAAAATGTCCTGCGCTTTGGTGGGACCAATCGAAACAGCGTGGATCTTCTCCACGAGGCCCTTGTTGGCTTCCCTGATCTTCAAGGACTCCTCCAAAGCAATGTCGCAGAACGGGTTCATGCTGAACTTGACGCCCTTGGTCTCCACGCCAGTGCCGGCTTTGTTGACACGAGGCTTGATCGCAAAGTCAATCACGCGCTTGACAGGCACTAAAATCTTCAACTTGGATGACATTGTCGTGGGAATGGGGCTCTGTGCCGTGTATAGGTGTATTTTTCGCTCACCTCGCGCTAAACATTTTTTCTGTTTCCTCGCGCTGTTGAGCCCGAAAACGGACCCCATTGTACAGGATCCTCCACCACCAGCCGGCGCCGCAGACAACCTTACCGGCTAGAGAGCCTGTTTCGCTGCTTCATCTTTTCGATTCTGGCTTTGAGTTGCGCCGTGACCTCCGCGGCCTTCTTCCAGTTTTCCTCCTCGTTGCCGAGGTCCGCCGGTTGCGTGTAGTTTGTTCTGTCTGTAATGCCTGCTCGCGAGGAGCCAGCGACGGCGTCGATGGTGCCCACTTCCGCTCCGTTTTCGCCTGTAGAGCCCGGCACTCCGTCAATGGAGAGCCTGTTCACACGCGAGCTTAGTTCCTTCAGCGAGATTCGGGTCTGGTACCGCTCGGGCGACCTGAACGGCGACCGGATTTCCAAGTTTCTCTGGAACGACGGCAACGGCTGCGCCAGCGCTGTGCTCTGCTGTAGTTTCATCATCTCGATGGTCTGCTCCAAGCTCTTGATTTTGAGCTTTGCGTTCTCGAGGTCGCTGCCGAGCCGTGCGATCTGCGTGTCCTTTTGCTTCACCATGAGGCTGCCGTTGTTATTGTCTTTCTCGGTCAGCTCCAAGCGCTCTCTTAAATTGGCGTTCTCTTCATTCGCCAAACGTAAGCTCTCCGCGAGCGCAACCTCATTTGCCAGTTGGCGCTCCGTCTCATCCCTCAAGCGCTTCATCTCTTGCTGGAGCGCAGCCATGGCTTCCTCGTGGGCCGAAGCAGAGCTTTGGGAGCCAGTGTCGGAGTCACGCGACGGTGGTTTGCTCACGTTGCTCAATGAGGGCGATATAAGCAGCTTCCCAGTAAGGCTCTTTCCTGGAATTCTGCTACGAGCATCTGCACGCTTAGCTGGAGACGTCGCTAGCCGCTTGCTGGGAATGGACTGCGAGTTTGCGGGCTTTTTCAATACTGGAGTGCTCCCGAGAGCACCGCCAGGCACAAATTGCGTGCTCGCAGACACACTTTCCAGGGCGGCGGCTGTCTTGCCGCTCGCCCGTATCGTCACTGCTTCATAAAAAGCCTTGACTTTCGTCAACCTGTTCTCGTCAACCTTCTCGAGGAACGATCTCAACTCGCGCTCGCCGGTGATTTTCATCAAGGTGCCGATCAACTCGGTGGCAGCTTGCCTGATGGGCTCCTGCGAGTCGCTCAAGAGCTTCACGCCTATTTCCATGATTGCGTCCACCTGAGACCGTTTTGGCGCCGTTGCAGACGCAGCCAAGCACCTCTGTAGGTAGTTTGTAGCGGCGATTTTGACCTGTGGCGTTCTGTGCTTCATGCCAAGAAGCGTATCGTCCAAGACATCAGCTAACGTGGAGCACGCGAAGATGGCATCTAGCGCATTGGCCAACGCATCCGCTACAGCGGGCTTCTTCTCCTTGCTGCGCTCTATCAACGGGCCTAGAACAAGCCCGCGGTACTTCTGGAAGCCGCTCAGCAAGCCCTTGGCCAAAAACTCCACGCCGTTCGCCGCGAGTTGCACGACCTGGATGTTGGCGTCCTTCATGCACTTGGCAAAGATCCTTACGAGGTCGGAATAGTCGTCGGCAGCGAGCTTGGGCGCGGCAGAAAGCACTCCATGGACCTCTTCAAGCACGTCGACCCTATCTTTCCACTTGGAGGAGCCTATGCGTGCGTGCAAGTCGCTTGGCAACTGGGAAAGCACGTCCACAGGGTCCAACATGTCGTAGGGATCAAATCGCTGCGCCGGCTCGGCCACCAGCGCGTCCTCCATGGGCACGTCCGCAGCTTCCAGTGCGTCTGCCGTGCTGCCAGCTGCCAACTCTGCGGTTTGGGCTCGTGTCAAGCGTTTTTGCTCCGGAGTCGAGCCCTTGACCTTGTCGAACTCTGCGGTCAAGTCACGCTGCTGCACGGGCTTTAAGTTCGGTAGTAAGAGCAGCGTGAGGCCGTCGCCGAGCCATATATAGAGTGAAACCGCCAACTGGGTGGTCTCGGCACGCACGTTCCGGTCTGGGTGGGCGAAAAGCTTCGAGAGAGCCGGGACAATCGTTCTGGGCGGTACCACCGCGCAGCCAAAGGCGTCGACCATCTTTTGCACGGCGTGAACGCAACCGGCGACGAGTTTTGGCAACCTGTTCTCGAAGAATGGAATGGTCTGCTCAAGCAACCAATCTGCGGAGCCCGACACTTCAACAAGCAACAAAAGCGCGTCGACGGACTTCGCCTTGGTGCCCGCCCTGCTCGAGGACAAGCCCTTCTCGCAAATTGCCAGCACAAGGCCAGCGGATTTCAACTTGTTGATTTGGGTCGCGGTGCAACCAAGCTCGAGGTATTTGCACAACACCAGCATGGCGGAGTCCTGCGCTACGACGTTTGCGTCGGTGACAAACCCGCGGAGGATGTCGGGCTTGCCGGCGACGACGGCAAAACACGGATCCTGGGCGTTTCTGGACGCTTCAAACTGGGCCACCAATGCGGCATAACCGTCCACGCGGACCTTCCATAGACTGTGGGCGATTTTCTCTTCCACGGGCAAGTGGGAGAAATCCTGGTCCGAGCTCATGATCGGGAGCTGCTACAGGGCCAGAGGAGCGAAACGGGGAGGTATATAGCGGCGAATTCAGCGGAGCTGGAGCTGGATCAAGCAGGTTGTTGTTTGTAAATAAACAGTGCTGCGGTACGGGTGCGGGCGATGGCTAAGGCCGGGGTAGAAAGAAAAACGCCAGGAAAAACGCCAGGAAAGGGGGAGATTTTTCTGGAGGGATTTTTGGCTGGAAGAGCAGGACCATAAAAGAGAGGGCAGTGGGGCTTAGGGGTATTTAATCGTATGGAATGTGCTTTGGTGGTGTCTGCCAAGCGAGGGCCCATACCAGAACACGTGGAATGGAGAACGACAGAATAGAAAGAAATGGAGCGAGTGCAAGAAGAAAAATGTACAAGATAAAAATGAATGAAATGAATGAAATGAAGGAAATGTGAAGAGTGGGTGCAACATAAGCCGAGTAGTCCAGTATATGCTTGCCTCTTTTGCTCTGTTTCTGCCCAGCGTACGTATTGCTGTGCTCTGCTCGCGGTCTCTGTAGCGATTTCCACAACCAGAGCCAGAAGCATAAAGGTGCAAAGCAAAGGTAACACATTGAAAAAGGAAAGGAATACGAAAGAAAAGAAACACAAAAGCAAAGCAAGGTCATTGCCAAAGCAACACCTATAAACAGCCACCTACCATAAAAGTCAACCAAGACTACACCCATTCCCATGCAATTTGTTATTATCTACTCAACCACCTCTGCGTACTTTGCCTTAATCTCCTCGTAGGGCTTCAACTGGAAACCCCACTCCTCCTCACCAGGCCGGTTCTCGTAGTATCTCCTAATGTCCACTCCGTGGTAAGGGTGGTATGTGAAGTTGAACCACGGCAAAATCGCCATTCCCACAAACGCGTATTGCGAGTTCCTGTTCGACACGTCCTTCAAGCGGTCGTCCAACGTCGACTCGTTCTCGTGGTACGGCATCCGCCCCTGCGACAACAACTTCTTGATTTCGTATCTGTCCTTGGTCACCTCACGGGCGTTTTCCGACCACCCCAAAAACCGCCGCGACGAACGCACGTATGCTAGATAAAAGCCGCCAACTGCTCCCAAAAGTGTGGCCGCCCTCAACGCACCACCTGGCACCTTGCCTGGCTTCTGGAACGACCCGGCCACGGGGTCTAAACGCTCCCAAGCGACTAGCGAAAGAGGGAACGCAGCGGTGGTGGCTGCCCAGAGTCCCACGTCGGAGGCACGGAAGTACGACACGACCCTGTTGAAGTGCGGGTCGACGTCAATGAGCTCGTAGTCGCCGCGGGCGGGCTCGCCCCTGACGGGCTCGTAGGTTTTGCTGTACGACATGGCTTGTTGAGTAGGGCTTTACGAAAAGTCACTTTCTGATTGGGTAGCTGTGCGGGACACACACCTTCGCGGTCACGTGACAACGCTGTTCCTTTCGCCGTGGGCACTAGTCGCCTGGCTGGAAAAGAGGAGACGGCGGGGCGTACCCTGCTTGGTCTGTCGGCCAATGGGTAAGGAAGTGCCCACGGCTCGCCCGGCGCCGCCAAACACCGCAGGCCACACCTAAACGTGGATCCACGAGGTAGTCTTATGTCACGTGACACACCATTAAACCCTCTTGTTTGCTGCAGTTGCAGCCATCGTGGCTGGTCGGCGGGTTTGGTTCAGGGAGCTGGTGTATTTTTTTTTGTTTAGTTTGCCCGTTTGTTATTTGTAGTGTAGGTCAGTGTGTCGGAGCCACCAAGACTGCAAAAGGCCATATCGCAGCAGACTAGCCAACCGCTTCCGATTTACCGATTTACCGATTTACCGATTTGCCGGTTCGCAGATTTACAAATCTCTACAAAATTAACTTTGTCGTACGAAACTAGCCTGAGGTTGGGTCTGTCACGGTAAACACTCAAATCAGCACCAAAAAGCGTGTGCCTCGCTGTTGGCGGTGTTCCACAGTCTACCCCAGAATCTACATTCGCACTACAAGCGCATCACTATCGCACAGAACAACTGCACGTCACGTTATCGGAAACACCACCAGGGCAAAAACAACACTCTCTGCTCCGCTTACCATTGCCATACAGATAAGCTTCATCTCAGCTATGGTGGAATTGTCCGGTGACCCGGACGGGCGCCGCCGCCCCATGGAAATCTTCACCCGAGTAATCAACTCGCTAAGAATACACAACGTGCCGGCGTTGAACCTCTGCATCGGGTCGCTTTTGGCGTTTTTTTTGCTCAAGCTCACTACCAAGTACAGAGAGCTCTACATGAAGAACTCGTTGGTCACGATTATCGTCACGAACTTGGTGTTGTACGGGATTTCAGAGACGTTGGCGCAGTCGATCTTGAGCTTCAGCTCCACGGCGCCGCTCCTCTCGTTTTCCATGCGGGACTCGTTCCAGGAAAGCGCTTTTTCGGCCGAAGCAACACTTCCAAGCACTGTAGCGCCAGCCGCCGCAGATCCGGAGCAGCCGTCGCCTCCCGCGGACCGCACGGAAAACTGGAGCGACGACTCCGAAGTGGACGAAGAGAATTTCGACCGGTTTCTCGACTATCTCCGGCGCTCCGACGCCGGCGGGGCGTACCAGCCGCTCAGCGAGCCCGCAACCGTGCAGCCTCCGCCGCGACCGTCGTATTTCCGGTTTGACCGCTTGGCCGGGTTCATGTGCTGGGGCTTTATCATTGCGTTTGCGCAGTGCTGGTGGTACAAGTTCCTCCAGATCTACTCGAAGCACCCGCAGTTTGTCGAGGTGCTCCGCAAGGTGATGTCGGACCAGTTCTGCTTCTCGCCGGTGTCGCTCTTCTGTTTTTTTACCTACGGCTGCATGGTGCTCGAGAGCGGCACCTGGGACGACGCCAAACTCAAGCTCCAGAAGCTCTACCTACAGACGTTGATCATCAACTACTGCGTGTGGTTTCCCGTGCAATTCATCAATTTTTTGCTTGTGCCCCGCGAATTGCAGGTGCCCTTTTCGTCGTCTGTTTCCGTGTTGTGGAACTGTTTCTTATCTATGCGCAGCTCTGCGGCCTGAGCACTACTCTGCCCGAACTTTCCTTCGGCGCCCGGACTTTCCTTCGCCGCACCGCCTCACACGTACATTCCAGACGTGTTTGCCGAGCTGAGCTTGCGCACCGCCAGACTCAACTTCCTGAGGGCGCTGCTGCTGTCCGCTAGCAAAACGGCGTAAACTTGGTGCGCCGCGTCCATTATCGCGTCCGCATCGACCTTTTCAAACCCCGGGTGGCCCTCGGAATTCAACACGAGCGCCGCCACCTTCTCCTGCTGGTTCTTGTGGGCGAGCGCAGACACTACTGCGGCGCTGATTCCCGTGATAAAGTGCGGAGGTCGGAGGTCGGGCACCGCCGCAAACTGCTTGGACGGAAGCGCAAGCTTGCACACCGAATTGCCGTTGTTGAGCTGGCAGGGCGCAAGCGTGAGCCACAAAGACGCGCTGCCAGCCGCGCGGACGAGCTCGTCCGCCACCAATTTCCCTGCAATGGCGTTAGCAAAGTGCGGTACCACCACCGCGAGCACCTGTTTAGAATTGCTGCCCGCAAGCCTATAGAGCGGGATATCCGCCGTGGTGTACCTGCGCTGCGACGCGCTGAAGCTGGCCGCCGAATATAGCTGCTCATCGTCGTCAAAGACCTCGGTGTCCTCGGTGGTTTCTAGCGTCGGATACCGCACCGCAATCGTGCCGCAAACGTCCTTGTCTAGCGCCTGGACGACCACCGCCATGCTCTGCGGCACTACGAGCACCGTTTCGGGGGAGGCAGACGCGGCGTCGGGGCCGAAATCTGAGCTCCACTTGGTTTCCACCGTCGGGACTAGTGGCTCTTTCTCGCACTCGTCCTCGTCGTCCATGATGTGACGAGCGTTCGGGGTTTCGCTCCATTGTTTGATCTGCAGTTAGTACCAGCAACGTATTAGCGATTCCGGTGGCGAGCTGGGCCAGCTAGTGCACATACAAGCATTTTTTTTGATGGTCTGGTGACAGATTCTGGGCTGGTAGCCTTCAGCTGGAGATGGCGCGGGCCGCGAGCGAATGCTGGGCCAGTGCGCGCGCGGAAGGCTCGCGAAGCAAGGTTTCTGGAGCTGTAGCTTTGGGCCGGGGCCCCAGAACAGCGGCCACAAGGTCGGCGAAAAAGGAGCACGTGGGGTCGAAATCTCTAAGAAAATCTGTGGATGTGCTAGAACAGACGCGAAAAAGCCGATTCCGGCGTTTATGCTCGTCTCGGTCCTTTTTCTAGCACTTATGCCTGTGGCTTAACGCACTGTTCTGCGTCGGCACTGCGCGGGCCCCAAGGGCCAAGCGCGGAAGCCGCGCTGCGAACATGGGCCGATTTCTCGCTGTAACCCACAGGGCCAAACTCCAGCAGCAACACCCTTTCTTGCAACAACAAAACATGGTTTCGCTCGCCGCTCGTGTGACTCGACTTGCACGCATGGCCCCTGTCGGCCGCGCCGTGTCCTCGGTCCGTGCGTACCACTCAATTTCGCATCCAGCCTCCAACATCATCGTCAACCCAAAGTCGCCCGAGGCGATTCTTTTCACGAAAGCAATCGAGCACGTGCCCGAGCTCGGGTTCACTCAAAGGGCCATAGATGCCGCGGTGGCCGACCTGGGGTACCTGGACTCGATACAGAGCGCAGTGGCAGCGTCGTCGTCGAACTCTATGGAGTTCCTGCTCGTGCAGTTCTGGCTCAGGCTCCAAAGACAAAAGTTGTACGACCATGTGTTGGACAAGCAGCTGCAGTTCCACAAAATCGAGAACGAGTACGACCGTGCCGCGTACCTTCTCGCCAAGCGCTTGGAGTATAACACGCCCGTGGTGGGCCAGCTTTCCGGCGCCCTCGCACGGCTCGTGGCGCCGTACAACGTGGCGCAATCCATGGAGGAACTACATAGCTTGAGCGACGATGTGGCGTTCTATGCGGGCGACATGTCCAACGACTCTGCGTGGTACGCGAAGAGGTTTTTGTTGTCCTCGATCTACGTGCAGCTGGAGTTGTACATGCTCTCCGACACGTCGCCGGGGTTTGCCAACACCATGGCGTTTGCACGCGACGGCGTGCAGAAGATGCGGAAGGCAGGTTACGCGTACACGTCGGTGGAACAGTGGACGTTGTTCAATGCGATCTCCGTCGTCAACTTGATCAAGAGCCAGTTGCTCCGCGGATAGCTGTGTTTCATTCTACCAGTAAGTAATGTTAGCCCACGCTTGTACGAGTTCGAACCCTGTAACCGGTTTCACCAACTGTAGATTGAGCAGCGCTTCGTAGAGAAACATATAAATGTTATGTGTTGCTAGTTGCAGCTTACCTCTGTTTCCATTGGCATAATAGGCATTTTGTAAATATTCGACCACGCGAAAGCATATGCCTTCCGACACTTAGCACGCACCGCGGGCAGATTTCGATACTGGCAGTTTGCTGTGCTGGCAGTTTGCTGTGCTGGCAATTAGCTGGCAAATCGCACCGTGCTCATTTTGCCCACTATTAACTAACTGATGCTGTTGTATTTCTCACTATAAAGTCGGATTTCTCCAGACCACTCCTCTCCAAACACACTCTCTTTAACGGAAAGCACTCAGCTCTACCTCCTCTGGTGCTACCCCGCCATCTGGCTCCGCACTTGCAAAAGCTTTGCCCGGGACTCCTCCATATCTGCTTGCGACTTGTCGAGTTTCTCCTCTACACGCTTGATTTCGCCCTGAATGAACTCCACACGCTTGTTGACGTTCATCTTCGCCTCGCTGTAGCCCTGCGGCATCAACACCGGGCCAGTCATCTTATAGATCTTGGAGTCCTCGTTCATGTACTCGAACTCTTCAAGCACGATCTTGTTCTCCTGAAGCTGCGTCTCAAGCTGCGACCGCGCCTGCACCAACTCGTTCATCGCCGTCTGCATTTTGGAGAGCTCCATCAGAAGCACCTCAAACTGCTGCTTGGGGTCCGCCATGCTGGGATTTTATGGCACTATCAGACACCACAGCACAAATCTCAAGCTGCGCTCTGTACAACTTGGAATCACGTGATGCTATCACGTGATGTTGGTGAACCCTCTGCGTTGCATGTTGGCTTTTCGTCTACGGCAGTTGCTGTGATGGCCTTGTCGGGGGCTCGGCGTAGTTTTTTTTTTTCGGGACATGGGTTCCGGCGCCTAAAATTCCTTTACGTATGATTTATTCGATGAGCTTGCCTCCGCAAGGAGTACAAATTGACTTTCGAAATCGTAGGCCACGTACGCCGACATGAGAAAAGGAATTCCCAACACCCAGGTTGTTGCTAACGGGCTTTCGGCTGGCGCAACGGCCAAAGCACACTTGTCTCCAACCTTCAAGATCCAATCCCGAAGAGGCGATTCAATTACTTTCTCTTTAAAATGGAATAAGAGCACCGTGGTGTCGTGGCTGTATTGACAATTCACATAGTACGGCTCCAACCCTCTCGTTGTCCGCAGCCCCTCGGCTTGAGTATGTCTCACGAGGTACTCTATGATTGGCTTGGGCAAAATGCTGACGCGGCTATTAAAGTCCAACCGTACAACACAGACGCTCTTGGTTAGGGTGAGAGTTAAAAGCGATGGGTATTGATGTTCCACGCCATTAAGCCGGAAAGAAATTGAAGAAGTGCCGGGCCAGTCTACCGGAAGATAGTTCACAAACGGGATAAAACGCAATATGCCTTTGTATTTCGCGTGATCTATTCCGCCGAACAAAAACGTTAGCTGCAACCCCTCATTGGTAGACTCAAAATAAAACGAGTACATCGCTTTCTCGATGAGACCCCGATTTCGTAGCTGAGTGGGAAAATCGACTTCGGAAGCTAACTTTTCACCTCGGGAAGCAGACTTTAACGAACACCCGAGGCCCAAAACGCCCCGTTTCAAACTTGTGCAATGTACCAATCCAAAATCCAAAGAGCAAACATATGGATCTTCGCCGGTACCAAACAACGCCCAATCGTTGGCCCAATCTCCAAGGACGTAATCAGAAGCGTCGTACCCCGTCGTGAATCCGTCGGGCAGTTTGATGTCAAAAGAATAGCTGCTCGTCGGATTGAAACGCGCCGCAGAGAAGATCCCCGGATCTAACCCATTCCCCGTCTTAAAAAATAGTGCATCGGACGAGGGAACCCACACATAAGCCGAGTCAGGACGTATCGACATCTCCACTTTCATCATTTGGGCTCCCAACTTCATTGTGACCGGCGTATCATCCATGAGCCAACTGAGGTCACTTGCTTCTTTCTTTGGATCAATCGGTACCTCCAGTGGCAGAACTCTGACCAACGAGACGACATTCAACTTTTTTCTTTGAGATTCTCCGACGGGTGGAACTGCGGCCACAGTTGCTACCTCAACCAATGCAACGAAAAAACACGCAAAACGTTCTATCCACATCTCGGCTACTGCGGGAGCTACAAAAAGCCGTTACGTGGCGACAGGCGGCATGATATACCTACTTTCTGTCCTAGCTAGCCTTTCTGCAAACATGCACTAACAGATTTCAGGAATTGGACACCCATTGTTAGACAATGAGAAAACATCCTGAACACTCGCAGAAACCAGACTTTGCCATTTGATTTGCCGGCTAGATATGTGCCGTCGTAAGTGTGCAAAATGAAACGGCGAAGAGTTACCCGCGCTACCGGGTTCACATCTCCATTATGCCTTCCTACCGCTGTTTGGACAATGGTCCATGCAGAAGTTGAAATGGCATCGAGTTTGCAATGAGAAAATCTCTGTCTTTATGCTCACCGTTTTGGGAGGAATAGAGGCTTCCGACAAATTCAAAAAAAGACGATTATAAATCAGAAAGACTGCGGAATTGCGCGGCCATTTGCAGCCGCACCGTTATTGCCTGATCCTAGAAGTAGCCTCTGTGCGTGAAGTCCACCCCGCCTGCACAAACAATGTTGACAATCATTCATGCCTAAACTGCACCTCGCTCGCCATAATCATAACGTCATTTTTCTTTCCTTCTACAATACGGTTGAGCTGCATTTCAAGGTCTATTTCTACTTTGTTGTGGGTAGTTTCGTTTAATGCAAAATATTTTCTTTCGTCTTATAATCGAACTTAGCACCAAATATGACTAAACCTCCTGTCATACGTAGACTGAGGGGATCACTCCTCATTATCGACAATACTACAAAATGTGAATGTAAAACGAATTCTTAACTCAATCTGAAACACGCAAGCAGGTCTTTCCAACCTCGGCCGAGTTACTTGTATCCGTAGTCATAGCCAGTGTCATTTAGGCATAATACTTAACAATTGCTCACAATGCATAACCTAAGCTTCCTGGTGTAAAAGGTCGCCTAATGCGTGTCACGCACTTCTCGCCATTCTATTTGTTATATATTTTACCATTATTCAAAGCAGACATTGACTCGTAAATAGCACAGTGGCTCAGTCACCTCTCGCGGTAAATGTCATCCTTGTCATCCACAACGATATCAATCACAGGCACTTTATAAGCACCCAAAGGGTTGGGTTCCATCAGTGCATCGTCGCTCTCGTCGCTCTCGTCGTCTTCAGAGAACTCGCTGCCACCGTGCTCGCTTGGCTCGAAAGTGTTACGCGACGGGTCTTTAATGTGGCTCGAATTTGCGAGCGTGTCTACACACATATCGTCGCTGGAGTCTTCTTCAATCACGGAGTCTGTTCCGGCAACATGTAGCTGCGGAGGAGCACAGTCATATGACGTGTGGCGGCGCTGCTGCGATGCGGGCGGCGTTAGCCACCGTGGCGTGCTGCTGTGAGACTTGCTCCGCCTGGTTTTCGAATGGCTGAGCGCACGGGCACGCTTCTCGCGGGCGAGCGTTCGCAGCTGCTGGTAAGGCGTAGCGAAAAGGTCCTGGTTAAACAAAAAACCCTGGGACTCTCTTAGCGAGATTATGTTATACGAGGGGGAGCCCCTGGAAAACGTGTACGAGTCGTAGATGGAGAAGGTCTCGCTATCTAGCATTGACTTTGAGAGGAACGACGACCTTCTCAGAGACGAGAGACTCTGGGAGCGTACCTGGTGCGTTTTCGGCAGCAGGGGCTCGTTTTTGGGGTCAGCTTTGTGATTTGCAGCTTGCTCGGACATGACGAATGGTAGTCAAGGACTCTGAAACCGTAGTGAAACCGTTCTGAAACCGCGATGAAACCGTTCGGAAACCGGGATGAAACCGTTCTGAAACAGCGTTGAGACCGCGCTGAAACCGTGCTCAAACCGTGTTGATGCTGCGGTAAAAAATGGAAGACACACGCGAGCGCCACACGAGTACCTCCTCTCAAAGCTCGAAAGTGGGAGGAGTAGCAATCTGAAAGTCTGGGTCCTAGCTGCTCGCGAGACGTCCCAATGGCTGGTCCCGGGTGACTCGGTTGTTCCTGTAAGGTGTTTCAGTTCTGAAACCGCGGGTCTTGGTTCACAACCAAGAAATACAACAACGCTTGGAAATAAAGTGTTGCCAATGAGCAGGTTAGCTCCTCCGAGCCACCGCAGCGGCTAGCGAGTGGGTTATCTCAGTCTGCAGTCCGATAAAGGAGTGCGGGAGCGCGGGCTCGGGTTAATACCGGAAGTACGTGGTAGAGAAGCAAGCGGTAGATAAGCCACAGTAGAAGAAGAAAATGCAGAAGTAAACAGAGGAGAGAGAGAGAGAGAGAGAGAGAGAAATTGCACACGATCGGCGGAAAAAGATGGATCTCTATGTATTTTTTTGTTCTGTTTTGAGATGAAACTTACTTGGCTCTGGCACCCTGTTCTGCAACTGGGTTACTCCGATTTTCTGTTTTGTCGTAGTACGCCGAATTATCTGTCTGGCCACCTTAAAGTTCCTTCTTTAACAGGAATTCAGGTAAGAATTCGAGTTCCGTTTCCTGACGCTCTCGCTACTGCTCACTATTACTGTAATCACCGCTCGCACTTTTACTCTCGCTGTTCCTCTCACTTTTACGCTCACGCCACGCTCACTGCTACGCTCACTGTTACTTTCAGAGTTACTCTCACTGTTACTTTCGGTGTTACTCTCACTGTAGCCACTCTGACACAATTGTCGCTTTTGCTCTCACTCTTATCCTCTTTTTCTATTCACACTATTGTCTTTCGGAATTTCACCACACTCACGCACACTACTTTGCCGGCTTTCTTGCAATCAATTTGCTGCTGCGCTACGGCAACAGTCCTTAATAATACGGTGAGCTCACCCACCACTTGCTTGAGTTGAAACTCCTCTCAGACCAATACTAATGACTAGGACAAATACCACTGTAACTGTCAAAGCAATACGACTTTCCCACAACTTACCCTCTTATACTAGCCGGCTATTCATTAGCTCGCTATACACTACTTACGGTCCTCGCTGCTCTGTAAGTCACCACTCTCAATGTCCTGCTTCTCAAATGCTAAGGGCTGAGCCCAGGTTATGTACAATGCACGCGGGTCGCCTGGCGACACTACACATCCGCCAAACACAAAAAACCCGGCGTCTTCTTCTCCGCTCTCACGTCAGGGCCGCGCCAGCACGTTTGAACTTGTTCATCACATAGACAAACCCGTCCCTCAGGTTTGACATGTTTTTGGTGAACTTGTCCCTGCCCCACTGCTCGATTTTCTTCTTCAAGCCAAAAAATGTCGACGACACAACGACCCTGACGTTAACATCCGTCTTGCCACCGGCGCAGTCGTACGTTAAGTACTCCTGTACCTTTACGATCTTGCGGTGGTCGACGTTGGCACTGTACGCCCACACTTTCTGCAACCGCGGATCGATGACCGAGCGCTCAATGATCCACAGCTGCAAGCTCTTGCCCAAAATCGGCGCCATGAAGTCCGGCAACAGGCCCTTTTTAACGACGAGCCGCGTGGTATTTAGGCGGCCTTGTTCGTCCACGTAGCACTCGATCGTGTCGGAGCTGAGCACGTGTTTGGCATACGGGTTCGGGTACCTGTTGAGGTACGCGACGGATGTGGCGACGAAGTCAAAGTCGAAGAACTGCGTGGCGTTTATGAGCTGCACCATTGGTGGTGGGGACTTGGTGAAGATGAAATGGAAAAACGGGAAAGGTGAGGGCGTCACGTGATGCGAGGCTCACAGCAATGCCTGACTGCTGCTTCTGCCACCAGTCGCGCGAGGCGGATTAGCAGCCTGGGCTGGTGGGGCTGGGGGAAAATCGCGAGCGACGTTGCAAGACATTTTTTGAAACATTTCTGACACGTCAGTGCGACATTCCTGAAACATTGCTGATACGTTCCTGCGGCAGCGCTGAAACGAGCACGAAACGGCTCGAGCGCGCGAACACTCTCCCGCTCCTGTGATCGGCCGGTGTGTGCCGTTGCCCGCGATCAGTTGCACATACACGCTCGGCCCCGCGCTCTTCGCGGTTTGAAGCCCTGTGGCTCAGCGCTGTTCCAGAAACGCAGAGTCATCTGTCAAAAATGTGCCTTGACGTCGAAGCTGCGTGAACATCAGGCCAAGCGTCAACGTCACAAAACACAGCAAGCAGCAAAGCAGTCCCCTCGGCCGTGGGCAGCCGAACTAAAGTGGCAAGAAAAGACAAAGACAGGCATAACCTAAACCGCTCCGGGACCGAAAACGGCTGTGCCGATCACTCGCCGGCCGGCCTTTGGCTTCCTCATTAGACAGCCCCCCATTGTTCAAACGCACCACCCGTAGCTAAGCGCAGTCCCCCGCCGTTTGCCGCCCAGAAACGCCATTCATACATCGCCAATGCTGGACGGCGATTGTGTTTCCTGCAGAGAATGCCGTCCCGGTCGTGCGCTCTAGCAGGCAATTTGACCACCAGGCGCGGCGTTTGCACCCATACTGCCGAAAGCAGTGGCTGCCAACAGTGCCTACTCTATGCGAGATGCCATCATGTTGAGCTTGCAACATTCAGCAAATCACCGCCCGGCGTTTGCTGTATCGCTATAGGCTTTTCGTCAACCCCTCGTTTCTGATAACGTAACCCCTGGGTTCAAAAAGAAACGCAACTTCCCGTTGTTGAGTCTTGCCCGTTCATCTGGCGTAGTACATTCTTTACGGCCCAGCATAGCACTATATCTTCCCGGCATTTTGACGCCTGCGCAGCTGACTGGTCCAACTTCCGTTCCGTCTATTTGTTACCCCAACTTTCTTCTGATATCCACTCTAAGCCTACTTGATCTCAGCACTCTGCCGCCTCCTTAGAACATAGGCAGACACAGAGAACACACGGAGAACACAAACTCTATAAACAGAAAAACCCATCCGAAGACACAAACTATAACTCAAGACACACGAGTCAATAACCAAAAGTCGAAAACAAAAAAAAAACTGCAAAAACAGCAGAAGAAAAAAAAAAAAAACAGAATCGAATAACAGAGCACACGTACCACGGACCACAAGATGACTTTGAAATTCGATTCCAGCGACTCGGACATCATCGAGCCCATCATCTCGGAGATCAAAGCATACCCCTCCGAGGAGTCCATCGGCAAGGTCGGCTTCTGGGAGTCTTTCCAGCGAAAAGAAGAGCAAGAGATCCGCCCCAAGGAGTTGAGAATGATGCATTTGGCCGTTATCGCCCTCAGTAGTGGTATGGGTACCGGGCTCTTGGTGGGATCAGCGTCCAAGTTGAGAACAGGTGGCCCGCTCTCGATCTTGATCGCGTACGCAATCGTCGGCGCCATGTGCATTTGCACAATGAACTCGGTGGGCGAGCTCACGGTCGCGTACACGGGCTTGGAGGGTGGATTCAACGAGTGGTACCGTAAGTTCTTGGACGATTCCATGGCGTTTGCGTTGGGCTGGAACTACTTGCTCCAGTGGCTCACGACGATCTCGTTGGAGTTGGTGACCGCGGCGTTGACCATCCAATACTGGAACACCAGCATCAACTCGGACGTGTTTGTTGCGATTTTCTTCGTGGTGATCTGCTGCATCAACTTCTTCGGCGTCAAGGGCTACGCAGACGCCGAGTTCGTAATGAACTCCATCAAGTTGGTCACGTTGACCGGGTTCGTTATCATGGCGCTCTGCATTGACTTGGGCGTGTCCCAGGACGGCTTCATTGGCGGTAAGTACTGGAGAGATCCCGGCTGCATTACCAGTTTCAAGGGCTTGGTCACCGTGTTTGCGACGGCGTCTTTCTCCATGGGCGGCACCGAGTTCTTGGCGCTTTCCGTGAGCGAGGTCCGCAACCCCCGCATGGCGTTGCCCGTGGCCATCCGGCTCGTGTTTGTGCGCGTGATCTTCTTCTACTTGGGCACTTTGCTCTTTGTGGGGCTCTTGGTGCCGTACAACTCTGACAGACTCATGGGCGCGTCTTCGTCCTCGACCAGCGCGTCCCCGTACGTTTTGGCCGCCGCTTTGCACGGCGTCAAGGTCGTGCCGCACATTATCAACGCCGTGATCTTGAACTCGGTCACCTCCGTGGCCACGGCTGCCATGTACTCGTCGTCCCGGTTGTTAAGGTCCTTGGCCGAGCAAGGCTACGCTCCAAAGTGGTTTGACTACACTGACAAGGCTGGGCGGCCGCTCCGGGCGTGGCTCGTGACGATTTTGGCAGCGGCTTTTGCGTTCATCGCCACGTACGAGAACCAGGACGTGGTGTTCAACTGGTTGTTGTCGATCGTGGCGTTATCCATTGTTGTGATCTGGCCCTGTCTCTGCTTGTGCCACTTGCGGTGGAGAGCTGCGTTGCGCTACAACAACGTACCTATCGAGAGCTTGGGCTTTGTGTCCTACACGGGTGAGCTCGGTTCGTACTACTCCATCGTTGTGAACATTTTGATCTTGATTGGCCAGTTCTGGGTGGCGCTCTTCCCGGACAACGACGCGGACGTGAACAACTTCTTCCAGAACTACCTCACCATCCCGTTCACCCTCGTGTGCTACATTGGCCACAAGACTTACACGAA
The DNA here is from genome assembly GCA_030444895.1 of Metschnikowia sp. yHMJ9. Classification (NCBI taxonomy): domain Eukaryota; kingdom Fungi; phylum Ascomycota; class Pichiomycetes; order Serinales; family Metschnikowiaceae; genus Metschnikowia; species Metschnikowia sp. yHMJ9. The sequence goes on along the minus strand of JAJMQU010000003.1, from coordinate 616,213 downwards.
GAGTTGGAACAAGTTCTACCTCAAGGCGTCGGAGATCGATATCCACACCGGAAGAACAGTGGTGGACGCGGAAATCTTGCAGCTCGACAAGGAGGAGAAGGCGCAGAAGGTACAAGCCGCGCTGTGGTGGAGCAAGCCGTTTGTGTGGTTCTTCAACTAGAGCAGACAGCGTGACGCGAGACGAATTCTTAGACATAAAAGGAAATTACAATACATAACAAGACATAACAAGACATAACAAGACATAACAAGACATAACAAGACATTAAAAGACATCGCAAGACGTTACCAGACATTGCAAGTCGTTACAAGACATCGCAACTTCCCAACACGTGTTGACGTCTTTTTTTTGGACGTGAAGCCACAGCGCGGCGCGCACGTGACGCGCAGCCCCCGGGCATTTGCACCCAAAAATCTTTCTCGGAGTCCGATAACTGCGAAGCGCGCAGGCGCGGAGTTATCGGGCGCCAAGGCAGGTTGGTATAAAGACACAGAGCAGCCCGCGGCGCATCGGGCTTCGCAGCGGTTTTTGGAAGCGAAGCTGAAACAGCCCTGAAACAAGCCTGACATATCACGCAGAAAATGGCCACCGAGTTGAAGACCACCGGCGCCACAACAAAGTTGTCGCAGCACGAAATCATACCGCATAAGACCGATGTCGGCGCGCTCGCAAACCGCATCAACTCCGAAACTCGGGCCCTTCACAACAAAATCGACAAGTTGGTCACGCTAAAATTCGCACTCGCCCTCAGAGACTACAAGATCTACAGACAGGGCTTGCAGAGCTTCTATCACGTGTTCGCTACCGTTGAAGACTGCCTTTTGGCCGAGCTCGACCGCCCCGACAGCGAGTGGAGCGACACGTTGAAAAGCGTGTGGAAGCCTGAGATGGCCCGTAAAGCCCGCGGCCAGCAGGACCTCCTCTTTTACTACGACGACGACAAGAGCAAGTTTCTCACGCCGATCATGCCTGCTCAGATTGAGTTTGTCGCTCACATCAAGAAGGTGGTGGCTGAGAGGCCGTACATTCTTTTGGCGTACATGCACGTGATGTACTTGGCTCTTTTCGCCGGGGGCCGGGTGATGCGGTCGTCGATCGGTCGGGCCGCCGGGCTCTTCCCGCAGAAGGAGGGCTTGAAGCATGAGGAAATTGTGCGCTCGGGCACCAACTTCTTCCTTTTTGACGTGGCGGACGAGGACAACTTCCGTCTTTTGTATAAGCGCGACTACGAGCTCGCGACGCGCAGCCACTTGACCGAGGCCCAGAAGCAGGAGATCATCGAGGAGAGCAAGTACATATTCGAGCAGAACGCTCGGTGCGTGACGGAGTTGGAGAAGCACAACTTGGCGCGCATCAAGAGCAAGTGGACGTACTTCTTCATCACGCGCGGCTACTACGTGTCGTTGGTGTTGGCGGCGCTCGTGTTTCTTTTCGCTTTGCGCAGAATCGCGGTGCGCCTCTTTTAGAGACGGGAATAGGGCTATATTGAAGACAAAATAAAAAATATCATGTGCATTGGGCCGGATGGGATACTATGGCTGGGGGTATTGGAAGCGTGGTTGTAAATAGGGAATGGATTGGCTTTTTTTGCTGGCCCTAAGGCAGCTAGCGAAGGCGAAGACAGGTGCTGCAGCTGCTCGGGGTGCAACGAGCGTCAAAGTATCGACTAACGGGTCACAGACAAAGGAGCGTCTAAAAGAACGCGTAATAAGAGAATGTTTAATATAAAGACAACAATAAACGAACTGTAAGCAGAGAGAGGTGTATATCTCGCCGAAGAAAGACATCGCAGAAAACGACGTACGTCCTCCCACGCCCAAACATACAGTGGATGCTAAGCACTCAACCACATCCTGCTCGACGCAGGCCACCTGACGCGTAAAGCTACAAAATATATATTGCTGCTATCATCAAATATATTGCTGCGACCATCAAACGAATTGCGACATTAAATGATTTGCTAGCACATAACATAGTACCGTTCTCGTTTCACTCCAAACTGCCAATCAACGCCTACTCCTCGTCGCTTTCGGCGGCAGCGCCTGCCGCCGCCACGTCCGGGTCCAACTCGTTGGTCACCCCGTCGCCGTGATCGTGCATCCAGTTGTCCACCCAGGCCAGAATCCGCTCCACGTTCTCGTCCATGTCCTCTACGCTGTTGGAGTTCAACGAAATGACAATCTCCGGAATGTACGCGTCCGCAGCGTCCTGCCAAATCACATCCATGATTTCGCAGTCCAAGTTTTCCTGGATTTTGTTTTCTTTGTAGTTGCGCTTGCTCAAGCGTTCGTGCAACCCGGCCGTGTCCGTGCGAAGCACCACCACCAAGTCGATCAAACGCTCGGGGAATATGTCGCAGCAGTGCCAGTCTACAACGGCGCCGCCCTGGCGCAAATCCGCCTCGAGTGAGTCCAAGAGCTTGTCTTCGTCGACCACGTGCGTGTCCAAGACCTCGTCGTAGCTCTCAAAGCACTTGCGGTCCTTGGCGACCTCGCTGATGTTGTAGTGGCGGAACGGCAGGCCTAGCAGCGCTACGAGCGCCTCGGCGTGCGAGGTCTTGCCGCAGCCGGGCGTGCCTGTGATGATGATGTTGGGCTGAAACCGCGCAGACGCCATTGTGAAACAGTGCGGAAACAGAGGTGGGACGCTCGTGATACACGCTCTTGAAACGCTTTGAAACACACACCACGGCACACCGCGCTCTCGCCTGCGCGAGCTCATCTCGTCGCCAGCCGCACACGCCCGAGGGTACTCAACCACCGGAGGTACGAGCGCGCGCACGGAAAAAAGAAACGTTCTGCATCGTGCTTAGTTGTTCAACGCGCGAAACTACTGGGTGGCGGCAATCGAAGCAAATTAGTGTCCATATTAAAGTCTATACAAGCAGGCCAGCTCTATCAACACAAAAAGTGTCGCCGGCAGCGCCACGCAGTCTCACAGCCGGTACGGCGGGCGACAGTCCTCGGAATAAGGCGGGAGTATCTCCATCGACCGGGAGCACTGCTTATCAAACTGCCGATATGCAGTCTCGAGTATCGTCCGCACTGCCGACGACAACTGTGGGTTTCTCATAGACGTCTGGAGCGCCTGGAGCCGGCGCCCGCTGTCGTCGTCGAGCGTGTTGCTGGCCAAAAACTCGCTGCCAGTATCTTCAAACGCGTAACTTTGCTCGTTACTGGAGTAAATCGACGACTGCTCGCTGGCCAGCCCAAGCTCGACATCCAGGCCTGCGACCGACAGTAGCGTATTTAGACTCACGCTTGTGCTGTTGTTGCCACGGCTCAATGCTTTGCGGCGGGAACGAAAGTTGAAACGCGTCATATAGGAGAGGGGAGTAGCCGCCGGGAAACGAGGCGAGAAAAAAAAAAAACTTACTGGGGCTGTACCCTTTATATACGGGTGAAACGAGAACGCATCGGACGGACTAGGATGCACGTGCTCGCAACCATGATAAACTATCTCATGGCAGTCTGGGAGGTGAGCCGCGCATGCTGACATATTGCGGTTCTGGATTTGGCTAGCCGTGTGCGCGGAGAAGCGCTCTCTAGCACTACGCTTGACCTAAAGCTGTACAGCGGCACTGTGTGTCGGCGGGGTGGGTCTGCGGTTGCCAGAGTCGTTTTTAACTTTTGCCACTGCCCTGTTGGGATCTCTGTAGTTGCCGCAGCGCGTGGTTTTTTCTGCTGCCCCACGGTGTGCGCTCAGGTGTGCGCTCAGGGTTGCCAAAAGCGGCCGCGGTATGCTAGTTTGCTCACAACCGAAGACATCGGAAGCACGAGCGCCCCAGACAAGAGCCACCACCCGTGCCACCACCCACCAGGAAAACACCCCAATTCCACCCGGAGCACGAACGGCGAATGCAATCGGTAAAAGGATGTCACGTGTTGTTTTTAGCGTCACGTGTGTCTGGTCATATGGTTTATATCACGTGCGCAACGCCCACCTCCACCTCAGCTTGTCCGTCTCCACGGTTGACTCTACCAGCAAATGTCGGCCATCTTACCGCCTGGGCTCCAGAACAATGCCGCCGAGGCCGCTGCAGCGTCGGGGGCGGACAGTGCTAACAACGCCGTGCCCCCTATACAAAAATTCGGCTTGAGTGGCCTCCGTGGCCTCGTCAAGCCCGACGACAAAGAACATGCCAGTCTTGCCGGCGGGCAGAACTTGGCGCTTTTGGGACTAGATTTGTCGGACGGCTCGGAGGTCCTCAAGACGTTGTCGTCGCCGTGGCAGGAGACTTCGCGGTCGGAGGTGGAGCCGTACTTCACGTTTCCCGAGTGCATTCTACAAGAAAACCTTGTGCCCAAGCCAGAGCCGTGCGACTCCAAGATTCTGTCGTTCATGGACGAGACGCTTTTTTACATTTTCTACACAAAACCAAGAGACACGCTCCAGGAGTACGCTGCACGCGAGCTTGTGGCCCGCAACTGGCGCTACCACCGGGATATCCAGGTGTGGTTGACCAAGGACAGCAACGTCGAGCCGGTGCTCATAAGCCCGGACGTGGAGCGCGGCGTGTACGTGTTTTTTGACCCGCACAACTGGGAGAAGATCCGCAAGGAGTTTGTGTTGCATTACTCGTCGGTGCAGGCCTGATGCCGTTGCCAACGCTGTGTCTGTCGCCGTGAAATAGGCTGTATAATAATGGTAGAGCATGGAATGGACGTGCGAGCGCCTACGGGCGCAGGTAGAATGTGGCAGCGCCATGTTGCGCGTAGCGTACGTTTTCGGTAAGCTCTCGTGGTCGACATCATGGGGCCCTTGCGGTGCTCATTTGGTCGGTGGTGCTCGCGTAGAGCTACTCTCGCAGGTACAACACCTTGTCCACCTTCACCTCGTCGTTCATGTACGTGTAAATGTAGAGCGTGCACTTGGAGTTGCTCGTGTCCAAGAGGCAGAACGACGGGATAGTGGATGCGAGGTGCGAAGCGTCGTATTCGTCAGCCGGCTGCTTTTCAGCGTCGCCCTCACCGGTTTGCGTATTCTGCGCGTCGTTTCCTTCGCTTTCCTCGGTCTTTGCCGGTGCATCGGCCCCGTCATCGGGCGCGCCTGACTCCGCAGACGCTGCCAGCGGGTTTCCGTCCTTAGCTGCGTCATCGGGGCGTTTTTGCGTGCTTGTTTCCTTCTGCTCGGAGCTGTGCGGCTGCTCGGCGTTCTCCGCGCCGCTTTTTTCGCTGAGTTGGTCTCCCTCCTCCACGTCGTCTTCGTCTTCATCGTCGTCGTCGTCCAAATCGGGCCAGCCGAAGCTGAACGCCCCTGTGGCGCTTCCCAGGTTTATAAAGAACTTGCCATCGAGCGTATACGCCTCGACCCTGTGAGTGCCGCCCCAGATCAAGATATCAACGTCAATTTCACGCGCAAACGCAAGCAACAGCATCGGGTTGTTCCGGGGTACGATCTGGTGGCCTGCCGTGAACCCGATGCGGAAATTGCCGGCGGCAACAACCCTGTAGAGCGGTAGGCTGGTGTCCGCTTTGGGGTCGAGCAACGCAATCTCCTGCGACAAGGTGTTCAGGTCGTCAAACTCGCCACGAACGGCGCTGAACGACGGCGAGAGCTCGTAGAGAAACCGTAACGTGCTGCCCGACTGCGTCACGTTGCCTAGGCACAAAACCTGTGAGATCTTACTGTTGGAGGGCACTGCGGGAGCGTTTGGAGCTAGGAGCTTGCGAAACTTGGAGGGGATATCCACGACGCGCTCCGGGATGAAGAGATCTCCAATGGCAAGGGTAAGCATTATGTCGGTAGTGTTGGAGATGTCGCGTGGTGTCTTGTTGTGTGGTCTTTTGCTGCGTTGGTAGCGTCAGCTGAGAGTTGGCTTCAGAAATCCGCTGCGCGCAGGCTCACTACTATCTAACGGCTGAGCAATGGTAGACAATGCAACAACAAGAGAAGAAGGAAAGAATGGACGGAATGAAAATACAGAATGTGGGTAGAGAGTTGGTTGGTACGAGAATTAAAGGAGATAATAAAACGAAGCGAGCCAGATGTACGAAACCGACAAAACGAAAGGTACATCGAACAGACAAACAGAAATAGCTCGCGACTTAGCGCACCATACGTAGCTACGTCCATGCAGTAGACTCTTGCCCTGGTTCAGGTACACGAAACAAATACATAGAATAAATAACAACCCGCGCATCAATAGCGGCCGTGCTGTGGCGGCTCCTGGTAATACTGCAGGTTCTGCTGGTTGGCCTGCTGCTGCATCTGGTGCTGCTCGTCTTTGGAGAAGATCTTCTGCAACACCTGCGGGTAGTTGCGAAACACCTCGTCGAAGAGGTCTCTGTTTGTCATCTGGAACACCTCGGGATCCTTGGCCAACGCAACAAAGAACGTGGAGATGCCGGACTCGATCACCACCAACGCAATGCGGGTAATCTGCCCCGCGATCAAGAACGTGAACGCCATGACGGGCGCATAGTAACTGCCGTCGGAGTTGTACTCAGGCTTGGTGAACCGCAAGTAGAGGTACGCGAACAACGTGGTCACGTACGCCACGAAAAGCGACCAGAGCTGCACGGAGGTGTTGACGAAGCAGTCGTTGATCAACGCGTCCATGCCCTTGAACCGCAACAACTGGAACGTCTCCTTGGCGGACGCAATGTAGTTTTTGCCGTAGAGCGCCACGTAGATGTACGCGTAGTGGTTGAAGTACCGCACCAACCACTCGATGATCCCTATGATCATGTCCAAGATGAGGTATCCGCAGCCGGCGCACACGTCGCCCTGCCCCATGGCGTTGCTGCGCAAAATGCTGACAAAACCGCGGATCAACTGCAACACCGACACAATCAACGACCCGAAACAAATCGACCCAAAGCAGTACGTCAACGCGCGCTTGAGCGCCCCCAACGCGGGCCACCGCGGCTCGCCCTGGTCGGACCCGGCCAAGTAGTACCAGGTGCCGTACACGCCGGCGATGGTGACATGGATGATGTTTCTGATGACCTCGGAGATGTAGTAGCCGGCGAAAAACACAAACACTACCGCGCCGATCAAGCTGGAGTTGGAGCAAGTGCCGCCCTCGATGCTGCACCCGGGGTTGTTGGCGTTGGGCGAGTACTTGATGTACGTGGCGGTGACGACCATAAGGAAAAACGCGGAAAACGCCCCGGAGACAATGATCCCGATGAGCGACGTCAAGAGAGTGGACTTGTACCGTTTCATGACGTCGATGGTTATCTCAAGCACCGTTGCACTGAAGGGAATCCTGCGTCTGGCGGACCAGTAGCACCACGCGGTGAACAAGGTGAACACGAGGAACACCACGGCCGACGAGTAGTACTTCATGGAGAAGTAGTAGATGGCGGTGCCCAAGCCGAGGATGATGTTGAGGATTAGCCCCGAAATAATGAAAAACCGGGCGTGCAAGCGAGCAAAGAGAATGAGCAAGAACGACAACACCACGGCAATCACCACAACAAACCCGAACATGATTGCGGTGTTGGAGTTGAGCGTGAACGAGTTCAGCGAGTGGTAGATGGACCCGCCCTGGTACGAGTACGTTTTTCTCATGGCGTTGAGCGTGATGCCCGACATGGCAATGAACGCACCAACCACAAGAATAAAGAAGATTGCAAATGGGATATCATTGATGCGAGGTTTCTCGACTTTGAAAGCCTGGTCGAAGTTCTCCAGGTTCTGTGGATTTTTCTCGTACGGCACCTGCTGCTGGTGCTCATAGTCTTGGTTTCCTGGGGGAGGTCCAGGCGGACGGTTATACGACATGATGAGCTAGTGGTGGGGCTTTGAGGGGTGCACGAGTGTGGGGTAGAGCTAACACAAAATCAGAGATTGCAAAAATTGCAAAAGTTGCCGGCTTGTAGTGGTGGTGGTGGCTGCTTCACACTCAGAAAAGTCCAGAACAAATATACGTGGCGCACAATGGCCAGACCAGAAAGAAGCAAACAATGACGGAGTACTTTGCTGTATGCCAGAGATGCGGGTGCCGCATGCCAACGGCTAATAAACTTCTGTGCATGCAAAGCCTGGTGCGGCATTGCTGAAAGAAGACACTGTCGCATGCGAGCGGCTGGAGCCGAGCCGCGCGCCGAGAGTGCGGGACACAAGCGAACGGGAATCAGAAAATGGGGAGAACACAAAACATATGGCGGAGCTGGCGAGAATTGAGGTATTGGTGTTACGTGGAGCCATTACCAATGCATATTTCGGATCGAAGAGAGAGGATTTTCGCTTGCTCGATTTTTGGCGGGTGAGTTTTTGGTGGGTGAGACGATGTGCCGAGCTGGTTCGCATTCTCGGGTCAGTTGTGCGGGCAAAGTGCGAAGCACTACGGGCTATCTATGAAAAGAAAAGAGCAACAGAGACAGGCAGTGACAGAAAAGCGGACAAACAATACGAAACACGACCATGAGACAAAACGAGGCAGTGTCCGAAAACATGGAAGAAAAAGCAAAAAAAAAAAAAAAAAGAGGGAAAATCGAGCTCAATACCTCCCACTATCAGCACATGCTAGAGAGTCTCTACCGGCGCTGCTTACTCTCTGTTGGCAGCTCCATTGCTGGCCCGCGCCAGCTTTAGTGTCCGGCTTAGCTCGCGCTTAGCGGCTCGCGAGCCTAACCGCGCCAGCGGAATTACCAGCACGCCAGCGGAATTTCGCACCCACCAACCCCACTAAGATACGCTGCGCATACTTAAAGGGCCCCAGGTGCGCTGTGAACTGCAATTGTTTCGCCACAAAATGAAATCCAGTGCTCTCCTCTGGCTCGCCTCGCTAGCAGCTGCTGCACCGTCTATCGCCGACAACCCGGGGCCGGTTCGGGGAACGTCTGCCCAGAATGTCGTGCTGTTGAACGAGCACCTAGACGAGAACATGCCGCAATCGTTCATCGACCAGCTCTACGGACAAGCGGTACTTTCTCCCGAAGCAGCCGCCTACAAAGCACACCTCGTGCACAGTGGCGAGCTTCGCGTCCCGTCTGCGCACAAACACGAGTTTGTGGCGCTAGCCGATGTGCCCCAGTCGCCGTCCATGCTCATGCTGCAACTCGAGCAGATACGGATCCAAAACGAGAAAGCCCGCCGGGCAATCGCCCACGAGGGATACCTTGCGCTGAGATCTGAGTGCCGCTTCCCGTCCGACGACGACACGACAGATCTCTCCGCCCGGGAAGACTTTTTCGGCGGCATAGTTACGTTCGCCCACTTCCCCACAGTAGACTGCTACGATCCCCTGCTCTACATGTCCCAGCCCATCGACATTGCCATTGTCGGGGCACCGTTCGACACAGGCACGTCGTACCGGCCGGGAGCTCGATTCGGGCCTGATTCCATCCGGCAGGGCTCGAGGAGATTGGGCCAGGGCGTCACGCCGGTGCGAGGCAACGGGCGTGGGACCCGGCTCGGCGACGTCGATCCGTACAGCCCAAAATCACATAACCTCACGATTGTCGACTGCAGCGACGTGCCCTTGACGCCTTTTGACAACCGCGTGGCGCTCAACCAACTCTACCGTGGACAGCGTGCCATCCACAACCACACAACCAGCGGCAAGCCGCTGATCCCGCACCCCAAGGTCATTACCATGGGCGGCGACCACACCATCACATTGATGGGGCTCCGTTCGGCGTACGAGAAGTACGGAAGGCTCGCGGTGTTGCACTTTGACAGCCACATTGACACGTGGGACCCAGAGGTGCTCGGCGGCGGCATTACGGACTACATGTCGTTGAACCACGGCACGTTCCTCCACTACGCAGCGGAAAACGGCTATTTGCAACCGTCCAAGTGCTTCCACTTGGGGTTGCGGGCGCCGTACATTGACGCGGCGTACGACAGGAAGCACGACAAGGACTGCGGCTTTCGCACCATCACCGCCAGAGACATGGACCGGTTGGGCTACGAGAAAATCGTGGACGAAGTGAAGACTACGCTCGGCGACATGCCGGTGTACATCTCAGTTGATATCGACGTGTTGGACCCTGCGTACGCACCAGGCACAGGCACAATGGAGGCCGGTGGCTGGACTACGCGGGAGCTTCTTTCGGTGCTTGACGGGCTCGAGGGCCTAAACGTCGTTGGCGGTGATGTAGTTGAGGTGAGTCCGCCGTACGACAGCAACAGCGAGATTACCAGCTTGGCCGCGACCGCGGTCATCGACTCGATGTTGGGCTTGATGGTTGTGAAGACATTAGAGTAGGATGTGGCAATAGCCGCTTGGATCTATCAAATTTGCCGGCAACACAATACTTTCACGTTACGAATAGCTTTGTACGACAATGGCAAGACAAGACTATTGGTAATATTGAGGGCGCTACGAAACGCCAAAACTGGGAAGTGTAGCAAGGACTATTATCAAGAAATCGATCTGTATATGACCGAAAGTGGTTGTAGGAGGAGATTACTACGACGCAGCGGAGATGTCTGCAGAAGGTCGAGAAACACCTAAACTATAGAGACAATACAAAAACCAGTCCCACACGCCAGTGCAAGAAAAAGGAACTTTGTTCATGGGAATCAAATTGACAGAGAGTGATTGATGACTGGAAATTGAAGGGTCACCCATACACTGATATCACAAAAATTCTACAGTCACGGAGATCTTATGAGGAAGCATTGAGAGAGAGGTCCAGGTATGCCATACTTTGGAACCATTCCGAAGAACTGGAGTAGAAAATACATGAAGCACATTCGGCGCACAGGATCTGGAAATCGGAAAACCTGGTTCACCCCTGGGCGCACGTTAAGCTGGGAGAGGTTTGCAGCCGAAGGTTTCGCGCTACACCAATTTCGCAGCCAGCGCCGGTCACGACGTCCCGTGCAACGCCGACCTCTAAAATTCGCTACACGTCGTCCAGGGTCACAGGCTGAGAGGTGTTATCTCTTCTATAGATGTGAATCCAATGGGATGAGACAGCCACAACTCGACTCCTATCTTTTTTGCAAGTTGACAAGTCGAGCGTGTACACAGAAAATAACTATCAGAACACACAGGTAGGATGAGCGAGCTCTGTCTGCAAATTCACCAGATCAAGCAACAGAATGAGACAGAGAGCCATAGACAGTTCAAGATGTTTTTCTGCTGTCCATCTTGTGGTTTCTCGTCAACGCGGAAGCATCGGTTGCCCCAGTGCCCCTTAAGCTTAGAAATCAGAATATATGACGGGGACAAACCGCATTCTATCAGAGGTAACAAACTGACCGACAATACAGCCCTACAGGAACGCTCAGCTAGAGAAAGTGAACAGAAATTACCACCAGACTAATAAAAAAGACCTTGATGCTGCAGATTCGAAAATAACGCAAGTGCTAGCTCTGACTGTGCCCATCTGTACTTGAGTGATCAAGCACAACTAAACAGGACGACAGTTCGGTAGACAGGAATCTGACCGACAAGCTGTACAAGCCACGGCCCTCAAATTAATAGATATAGTTTTTTCACCCTCACAGAGAGAGAAAAAGGAAATATATGAAGCATTGCGCAGTATTGACGTATCGAGCTCAAAAATAACGCCGGAAGCCAAGTCTGGTAGAACCAAATATGTATTATCCTGCCAGTCCTTCAAGCCAGTTTTGGTCAATAATTGCTCGCCTCTTTCAAGTAATTCCCAAAACCTTCTGCTTATATAGATTACGATCAATTCAAATCTTAATATATTGCTAAATATTCCCACAATTTTTTGACATAAAGTGAAGAACTCATCCTTCTAAAGAGATCATAGTGAAGAGAATCGAATGAAGCGCGAAACGACCTCCAGGGGGCCAGAACGCGCGACCGCGGGGGAACGGAAAGCGACAAGTGTAGTCATTCAACAAGGACTTGATAATGCCAAACCGGCTCTCAACCTCGGAGCAGGGAAAGGGAGCACGAGGCCCCAGAAGCGGTACTGGGGCATCTCTTTTCAGAAGAGAGTCAGATCGACATGCTGCTCAACTTCTTGAACAGGAGTCAACACATGTAGAAGGATAGCAAGAAAAATAGCGAGAAGGATAGCAAATCGAAATAGCTAAAAAAATAGAGAAAAAAAGAGAAAGACTTGGGGGAAATATAGATCGTTTAAATATCGCGCACCAGCGGCAAACGGTAGCCCCCCTGTCTTTTGCTGTTACCCGCAGCCCGTTTCAACGCTGTTTCAGATTTCTTACGTCCGTACTAGCTGCGGTCGCTGAAGCGTTCTAGGCTGCTATAAATAAATCCATCCTTCTATCGTAGTCTGGTATCAGAATTTTTCTGAAAATCAGTTGCCCAGAGGTGCCGAGCGAGGTATGTATCGAGCAAATCGAGTTTCAGACGTTGTCCAAACTAAAACCAAATTCTCAGAAACTCAAGGTTGGCCTCTAGGCATGAAGATTCATCATAAGAAAAGAGAAACACCCCATCTTAAATAATCTGTGGCTAATAATCTGTGGCTGTCTGTTCCTTGTAGATCCAGTCACTTACCTAATCATCGAGTCATTCGTCAAAATTGGTATACACGACGTCGCTTTTAGATGCGAGGGTAGCTTTAGCGCAATTCTAACACAAAAGAACGCAGACCTGTCAGCCTTCAGAATCAAAACTTTTACCCCAAACACAGGGTATAGCCGTAATGCTCGCCTAGCGAAACAACGGAATAGCGAAACAGAATCCACTGGACGGCCGCTGCTATTCCGAACACATCTCCTGCGGAGCCTCAATTTCCGTCCAGTAAATGCCTACTAATTACCGAGTCCTAAGCACGAGTATAGTGAAACACATCTTATTTAGCTTGATTCGATGACACTTTTCTCCCATTAGAAAACGATTCGGGCTCTTTAAGTCTCGCGCACACTCTGGATATTCACCCAATACGAATGATTCAGGTTGAGCGACCTGTTTCATTACACCTTTTTGGCCCTTACTAGTAGCGTGTCACATTATCGTTAGAAGTAGGATAGTTCCATATAGTCCCAAATGTCCCATTTAGTCTCAGATAATCTCAGATAACAGACACTGCGACGGACAGGAGATCTCTTCCAAAGAGAGAGTAAGTATAGCTCCTGTTGGATTTCACAACCACTTCCAACTCAACTGCTTGGCCCCGAAAACACACAAAACCTTAAACACCAAACTCGAGCAAGAGAAGAACAAGGAAAATCGCTCCCGATCATTGCGTCAGTATAAAACTTGTCTGTGCGCAACCACTCCGCATCGGAAACGGGACTAACGATGGAGAACATCAAATAATTTAGACGCCAACTATGCGGTACTTCAAACGCAGAATATTACAGTTTCACTTACATTTCACACAATGGAAAGAATCATCCTCCTGGCTGTCAATCAAGTCTTTCCGGAATTTTGTTACACATACCTTGAGATTTCGGAAAAAAACAACTTCCGTTGTGAGGGCACGTGGTCTAGTGGTATGATTCTCGCTTAGGGTGCGGGCGGTCCTGGGTTCGATTCCCAGCTTGCCCCCACTTCCTTTTTTGCTTGAATACCGTCCTATGCATCTCCTCTGACCTCCTCTGTGTTGACATGGTTTCTCTCTTTGTCTCTGGCTCCAACGGGAATAAGGTTTTCTGGTCGGCGTCTCATGTCGCGCCCGGCGGAGGAACGGCGCACCGCTGTGGTGGAAAAGCCGCGCGGCTTTGGGCGGAAAAGTCGCGCTCCAGAGCGGCGCGCCGTTTCTCCACAGACTTGACAGATGCGCATCGGCAGCCTCTTGTTATCACCGAGGCGCAGATTCCAGCAAGCATACAGGCTAGTAAACGACAAACGGCTAAAAATCCGCAGCGTATATAGGCAGCATATGCCTCGCTCTTTTCTCTGTCTTTTTTTTTGTTTCCTTTGTCTTTTCTTGGTTTACTGAATTGCTGCGGTGGATATCGATCTGCGATTACTAATTTTGCGAGAAGCGAGACTTATCTAAAAAGCAAACCGGCACAAAAACCACCGAAAAAAGCGGAGAAAAGGTTGGCGAACCCGCAAGCATTCTGGAGAAACACTTAACACACTATCTCCTTTTCAGGAACATCTATTCATATTTATTGCAATGTCAGACACGTCTTCGCAACTATCGGACAGAACAGCGAACGTTGTGTCCGAAGACGAGTTGGCGCGACGGCCAGATATTGAGAAACAGGGCGATGAGTCAGTGGCCATTCAGAATCTCGCGGAGATCCCCGACGGAGGCTACGGCTGGCTCATTGTGCTTGCGTGCTTTTTGATCAACTTCAACACCTGGGGCGCAAACTCGGGCTTTGCGATATACTTGTCGGAGTACCTCAACGAGGGCCGGTTCGAGGACGCCGACAAGTACGACTACGCGTTGATCGGCGGGATGACGTTTGGCGTGGGGTTGATTTTTGCGCCTGTGGTGAACTGGACGCAGGGCAAAATCGGCGTCCGGCCTACCATCATCATCGGCATGTTCTTCCAGTTTGCCGGGTTACTCTTGGCGTCGTTTGCCGCGTACTTGTGGCAGTTGTACTTGACGCAGGGCATGCTCCAGGCTTTTGGCTTGGCGTTCATGACGATCCCCGCGATGTCGATCGTGCCCCAGTGGTTTAAGCGCAGAAGAACGTTTGCTGCGTCAATCTCCGCGGCGGGCTCCGGCTGCGGCGGCTTGGTGTACAATTTGGGCATGCAGAAGGTCATGGAGGCCCGGTCGGTACTGTGGGCGTTGCGTGCTCAGGCAATCATGTGCTTTGGGCTCTGCTGGATCTCGATTGCGCTCATTAGAACACGCATGCAAGTCAAGACGACGTTGTTCGACGGCGAGGTAATTAAGACCGCGGGCTTCTACATCTGCGTGTTCTACACGGTATTCTGCATGTTTGGCTACGTCGTGGTGTTGTATGACATGGCAAATTTCACCACATCTTTGGGCTATTCGTCGTACCAAGGCTCCATTGCGTCTGCCATGGTGCAGGTGGGCTCTGTGCTCGGGAGGCCGCTTGTGGGGCGGCTTTCCGACTACGTGGGGCCGATCACTGTGACGTGCTTGGCGTATGCTTTGTCCGGCGTGTTTGTGTTTGGCCTCTGGGTGCCCGCCAAGAACTACGCTACCATCATCGTGTTCTGCGTCATCGAGGGCGGCCTCATGGGCACCATTTTCTCCACCATCGCGCCGCTTTGTTCCAAGCTATTCGGGCTCAAGCACGTGGGCACCTCGTTGAGCATGCTCTGGATTTTCTTGGGTGGAGCCGGCATGGCGTCGCCCGTCATTGGCATTGCATTGACGTCCGGTTCGGGCTCCCACAGTTATTTGCACTGCTCCATCTTCTCGGGGTGCGCCTTCTTTGCATGCAGCCTCACGTTGTTGGTGATGCGGGGCTACGTGGTCCACCGTCACGAGATTTCCGATGTCGACGCAGACCAGGGCCACATGCACCTTAAGGTACCTTTCTACGAGCCGTTGAAGTGTGCCTTCAAGCCGCATGCGAGAATATAGACTGCTGCGCTAGGACGCCTCGGGGAATGACTTCACGATTAAAGGAAATCGGTGCCTGGCTAACGATACTAAACGGCATTTTAATAGATCCTATTTCGTGATGCGGCCCGAGTCTTTGCGGTCGTTAATCTAGTGTACGCTAAAGGGGTTGGCGCCAGACGCAAATGCACTCATAGAAAAACGAAACTACAGCTCATATAGAATCATGAAAATACAGCAGGCAGGGCTTGTAAGATCGTGGTAGGGAATGCTGTGTGGGCGCACCACATGGCCTGCGCCTGATTTCACTATCATTACTACAATTGCGGCAGAAGTAAACAAAGTGACCTACAACAGCGCCTACGACGAACTCAGATTTTAGAACCTTACCTCTTACGGATTGTCAAGATAGCGTGCTTGGCGCAGTAGTCGGCATGTTGCACTGCTCGCAGAGCTCTGGCAACACCCAAATCAAGGCCACACGAGCCGTAAATTTTGCCAAAACTCCAAGAGAGACGTAAGATCTCTACATCAACTTAATCACTCAACAATATGCTCGTATTTACTCATTGTCATAAATTGCCTTGCTAGGTGGCCTCGGCTCTCGCAGTCGCAGCCTCGCGCTTAGTAAACGTACAATACACCATCGCATCGCACAGAAAAACACCAGCCATTTTGGCCCGATACAAGCACCAGTTCCAAGTGTTTTCAAACCTGCAAAATGGCGCCCGACAGCGAGCAGGATGTCAAAAGACCAAAACTAGAATTGCTGCCGACGGCCGCTGCGAGCGGGCCCGGGCCGCTTCCGGTCGCATTGCATAGCATAAGCCCATCTAGGTCATCGCTACCGAATCTGGCCGGAGAGGGTGGCAGATTTCCCGCTGATGGCGTTGATTTCGTTGCAAGCAACGCTATTGGTGCTGCTGGCAACGTTCTGGCTCAAAGTCCCGCGAATAATGTCCATTTTTCAGCAAATGGCGGTGCGAGCTTGGATGATTATGCGTCGCTCCAGGCTCTTGGGGCTGCATCTGGTCCAGAAGCCACAGTAACTGGTGTTGCCAGCTCCTACACAAACACAGCCGTGGTCCCGGAGCCTGAGGTGCTCAAAGATGTCGAAACCGCCGCTTTTTCTCGAGCACAAGGCGTGAAGCAGGAGCCCTTTTCCGGGGTAGCACCGGCCACTGAAGTAGCGGAGGAAGTCCTGCCAACGCTGGCCAAAAACGGCCCAGCGGGCTCAACTGCGAACCCCCACGAGAGCCCCGTCCACATGCCATCTGCAAAAACACACAGGCTCGTTATTATCAATGGCCGCTCGGACATCTACTGCGAGTACTTGGACAGGCTCCGACAGAACGGACACACCTCGCTCCGGGAGGTCTCCATCGACCAGGTGTCCGGTGTTGAGCAGTCGGAGTTCCCCTTTGTCCACTTCTGTATCGTTTACGACGAGACTTTTGACGATTTCCGCAAGAAGCTACAGGCGTTTCTCCTGTCCGACCCTAAGGTGCTACGAGAGTGCCAGGAGGTCCTTCTCCACTTCGATTTCAGCAAGACGGCGAAGTGGTCCGAGATCTCGCCGTCCAGCAAGAGCCTGTATCTTCAGCTTTTGGATGCCTTGGAGCACGCCGTGGCTGCGAAAGTCGTCCAGTGCTCGTTTGTGAAGAAGTACGACCAAAGCACGGTGTACATCACTGGAAAAGACGAGCTAAGTGCCTTGGGCAAAGAAATCCAGGCCGACGTTTCACGCTGGACCAACCTCCGTGTGCTCGACTACGGAAAGAACAGCATCAGGTTGGTGCCGGGTGTCAAGTTCCCGGACACGTTGCAGACGCTAAATATAGGCGGGGGCCTGTCTTTGGAGACGCTTGCGGGCTTCAAAATGCCCAGCCAGCTCAAGTCCTTGGACGTGTCGCACAACTTGATCAGCTCTGTCGACTACGTGGCGTTCCCCTCGTCGCTCGAAAGACTCAACTTGCTGGACAACAAGATCTACTTTCTCAACTACGTGGACTTTCCCTACGGGCTCAGGGCGCTCGACGTGTCGCAGAATCGCATCGACACGCTCAAGAACGTCAGCTTCCCGAAAAACCTCGAGTTCCTCTCGGTCGCCAACAACCCCATCGAGTGCATCAAGGGCGTGCGGTTCCCCGAGTCCATCCGGTACTTGGACGTGTCGTGTCTCCCCAACGAGTCGATGACGGGGATCAAATTCCCGGACCTGACGGTGTCATTGAACTTGCAGCTGTCCATGACCAACACGCGCGGCCTCAAGTTGCCGCCGTACGTCCGGCACTTGAACTTGGGCGGAAACGGCGTGAACAGCATCAATCCGTTGAAGCTCCCGGACTCCATCACGGGGTTGCACTTGGCAAACAACAACATCAAGACGCTCAACAAGGTGACATTCCCCAGCGGGCTCACGGAGTTGTATTTGGGTAACAATCTGATCACCACCCTCAAAAACGTCCAGTTTCCGCCCACACTACAGGTGTTGGACCTCGAGATGGACCCGCACAACGAGGAGAACGAAAAGTACATCACGTCGCTCAAGGACGTGGTGCTCCCGCCCGGCTTGCGCGTGTTGCTGTTGGGGTACCACTTGATCAAGACGATCGAGGCTTTTGAGTTCCCCTACGGGCTCGAGGAGTTGTCGCTCCAGTACAACAGCTTGCGGGTGTTCCGCAACGTGACGTTTGGGCCGAAGCTTGCGAAGTTGGACCTCTCCGGGAACCAAGAGCTCCTCAGCATGGACAACGTCGTGTTTCCGGCGTCGCTCAAGGAGTTGCGGCTCCCGTCGCTCGTGTTGGGCAACCTCCCCGCGCAGGTCGTCGAGCGGGCCAACAGCAGGGACTTGGTGCTCAAAAAGTCGTTGCCATACACTATATAGAACGTTTTAAATATACATGTGGTGATTATGCGGTGGCGAGCGCCGGCCCGGTGCGTGTGAAAAACAGTGCAGAGCAGAGTCTCGGGGTGAATGTGTGCCCACGCCTCCGCCTCGCCTCCTCTATCAAACAGACGCGCGCGCTCAGCTACTCGTCGTCGTCCTCGTCGGACGAGTCCTTGTCGTCGGCTTCCTTGCTCTCCAAAAGCGCCTGCAACTCGGCGTCCTCGGACGCGGTCACGGCCTTCGGAGCCATGGTGATTTTGAGGTTTCCGCCCGCCGCCTCGATGGACCGCTCGACGTTCGCAATGGCCTTCTCCAACAACGCGATACCCTGGGCCTTGTCCATCGCCTGCGTGGAGACGACGTACAACGGCGCAGCGACCAACTTGGCCCGCACCTGCATCTGCTCTGTGGACTCTGCCTCGGCTGCCTTCAACGCAGTTTTGATGGCGTCAATGCCCTCGTACGAGAAGCACGAGACCTCGACGTCGGCCCGGATCTTGATCGCCTGGGGCGTCAAGCGGCGACTGATGTACAACTTCAACTCCTCCAAGATTTCCGCGGACGGCGCCTCGATGTCGGCGAAAATGGAAGGATCTGTGATCAGCAACTTGAACGCGTCGTACACGTGGCCGAACTTGCGCAGCAACGGCCAGCCGACCGTCTGGTATAGGGTCTCCAACGAGACGTTGTATTTTTCCGCGCAGTGTCTCAAGATCGAGTGCACGGCCTTGGACTTGTTGTACCGCTCGTCGCACTTGACAATGTCCTCTGCTGACACTCTTCTCTTGGACAAGTCGATGTAGCCCTTTTCCTTGTCGACCCTCAACACGACGGCGACCTCGTTCTTGCCCACGCGGATCAACTTCTGGATCGACCGGATTCTTCTTCTGGACAACTCGCTCAACAAGACCATGCCCTCGATGTTGTCGTACTCGAGCAACTTCACGTACGCGCCCATCTCGGCGATCTCCTGGACGTTGACCATGACCACCTCATCGACCTCGGGGTACTTGTTCTCGTAGAACCGGCAGTTTGAGCTACTCATGGCGGGTATTTGTGGGTTGAGAAATCGTACGGCAGACCTGGTTTGGGTTGGAGAGCTGAAGATTTTCTCGTGCGCGCGCACGACTGTGATGGCGTGTGGGGCCACCGGCGCCAGGGCAGGTTTAAGCAGAAAACCGGGCAAAAAGACTTACTAGATGCCCAGGCCAAGGAGGAAAGTGCCAGAATTGGGTAGACTATGCCCGATGTCGGCGGCTGCTGCTGCTGGTTTTGTGCCAGGGCGTTGCACTCAAGGCCACGAGCGCACCGCAGAGCGTGGATGCGTGGCCCTGGCGCGGGCTCGCCTGCTGCCGCTTTTTGTGCGGCAGTTGCACCCACGCGCACTACTGTTCGGCGCCATTTGCACCCAAAAGCTCCTCCGGCAATGACAGAGTTCCAAGCGTACAAAAAAGCCAACTTCTACGTGCCCAAGCGGTACAAGATCCAGGAGATCTTAGGCCGCGGCTCGTACGGCGTGGTGTGCGTGGCCGTCGACACCAAGGGCGCAGACCCGGTCAAGTTGGCGGTCAAGAAAATCTGCAAGATCTTGCACCGTGAGGTCTTGCTTCGGCGGGCGATCCGCGAGTTGAAGATCATGCGGCACTTCCGGGGGCACCGCAACGTATGTATCTGTGTTGACGCTGTTTCGCTGGCAAGGCTCTTTGCCGAGGGTCTTTGACGGGGCCCTTTGCCGAGGCTTTCTGCGCTTTAGGCGCTTCTGTGGGCCTGTGCCTCCCTCCGCTCTACTTCTGCCGTCTTTTCCTCCTGCCTTTGTCTTCCCAGCTCTGTTCTTCTTCTCTGTTCTTCTTCTTTGTTCCTCTTCTTTGTTCCTCTTATTTGTTCCCCTTCCAGCTTACTAACGCCAGATTGTCTCGTTGGTGGACGTGTACCTCGTTTCCGTTTCACCGTACGAGGGCCTCTACTGCTTCCAAGAGTACATGGACTACGACCTCACACGGGTGCTCTACTCTGTGGTGCAGTTCCTGGAGTTCCACGTGCGCAGCTTCCTCTACCAGATCGTCTGCGGGCTCAAGTACGTGCACTCGGCCAACGTGGTGCATCGCGACCTCAAGCCAGGCAACATCTTAGTGAGTCTGCGTGGTACGTTAAAGATCTGCGACTTCGGCCTCGCGCGCCCGATCGCACGGGACCCGGCGCGGGGCAAGCCCGCAGACCCCATCACGAACTACGTGGCGACCAGGTGGTACCGGGCGCCGGAGTTGATTCTCCGGAGCGACCGCTACGGCAAGGAGGTGGACATGTGGGCCGTGGGCTGCATCTTGGGCGAGCTCTACGGCCGCCAGCCGTTGATGCCGGGCAAGAGCCTGGTGCACCAGCTCCAGGAGATTGTTAAATACTTGGGCAACCCGCCCGCAGGTATTGCTGTGCACGCGGACTGGAAACCGGGCACGCACCACCGCGGGCCGGTGCTGTGGTCTACGATCTACCCGTTTGCGTCGCGCGACAGCCTCGAGTTGCTCGGTCACCTTTTGCGCTGGGAGCCCGAGCGGCGGCTCACGGTGGACCAGACGCTCAACCACGCGGTGTTTAAGCGGGTGCGCGACTCGACGTGCGAGCCGCGGTGCGCAAGCGTGTTCCGCTTTGGCCGCGAGGAGGACGAGCGGGACTTGACCAGTCTCCACAACGTGCTCACCGAGGAAGTGGCTGCGTTCCAGACGGAGCGGGCGCGGGGCGCTGCGCGGCCCTGCGCGGCGTAATCCGGGGCCGGCCCAGCGAGCGGACCCGGGCCGAGGACTGTGCGGGCGAGGACAGTGCGGGCCCGAGGTTAGTGTGCGAGGTCCCCAGAGAGGTACGGACCGTGCAGCGGTGCGGCGGTGCGGGCCTCAGGGCGATACTGGGGAGGAGTACCAGCCGCGCGGGCGAGGGATTGGCTGCGGGAACGTGGAGCGGCGTCGACCGCGAGCGCCCGAGGGGGGATGCAGATTGCTAAAATACAGCCAGAACACCATACTGGGAATCCACAAATTTCAGGACAGGGGTCGCAGCAACGGTGCACGCCGTTTGCACCCGAAACTGAGTTCCACCGTCCCGTGGTGTGCAGGCGCTGGACGACGGGGAAGATTTACCCCACCCCGAACGCACGTATATATACGTGCGCACGCACGTTGGAACACAGACGACCAGCAACAGAAAAAACACCACCATGCCAAAACACCACCCAGACCTCGAAGTGCTCAAGTTCGTCATTACGTACGACGACGGCAGCGAAGTCGAGGTCCTCGTCAAGGACCAGGATGACATCCACTGCACAATCCCCGAGGGCACCGACTACACGATGAGTATCCATTTTCTCGTGTTGAACAACACGTTGAAGGACTTGAAGTACAAGCAAGAGGTGCGCAAGGCCGGGTTTGTGGTGCGGCGCAGAGAGAAGGTTCTCGGCGAAGAGTTCGCGCCCAGCGACACGCCCTACGTGGTGCTGTTCGACAAGGAGACCACCCCGCTGGGGATGATGTTCCGGGGCAACTTCGACTGCTCGTCTGTGTACTACGCGAATGGCGAGGAGATGTTCACCGCGCCGTGGCGGTTGACGGTGTCGAAGAAAGTAGCGGAATGAGTAGCTGACAATACACACGTAGCTGTGGTTCTGGGCCGCGGCTGTTCTCCACATTTCGGGTTCCCCTCCTCTGTAGAGCGCGCGGGCACCGCGGCTGGCTGCGACAAGGTAGTGCGCTGCCTGGGGCCGGAGAGATACGAGCAGGGACGGAAGGAAAGACAGATAGCGGCAAGGGACAGTGCAGAAAGAGAAAGTCACGAGAAAGAAAGAAAAAAGAAAATAAAAGGAACTGAAAAGAAAGGAAAAGAAAAGAAAAGAAAAGAAAAGAGAGAAAAGAGAAAAGAGAAAAGGGAAAGAAAAGACATAAGTACAGATAAGAAGATAGAGCGAGAACGTTAAAGAGTAGGACGTAAAAAGGAAAGCACTGCCGGGACACTGACTCACCAGGCTCGGATCCCCCACGTTTCGTTCCAGCCATTGCGTTCCGTTTGTCCACGCCCAGCTTCGGCTCCGCTGCTTGGCTCCGTTGCTGATCCGAACCCATTTTTGGCCAGTCAACCCAGCTCCAGCCGTTTGGCCAATTGAGCTCCGGCTGCGCACTAAGTAGATCGGCTATCGCACTGCGATCTCATAACTATATAACAGCTATATAACACAGTTGAGATTACAACATAGCTGTTGCCAGCTCATAACACTGCAGTTGCCTTCAGCTCATTACACAGCTGCTATCTGATTCAGCTCCAGTACCATGCTGCGGCCCGCCACCCATGCTGGCGCATGGTACGCTGCAGACCCCGCCACGCTCTCGCGGCTCGTCTCCGGGCTCCTCGCCCAAGCGCCGCCGGCGCAGAAAGGTGCACGAGTGCTTGTCGGTCCCCACGCGGGCTACTCTTACTGTGGCGAGCGGCTCGCAGAAACGTATCTGGCCTGGGACTGCGCCGGCGCCAAGACGGTGTTCCTCCTTGGCCCGTCGCACCACGTGTACTTCCGTGACTACGCCATGGTGTCTGCGTACGAGCGCTACGAGACGCCGCTCGGCGATTTGACCGTCGACACTGGCGTGTGCGCACAGCTCCGTTCCGCCGGGCCGTTCAAGGCCATGAGCGCAGCCGTAGACGACGAGGAGCACCTGTTTGAGATGCACGCGCCCTTCTTGCTTGCGCGGTGCCAGCAGGCGCAGACGCCGGCGCCCAAGATCGTGCCGATAATGGTGTCGGGGCTCTCTACCAAGACCCGCGCGGCGGTGGTTGCCGCGTTGGGCCCCTACTTGGCCGACCCGGCCAACACGTTTGTCGTGCTGTCGGACTTCTGCCACTGGGGCCGTCGCTTCGGGTATACGGAGTACGCGCCGGGGCTCGATCTCGCCAAGCTCACGCTGTACGGCGCGGCGCACGACCAGCTGACGCCGATCTACCAGTCGATCGAGCGGTTGGACCGCACGGCAATGCAGACCGCCGCGGGCGGCTCTGTGGCCGAGTGGGACGCGTACATTGACCAGACGGGCAACACCATCTGCGGGCAGAAGCCGCTTGCGATTGTGTTGAGCCTCGTCGAGCAGTACAAGCAGCGCGGCGGCGCCACGGTGTCTGGTGCCGTGTTTGAGTGGGTGGGCTACTCGCAGAGCGGGCGGGTCACGCGCGGCAGCGACTCCAGCGTATCGTATGCGTCGGGGTACGTACGGCTAGTGTAGAGGCGGGCACTCGATACTGTGCAACAGTGGCACCAGTGTGCCGGTTACACGTCCTTGGCAGCTGTGCGCTGCCGTGTGTTGTACAGGGGGCTACTGAGGTGGTTGAAGTTGTAGCCTTCTGTGCCTGCGCAAGCGGAGTGGCTGCAAACAAGTAGGGCGAGCAAAGACATAAAGGGAAACCGCAGCGTAGCTGTACTTACGGGCGGTAGATTGTACTTCTTTTTTTTACTGCCAACTTCACACAGCTCGCCAGCACGCCAGCACGCCCCCACCGGGATTTTCCGCTCTTCCAAAGTCGTTTTCAGTTCTTGCAAAGTCATTTCAGCTCTTCCAAAGTCGTTCTCTGCGCGGCAGGCGCTCGCCAAATCGCTTCTACTACTTCGCGGCCCGCGCACACTTCGCGCGCGCCGGCCCACCAGTGCTCCAACCAGCTGCAACCCCCACACAATCCACATCCCATGGACGCAAAGTACTTCGGTAAGTGCAAGGCGTCGGAGCTCCGCATCGAGCTCGAGCAGGCCCGCCGAAAGCTGAAGCCGCAGCAGCGCGTCAGGCTGGCGTTGAAGAAAATCATCTCCAACATGATCCTCAACCGCTCGGAAATGGCACTGCTTATGGCCGACGTGATCCCACTCATGGCAATCGACGACTACGAGATCCGCCGCCTCTGCTGCCACTACATCGTGCACTACCACGAAAACAACGCCGCGGACGTTGTGGCCGCGTTGGACTTCTTCGCCCGCTTTCTCTACGACATGGACCCCATGCTCCGCGCATTGGCCATCAGAACAGTGTCGTCCGTCGGCCTGCCGCCGTTTTTAGGCTTGGCGTTCAAGGCCGTGAACGCGCTCCTCGCCGACAAGAACCCGTACGTGCGCACGGCAGCTGCGTTCAGCGTAGGACGCATGTATCAGTTCGACCCGCGCACCACGGTTCGCCTCAACTTGATCGAGCACTTGAACGAGTTGCTCTACGACGACAGCCGCACCGTGGGCGCCAACGCGCTCGCCGCGCTCAACTCCATCACCGACGCCGCGGCCCAGCTCTCTCTCAACATCAACAGAGACCACTCGTTGGCGCTTATGCAGCATGTCGCCGTAGAGGACGAGTGGCGCCAGGTGTACTTGCTCAACGCACTCATGTCGTTCGTGCCGCAGACGTCGGGCGAGGCGCTCGACGTGTTGCACGCGGTGGTGCCGTGCTTGCTGCACGAAAACTCGGCCGTGGTGCTCAACGGCGTCAAGGTGGTGTTGTACTTGAGCAACTACGTCGCGGAGGGCGACTTGGCTGCGCCGGCGCTCGCCAAGAAGATCGGCACGGCGCTCGTGGCGCTCCTCTCCAAGCCGCCCGAACTCCAGTTCTTGGTGCTCCGCAACGTCATCTTGCTCCTTCTCGCCAAGAGCTTCTTGATCGCCGTCGACGTGGCGCTGTTCTTCTGGAAGTTCGACGACCCCATGTACATCAAGGACACCAAGCTCGAGATCATCTACTTGCTCGCCAACGAGGACAACATCGACGCGGTTTTCCGCGAGTTGGAGGAGTACGCCATCGAGGTCGACGCCAAAATGGCCCGCAAGGCCATCCGCGCCTTCGGCAACCTCTCGCTCAAGTCGCCCGCCGCCGCCCGCCGCTGTGTGGACATCTTGCTAGACCTCGTCTCCAACGAAATCCCCTACGTCGTGCAGGAGGCCGCCATCGTCGTGAAGAACATCCTCCGCAAGTACCCCGGCCAGTTCGACTACATCTTGGATGACGTCTGCCGCCACTACCGCTTGATGGAGGATCCCGACGCCAAGCTTGCGCTCGCGTGGATGGTGGGGCAGTACCCCGAGAAGATCCACGACTGCCACGCGATCTTGGCCCATTTGGCCGCCTCTTTCGGCGAGGACCCCGTGGAGGTCCAGCTCACCATGCTCACCGCGGTCGTCAAGTACTACGTGAGGTTCCCCCAGAAGGGCGAGTCGTTCGTGTTGCGCGTGCTCAAGTGGGCCACCGAGGAGACCGACAACCCGGATCTCCGCGACCGCGGCTACTTTTACTGGCGGCTCATCACCAACAGCCAGAATGAGGGCGACGAGCAAGGTTTCCAGCAGAGAACCAAGGAGATCGTCATCACCGTGAACCCGCTGATCGACTCAGAGACTGACAAGATCGACCCCTCCATCCTCGAGGAGCTCGAGCTCAACGTGGGCTCCCTCGCGTCCATATACCTCAAGTCCGTGAGGCACGTCTTCCGGCTAGCGAAGGAGAAGCAGCTTGCTCCGTCGCCGGCACTCCAGCCGCGCCGGAAGAGCGAGTTGCCCTACCACACAAACAGGGCCACGAATCAGCCCTTGGAGCGGCCGCCGCCCAAGCGCGATTACAGTGACAAGCCCTTGCCCTCAATCGACCGCAACGCGAGCACCAGCAGTTTTGCCACAAACTCATCCCAGGCGTCAGGCGACAAGACAAAAAAGGAGAGCTTGGGCCAGCGGCTTACGCGGAAGGCGTCCGTGATTGCTCGCAGGAAAAGCACGAAATACTGATGCACATGTTCATTTCCTTACTCTCACTTCCTATATACCCATGTCCAAAAGAGCGTCAGTCTCTCTTACCCTTTTTTGGTTGAACAATCTGCACTTGCGGAGAGAACTTCACCACTCTCTCACCCTGTGTGATTGTCTCCGTGCCAATCAAAGGCATGTTGGGCTCAGGTCCATCTGGCGTCTGAGCTAGCAACGTCTCCATGTCGATTCCCAACAAAGAACCCAAAATGATCTCCGCGCCGGGCTTGGACATCACAAGCATGTTTTCTTTGCAAAACGTAGCTGCTACGCACAGCGGGCAGCCCCAGTCACACTCGCAATCCCGTACCCGCTCGTACGTAGCACGCAAGATCTCGTCGATGTACTCGAAGGTCTTACCCGACATGCCCGTTCCCTGCTCCCCTCCCTTCGAGTCATAGAAAATGAGCCGGGCGGGTCTTTTGCGGCTCGACTCTCGCCGGGCAAACTCCTTCTCAGGCGCCTTGCACTCGGTGGAGAGCTCGCAGTCAGCGCCGCCGGGGGTGAATCTTGCGTTGGGATTCGTCGTTGCGCCTCCGGTTATGTATAAAGGTAAGACATTCATCAAAGCATGTTGTGCGGCATGTATCCCGCCTGCGGCGTTCAATTTTTTCTCCCTGATACTCTCTATTGCTCTCTTGGGGATGTCTATCCAGAACCCTTTGGACTTTAAGTACACAGGTGGGTTCTTCACCTCGACCGCCTCCAAGATCTCACCTTTTCTGTTCACCTTGAAGTAGCCAAAAACAATAATTGTCGTCTCGACCTTGCCGTAGAAAACAGGAATGTCCGTTGGAGTCCCTGCGTCCGAGTAGTTTAGCTGCTTCACTAGCTCTATTTCCAGCGGATCAACATCAGAGAAGTCTCGTTGTTGCGTGGTCCACGTCACCTTCACCCTTTCGACTTTGGCATACCTGCCTTCTGTGTTGAACTCCTTGACCAAGTACGGGTATCCCTGGTGCAAAAAGATGCCGCCTTCGTATAACGTGAAGCTTGTTCTCAGCTCCTCCACTTCCTCGATGACGATGTTTCTGTTATCGGTGATGTCGACAACGGCATACATCGTTTGCTCTATGGCCCGAAGGGAGACCCTTTCCGCGGGCCAGGGCAAATATCGTGGGTCCACGCGATACGTGCCCTTCTTGTCTAAGTGCAACTTCTGCTCGCAGGTTTGCCGAAACTTCTCGCCCAACTTCGGATCACGTCTAGCAGAAAACCACTTAAAGTCCCGATCGATGTCGATGGGCCACTCGAACGCAGCGCACTGCAAGTGCATGGACATCATCAACTGGTTCAGGCTCCCGTCTAAAAATCCGTCGATGCAAAGATCCTCGTAGGTCTTGTCGCACAATTCGTGGGAGTTTTTGAGATAGTGTCGGTCTACGGGATTTGAGCCGCAGACCAAAATGGCCAAGCTGCCCTTGGAGGACTTTCCTCGGCCGGCTCGCCCGAACTGCTGGTGGAGGTTCAGCTTCAGGATTGGGAACCCGCACGAGATGACCACGTCCAAATCGGAGAGATCGATTCCTAGCTCTAGCGCGTTGGTCGCCACAATCGCACGGAGCTGCCCGCAAAACATCTTGCGCTCGATGGCACGTCGGTCAGATTTGGAGTATCCTCCGCGGTACGCCATGACATCGTGCTCGCTCAACGACCGCCATTCGGGGCGGCTGTTGTCAGCTATGAGGTTTTTAACTTCTTTGATGAGAAGCTCGCACACCGCACGGATGGGGCAAAACACAATGACTTTGATTGTGGGCAACAGGCTAAGCAAGTGCACAAGTATCTTCGCCAGCTCGCCCACTATGCTCTCCCGCGGGAGAAAAGCTGACTGGATCGGGTTTTTGAGCGTGGTAGCGGACGCCAACTGCGCCTGCGGAGCTTCGCGTTGGCCCTTCTTGTTCATCAAGACTGGCGGCTCCCATACCACCATTTTCTTCTCCGTACTAGGACTGCCATCGTCACACACGTGCACGATGGGGTCGCCCGGTGGAAGGGCGCAGAGGGACCGGAAATGTTGCTCCGGGTTGTTGATCGTGGCCGAGCACGAGATGTAGAGAGGCACAGAGTCGTTTAGGCTAATGATGGAGCGAAGCCGATTGAGCCGGGCCATGACGTACGACACGTGGATGCCGAAGGTGCCCTTGTACACGTGCAACTCGTCCATGATGACGTACTTGAGGTTTGAGAGAAACTCCAGCCATCCTTTGTCCTGGCCGTAGTTCTCGGAGCTCTGGTTAGGGAGAATGGAGGCGTGGATCGCGTCCGGGTTGGTGAATATGATGTCGGCGAAGTTGCGGACGTAGCCCCTGCTTTTCGCCGGCGTGTCGCCGTCGTACGTGTCGACGATGATCTTGCGGTTTGTGGGGGGAAGATGCGAAATGAGCTCTCTCAAGTGCCTCATCTGGTCTTGCGCGAGAGCCTTCGTGGGGAATATGAGCAACGCCGTGCAAGTGCGTCTCTTCTCGTTGACTTGCGTGTGGGTGTCGTGGAGAATGTCGTTGAGCAACGGGAGCTGGTATATGAACGATTTGCCCGAGCTAGTCGACGTCGACACTATAACGTGTTTTTGCTCGTTGAGGATGGCTTTGAGCGCTTCGGCCTGGTGCAAGTAGAGGCCCCCGGCAAGTGCGTCCACGCCTTTGTAGCTGTAGAGCGCGTCGACCAAATCCGGGTGGAGAAGCTCCGGGTCGATTTGCTCGAGGCGGGCGTCCCTGGCCCCGGTCAAGGTGTGTACTTTCTGGGCCTGGTCCCTATACAACGGCTCGCTGTTGAGCGCCGCGAGCATCTGGGCCACGGTGGGCTTTTCGGTGGCCGAGACGTCGCCCTTCTCCGCAGGCGTGGCCATTTCCATGATAGTGACCGGATCGGCCAAGTGAGCCGGTTCCGGGACGTCTCGCGTGCAGATTTCGACTATCCGCTTGAACGGGACGCCCTCCTCGGAGTCCTCGTCCGAAAACGAGCTGAGGTATTTGTCCACACAAGCCGAGAACCGCTCGTTGCGGCCCTTGATGATGGCGTGAAGCTGGTCCTGCGAGAGACTCTCCAACTCCAACTTTTTCGAGGAAAAGAAGTCCGAGCCCGGTGAGGGGTCCTTCCTGCGGCGCTTGAAGCCGCCGTTGGTCTTTCCCTTGATAACGGCACCGATCCCCTGAGTGCGGACGTCGCAGAATTCAAACACTAGCAACTGGCGTTCTGGCTGGGGCTCCGACGCGTTTTTGCTCAATGCTTCGTACGCGTCATCGACCGTCTTGGGCTGGTTTTGCCGGTACCCGTCGTCCAGCAGGTACTGCACCTTCTCGAGGTGCTGGAGAAGCACCTGGTTCTCGTCAAAGTAGTCGAACGTCACGTCTCCATCGGGAAGCAAGTACTTGATGATTTGGAGATCGAGGTCTGAGATGTCCGGGTTGAGTTTGCGGAGGAGATCGGCAGTGGTGATTGTGCTGCGGGCGAAGGACGAGAGGAACGTGAGGTGGGTGTTGATCTGGCTGAATTTCTGCTGTAGCGCCGAGAAAAACGGCGGCCACGGCATTTGCCTGGCAGTGGAGATGGTGGAGCAGCGATGCGCGATGGCAGAGGAGGACGAGGCAGGAAAAGAGTGGGAAAGACAGGTAAAACAGGAAAATACATGAGAAAAAACAGAATGTCACCTCGCCGATAAATAAAATGCCGCCGTGTGGTAGAATGTCTGCGCTGTGCTTTGAATCCTCGTCCTCTCTCTGCTGCTTTCCCTGCTCTGGGGTATAGTATGCCTGAGTGCGGCGCTGGGTGAGAGCCTGAGCAGCTAACTATCACCAGGCAAGTCATCAAGGTCTGCGCGAGCGTTGCTCTACTGTTGCATAAAATACTGTGGATGGCAGAGAATACTGTAGAAGCTCAGTTCTGCGAAGCGGTTTCACAGTCTTCGTATTGGTTTTTGCACCGGTCTTGGCGTTTGCCAGCAGCCGTCGTTAGTTCAGTGGTCTCCACGCGCATTCACTCTGACCTCTGCCAACTTGCCTCTCCCAATGCGGCCAGCTGTCACTTTCCCAAGCTCACGTGCCCTTTTCTGTTCTACAAAAGAACTCAAGAAGCAAAACGATATGGCTGCTCAGAACCGCCGGCCTGTTCCCAGTTTCAGCAGCCGGCTCCATTCTGCCAACCTTGTTCCCCACGTGCGGCCCACACTGAGTGGTTGCGAAAAAGCCGAAGCTCGCAGCGAGCAGCAACGCCGCCAAAGGAACAACCGGAGCGCCGCCCCGTCTTAAGAAATTTTCCGGAACAAACACAAATCCCACCCCACTTTACTGCCTCTACCAATTCAAGCAAACAAAAATAAAAAGAAAATTCGTTGGCATGGTTGGCCTGGTTGGCTTGCTCAGCTGCGCTGCTCTCTCGGGCCTGGCCCAGTGCTGCATCAAGAATGTTCGCGCGCATACTATCGTCAGGCCGCAGCAGCCGCAGCGGCAGCAAGCAAAGTGGATCAGGGCCGCGCACATAAACCTCAGTGCTCGCCGCTCCAAGGTATCCCTGCAAGCAATTGAACTATCGCCAGGTGAATCATGGGTAAGATTTCCAAACTCATCAACAAGCTCGACAGCGGCTCGATCACCGATTTCCCCTCGGCCGACGACGCGGTCTCGGAGAAAATAACCCAGAAGCAGCTCTACCAGACCCGGTTCAACTTCGGAGTCAACTTCGGAGGCGTCTTCGTCCGGGAAAAGTGGATTCTCCACTCTACGTTCCCCGAGGGCACAGATACGGAGTTGGACGCGGTGGCAAAAAGCGCCAAGCACAATAAGGACCGCGCAAGAAAGACCTTGGAGGAGTTCTGGACCAGTTACGCCCTGGACGACGACTGGAGCTGGCTCAAGGACCACGGCGTGACCGCTGTGCGCGTGCCTTTGGGCTACTGGAACATTGACGGCGGCAACTACACGGCGGGGACCAAGTTCGCCGACTACAAGGAAGTTTATGCCAACTCGTGGTCCATTTTCAAGTCGCACTACGTCGAGCCGGCTGCGAAAAACGGAATAGCGATATTGGTCGATATCCACGGCTTGCCCGGCGGCGCCAACGGCGACGCACACAGCGGAGAGCTGGGCGGTAAGGCGGGGTTCTGGTCCTCGAACAGCAACCAGAAGTTGATGGTGAAAGCGCTCGGGTTCATCGCGAAGGACTTGAAGCAGTACGACAATATCTGCGGCATCCAGGTGGTCAACGAAGCAGAGTTCTCCAAGTCGGCATCGCACCAGAAGGCGTACTACGAGTCGGCGCTCAATGCCATCCGCAAGGAGGACCGCACCGTGCCCGTTGTTATCTCCGACGGCTGGTGGCCCAACCAGTGGGTCGAGTGGATACAAAAGGCGCAGGGCGATTCCTGCGCGGGGCTCGTGGTCGACCACCACTGCTACCGGTGCTTCTCTGACGGCGACAAGGCCAAGAACGCGGAGCAGATCGTGTCGGACTTGGACCGCGACTTGCTCACAAACCTCACCGACAACGGCAAGGGCGTCGACTTCATGGTCGGCGAGTGGTCCTGTGTGTTGGACGGCAAGACGTGGGGCAACAGCGGCTTGGACGACGACGGCGGCAACCAGAAGCGCCAGGAGATCGCGTCGCAGTACGGAGCGGAGCAGGAGAAGCTCATTGAGCAGAGAGCGAGCGCAGGCTCGTTTTTCTGGACCTACAAGTTCGAGTCGGGCAACGGCGGCGAGTGGGACTTCCGGCAGCAGCTCGGCAGGGCCTTCAACGCGCCCAGGACGTCCGTCCCCGACGAGTCTCGGCTCGGCGAGGCCCTCGACAGAGAGTACAATGCGCACGTGGACTACTGGAAGCTGCAAAACTCCAAGGAGCACTACGAGCACGACCGGTTCAAGGAAGGGTTTACTACGGCATGGGGCGACGGTGTCACGTACGCCAAGGCCGGCTCGCTCGTGGGCAGAAGGCAGGCGGTGAAGCTCGCCCGGTTGAAGCAGCACGTGACGCACAAGGGCAAGCTGAGGTTCCTCTGGGAGTGGGAGCAGGGCTACGACAAGGGTTTGGAGGAGTTCAGCAAGGCCATGTGAGCTTGGCCATGTGAGCTAGGCCACGTGTGCTGAGGCACGGTGAGCGTATTACCAGAATAATGCAATTATATGAGTAGCTTGCGAGGCGGCCCAAAAGAGAAGCATACTGGCTCAAATGATTTGGGTACGTACTGCATGTAAGAACACCAGCAAACATCGCCGTAGTCTAGCACATGTCCAGCCGCGGGGGGCAGTTCCGGCTACAACGGCGCCTACCAGGCAAGCTGCGACCATATGTGCAAACGTGCCTGGGCAGCAGACCAGGAGAGCCGCCACAAAACCGACTGCAACAACCCGAAGGCCGGAGTGACCGAGTGTGCGCATGCATGCAGTATGGTTGCTAAAGCGAGCGGGAGGGACAAGTTTAGGGGCGGGTGGCGCTTTGGTATGGGCAGCTGGCGAGAGCAGCACGTACCCGAAGAGACGTCCAAGCCGCCCTACCCAACCCAAGCACCACCACCGACCCAAGGAGAGAAAAGCTGGCGCAAAAAATGGGAGGGTCCTATCACGTGACCCGCTCTCTCCCTCCCTCCACCCCCCAAAAGCGTCCTGGCTGTCCCCAAATGCGGCTAGCTCCCTATATATAGACCCCACGCTCGCCACATTATCTTATCGCCATATAATTCTTTCCCTCTGCCAGCACGTACACAAAGTGCAACCCCCCTCTCTGGCTACCCGGACAGACATTATAGCAGCCTCTGCACTAGCACAGACGATATCATCTGCCTAGCACACAGAAAACATGCAATTCCCCATTCTCTCCATTGCGGCGTCGCTCCTTGCCGCGCAGGCCGAGGCCAAAACGTTCTCCACCAACTTGAAGAAGTTCCCCGTGGAGGAGACGCTCGATGCCCAGCGGTTTGCGGAGTACACAACCGCGTTGAGCAACAAGTATTTGCAGGCGTTTGCCGCGGCTAAAGGGCAGCAAAACGGCGCTCTCGGCGGCAACGCGCAGCAAGTGGCGGAAATCCCGTTCGTGGGCCCCACGTCGCAGCACGAGGCGCCATTGACGAACTACCTCAACGCGCAATACTTCACGGAGATCCAGATCGGCACTCCCGGCCAGCTGTTCAAGGTCGTGTTGGACACGGGGTCGTCGAATTTGTGGGTCCCCTCGCAGGACTGCGGCTCGTTGGCCTGTTTCTTGCACACCAAGTACTCGCACGAGTCGTCGTCGTCGTACAAGGCCAACGGCAGCGAGTTCAACATCCAGTACGGCTCGGGCGCCATGGAGGGCTACGTGTCGCAGGACACGTTGGCCATTGGCGACTTGGTGATCCCTAAGCAAGACTTTGCCGAGGCCACGTCAGAGCCTGGGCTTGCGTTTGCGTTTGCCAAGTTTGACGGCATCTTGGGCTTGGCCTACGACACCATCTCCGTGAACAAGATCGTGCCGCCAGTGTACAACGCCATTGCGCAGGGCCTTCTTGACGCGCCACAGTTTGGGTTCTACTTGGGCGACACCAACAAGGACGAGAACAACGGCGGCTTGGCCACCTTTGGCGGCTACGACGAGTCCTTGTTCAAGGGCAAGCTCACGTGGTTGCCCGTGAGAAGAAAGGCCTACTGGGAGGTGAGCTTCGAGGGCATTGGCTTGGGCGACGAGTACGCGGAGTTGGCCAGGACCGGCGCGGCCATTGACACGGGTACTTCGTTGATCACGTTGCCCTCGTCGTTGGCGGAGATTGTCAACGCCAAGATTGGCGCCACCAAGTCGTGGTCCGGACAGTACCAGGTTGACTGCGATACACGCGAGAACTTGCCCGACTTGACGTTGAACTTTGGCGGCTACAACTTCACCTTGACGCCATACGACTACACGTTGGAGATCTCCGGCTCGTGTATCTCTGCATTCACGCCCATGGACTTCCCCGAGCCGATCGGCGACTTGGCTATTATTGGCGATGCGTTTTTGAGAAAGTACTACTCGGTGTACGACTTGAAGAAGAACGCGGTGGGCTTGGCCCCTGCCAAGTGAGGCTGGCGTACAAGAACGTCCGTAAGAATAAAAAATACCCACCCCATATAACTAGAATGGAAAACAAAAAAAAAAAGACGTTGAACAAGAAATTGTGCACAGTGTATCGTACGTTTAGAAGCAGGCAGGGCCACCGGCCGGCTGCGCGCGCGGCTGGTGCACTCCAAATGTGGAGAACCAGCCAGCCAGGTATTTAGTGAGCAGATCTAAATCAGATCTGTAAGAAAAAAAATGTCCAGCAGATCGGCCCACGACTAGATTGCAGACCTAAACTTTCAGTATAGGCAACTCGTCTCTATTCTCAGGCAAGTGAAACGCTATTGACGGCGACCACCTCGTTTACGTCTGTCAACTGCCGTGTGTTCACAGTTTCTCGCGGTATTCTAGAGAACCAGCACAAACGACTGAACAGAAGTAACCACAAAAAATACAAAAAGCAGCAGGAACGATAAAAGAAACGAAGGAGATCGAAAGAGAGCACCAACAAGAACACGCCCAACTCGATCCAACAACCTCTCACACGGCGTCACATGGAATACGCCTACTCCCACGTTAGCTCCGGCACTAACTCCGGCCTGGACGTGCTCACCTCGGAGCTCCTCCATGGCACCACGACAAACGCCCACCATGAAACGGCCACGCCCCCACGGGTCCCCGGAACACACGTGCTGCCCCGTGGCCACGCAGTCGGCACGCCGCCGCTACAGGAAACGCCCGCCATGGAGCGTTTGGCCGTCGAGACAGACCTGTCGGTGTCGATAGCGATGCTGATTCCGTACTACAACCTTTCGGAGTACAGCCGGCTGTTGAACACGGAGAACTTGCTCCGGTCGGACGCGTCGGGCGGCGGGCTGGTGTCCCTCGACACCAGGAGCCCAGAAAAGGAGCCCGGCGCAGGCGCCGCTGGCGCTGACGCTGACGCTCAACCACACGGCAGCGCTGCGCAGATCTCGGACAAATTCAACCAGGTGCCGCACAGATTCTCCCGGTTCATCACAGATAGGGCCACGATGGTGGCCTCGACGCCCAGCACGGACAACGGCGGCGGCGTGCGGCCCCGCCCGGTTTCTGCGCTGACGGGCTCGCAGGCGACGATCTTCTCCACGCGGCCAGAAGACCAGTTGCTCAGCACAGGCCGCCAGGGCACGCGGCTGTGGCTGCGTATACGGCGGCGTCGGCCCCGCGCGGGCATTGCGAGGGACGACTCCGTGCCGCTGTTGCTGTCGGCGCCGCTGTCGGCGCCGCTGTTGAAGCGCAGCAGCGCCATCCGCTTCAAGCAGGGCAGCACTCTCTACCGGGTGCGGCTAGCATTGCAGCGGCTCGGCGTGGCACTCAAGGGCCGGCTCGGGCGGCTCCGCCGGTTCTTTGTCGGGCCGAAAAAGGCCACGTCCAACGTGCAATTTGCGCAAAACTCGCCCCGCCGCAACCGTCTGGCGGTCCGCCGCGGCCAAATCTCGGCGCCGTTGGCCAACAAGCACTTGGGCTCCACCGCGGGCGCTACGCTCGTGGTGGGGCTCACGTCTGAGCTCAAAGCCATGGCGGGCGCCTCGGCGGGCCCGCCGCAGAACGCCGCAAACCTCTCCCAGTATGCTGCCGAGCATCAGCGCAATTTCAGCGGACCCGCCGTGGCAAAGTCGGTGGTGCTGGACGCCTCGACCGCGCCGCCTAACCCACCCCCACACACAGACAGTCTGTTCCAGAAGTCCATGTTGCGCACGGCGCGGCCCGAGCTCGTGGACGTGTGGAGACGGTACCTCGCCAACGTGGTGGCGCTGCGCATCAAGTTGCGTCAGGAAATCTTCTTGTTCCAGGCGATCGTGGCGGGGCAGCCGCTCCCTCATGCCTCTGGAGCTCGCCTGGTGTCGCAACCCGCCGCTCACAGCCTGCCACATCACGCGTACGGTTTTGCAGCCGGCTCCGGCCGCCGCAGCAGGACCGGCACCGACACGCACACCGCCAGGTCGTCGCGGAGGTGGCTGGGCAGCATGGCAGAGATTGTCAGCTACAACGCCAGCATCGTGCGGCCCAAGCCGGGCCTGGTGGCGTCGTCGCCGCCCGAGTCTGTGGGGCACAAGTTGCAGCCTGTGAGGTCGGTGGGCTCGGCAAAGTCCAGCTCCAACGCCTCTGCCAGCGACGCCTACCACGATACGCACTCGCTGTTCCTGGCGTCTACCGCCCAGAAAGCTGGCGTCCCAGCGGCCACGCCCGCGGAGCAGCACGACGCCAGCACATCTTCGTTTGGCTCTGCGTCCGACGACGAATCCTCCGACGAGAAAATCGAGAAACTACACCAGGCGCTCAACCGCCGCTCCATGTTAGGCGAGATGCTCGACTACGACTCCGACGACGCGGAAACGTTGTCGGTTGCCAGCTCCAATGGCTCGGACAGCTCCTTTGGAGCATCTGAATTGAGAGGCAACTTGCGTAAGAGATACGGGACAGTGCGCCGGCGGCCCACGGAGTCAAGCTCGCGGTATGCCCGCTCGGTGTCCACGTCATCATCCAAGTACTCGACCAGCACGGGCTCCCACGTTATGTCGGCGATGTCAAGGTCGCCAGGCGTGAGCAACAACCTACACATGACATACGGGCAGCTAGAGGAGGACACATAGAAACAGCTTATGTGGTATTGTTACGTATAAATGAAATCGATGAAATCGGCACATAGCACGAACCAGCTTATCTAGTATTGCTGTTACGTATATGTAAATGAAATCACCTAGGGGCTTGTCTAGTGTTACTGTTATATACAACTGAAATGAGTACATAGCAGGACCACCTTTATCGAGCATTGCTTTACGTACACGTGAAATTAATAGCAGGACCATCTATATCGAGCTTTCCTTTACGTACAACTGACACTGATAGCGGGAACACCTTATCGGCCACTACCTTATACACAAGTGAAATTAACACATAGCAGGAATCAGCTTTATCTAGTATTGCCTTTTATATACAAGTGAAATCATTACATCCTAAATCTTAGTTCTTTGGCTCGGAGGATCCGTTGGAGTCACCACTGTCGTTGTTCTGTCCCTCGTTCTTGTACAACTTCTCAAAGACCTTCATGGACTCAGACTGCAACTCCTCGGTCTTGGTCTTCAACTCAGCAGGGTCGACCTCCTCGCCGGCCTGGGCCTTGACGGCAACCTCTCTCAAAGCAGCAATCTGCTCTCTGATCTTGTCAGCGTCGGTCTGGTCAAGCTTGTCCTTGAATTCGTTCAAGGAGTTCTCAGTGTCGTTACACAACTGGTCGGCTCTGTTGGCAGACTCGATGGACTCTCTCTTGGCCTTGTCGGACTCGGCGAACTTCTCGGCGTCCTGGACCATCTTCTCGATCTCGGCGTCGGACAATCCGGAAGAACCGGCAACGGTGATCGAGGCGTCCTTGTTGGAGGCCTTGTCGCGAGCAGACACCTTGATAATTCCGTCCGTGTCAATGTCGAAGGTGACCTCAATCTGTGGCACACCCTTTGGTGCTGGTGGGATGCCAGACAACACAAAGTTGCCAATCAACTTGTTGTCTCTGGTCAACTC
The DNA here is from genome assembly GCA_030444895.1 of Metschnikowia sp. yHMJ9. Classification (NCBI taxonomy): domain Eukaryota; kingdom Fungi; phylum Ascomycota; class Pichiomycetes; order Serinales; family Metschnikowiaceae; genus Metschnikowia; species Metschnikowia sp. yHMJ9. The sequence goes on along the minus strand of JAJMQU010000003.1, from coordinate 578,612 downwards.
TCTCTCACCCTGGAACACTCTGATCTCGACAGACGTCTGTCCGGCAGAGGCGGTGGAGAAGATCTGCGACTTCTTGGCAGGGATGGTGGTGTTTCTCGAGATCAATCTGGCAAACACTCCGCCCATGGTCTCAATACCCAAGGACAATGGCGTCACGTCCAAAAGCACGACGTCCTTGACCTCACCGGCCAAGATACCACCCTGGATGGCGGCACCCATGGCGACGGCCTCGTCAGGGTTGACGGCCTTAGATGGTTCCTTGCCGAAGATGGACTTGACGGTGTCGACAACCTTGGGCATTCTCGACATACCACCGACCAAGATGACCTCGGAGATGTCGGAGGAGTTCAAGCCGGCGTCCTTCAACGCCTTCTTGCATGGCTCGATGGTTCTCTTGATCAAGGGCTCGACCAAGGACTCGAACTGCGCCCTGGTGATCTTCTGGTTGATGTGCTTGGGGCCGGATGCGTCGGCGGTGATGAAGGGCAAGTTGATCTCGGTCGACACGGTCGACGACAACTCGATCTTGGCCTTCTCGGCGGCCTCTCTGATTCTCTGGATGGCCATTCTGTCCTTGCTCAAGTCGATTCCGGAGTCCTTCTTGAACGTGTCGACAATGCTTCTGACAAGCGCAATGTCAAAGTCCTCACCACCCAAGTGTGTGTCACCGTTGGTGGACTTGACCTCGAACACACCGGCACCGATGTCCAACACAGAGATATCGAAAGTACCTCCACCCAAGTCGAACACGGCAACAACCTCACCGTCGTTCTTCTCCAAGCCGTACGCCAACGCGGCGGCTGTGGGCTCATTCACCACTCTCATCACGTTCAAGCCAACAATCTTACCTGCGTCCTTGGTGGCCTGTCTCTGGGCGTCGTTGAAGTAGGCGGGACACGTGACCACGGCGTTGTTCACGGGCTTGCCCATGTACGCCTCGGCGGTCTCCTTCATCTTGTTCAAGATGAAGCCTCCAATCTGCTGGGGCGAGTAGTTCTGGCCGCGGGCCTCGATCCACGCGTCACCGTTCTCGTGCTTGACGATCTTGTAGGGAACCTCCTTGATGTCTCTCTGGACCTCCTTGTCCTCGAATCTTCTACCAATCAATCTCTTGGTAGCAAACAACGTGTTCTCTGGGTTGACCACGGCCTGACGCTTGGCTGGAATACCGACCAAACGCTCGCCCTCTTTTGTGAAGGCGACAATCGAGGGCGTGGTTCTGCCACCCTCGGAGTTTTCAATAATCTTAGGCGTTTTGCCTTCCATGACGGCAACGGCGGAGTTGGTGGTACCCAAGTCGATACCGATCACGGGGCCGCTGGCCGTGGTGGACTGGTGGCGCACCAAGCGCTTGGCGGCGTTCTGCACTGTGTTTCTTGCTGCCAACATTTTCGGGGGTGTTGAAGAAAAGGTGGCTTTTTTGCGGTGCGGTAGGGCTGACAGTAGTTATACTTGTGCGGTACTGAAAAATTTCGCGGGGTTACCCGCCCGCGCGGGACGTTCCAGAAATTTCCACCACGTTCCGGGGCGCTCTCTGGGGAGTGCTAGACGGCGCAGGAAGCGCTCGCAGCGGCAGAGCCGCTAAGAAGGAGTAAAGGCGGGCTACACGGGACGCCCACAGCAGCGTCCGGCCGCCCCGCAGCACGCCCACGGGGTGGCCAGGGTCCTTGATCACGTGACATATCCAACGTGATAATTCTGCACGTGACTCAGCTCCTCCGCCTATTTTTATTTTTTCCGCGGGTGGGCTACTGCGTGCGGGTGAGTAGTGGTACATGGTCTAATAATACAAATCCTGGCCCTGGCCGTCCAGAGCCGCTTTTCTTCTTTTCCGCGCCTTCCCTGCGCTCTTTTTCTGCGCCCCTCTCGCACGCCTCTCACGCCGCCTCTCTGTGTGCCTACTCAAGCAAGTCCCGCGGAAGGTTGCCGTTCATGATCCAGGTGAGCGACTTCTCGCCTCTAAACTCCTCGATGTAGCTCGCAATCTCCTCGGCAGACTTGCCGTATTTCTCCATGCCTCTCTCGATGGCGTCGCAGAGCTTCTTGCGCCGCTGGAACCGCTTGGACTCCTTCGACCGCGAGTCTCCCCTCCACTCGTGCTTGCCGAACCTCTCGTCCATCTCCCGTAGAGGCGGTTGTCCACGGAACCCCTGCGTGAATTCTTCGTAGATATCTTTCACCGACATCGGGTTGTGTAGGAAGTCAATGGACACTTTTGGCTTCTTGCGCCCGCCAAGGTTATCCATGCTCACCACCTCGAGCTCAGGCATGTTGACCACCGAGAGGTTGTCTTTTCTGCCCTGAGGCTGATGCTGTAGCAGCAGCAGCAGCTCCGGTGGCAGCTCTGGCTGGTCGTGCTGCTTAAGCTGGTGCTGCTGGTGCGGCTGTTGCTGGTGCTGCTGTTGTTGCTTTTGCTGCAGCAGAGGAGAGAGCCGTTGCTGTTGCAGCCGTTGCCGCTGCGACTGCACTACGTGGTTCTGCTGGCGCTGTGGCTGCGACTGTCGCAGCGGGTGTTGCTGGTGCTGTAGGTGTTGCGGAACTTGCTGCTGTTGTTGCTGCTGCAGGTGTTGGTGCTGTTGCTGTTGCTGTTGCTGTTGTTGCTGCAGCTGGTGCTGCGCGTGCATCTGCTGGTGCTGCGGGAGATGCTGCTTGGCCATTCTGTCCACGGAGTTGTTGCTGTTGCTGAACTTCCCGAACAGGCGTTTTCGGCCTTTTTTGTCGTCGTCCGACTTGGCCTGCGCTTGCACCGCGGCCTGCGCCACCTGATGTAGCTGCGGGTCCATATTGCTGTCCAACAGAACCCCCGGAACACTGACCCCAGTGCCCACCGGCACTACCCCCAGCGATTGCAACGACGGAAGAGAATTGGTGACGTCGTGCACAGGGTCGTGCACCAGGTCGTGCACACTGTCGGGCAACGAGTCGTCTACGGAGTCCTGGGTACCATCCACGTTGAACGGGTCGCTCGACTGGATGTGCTGTAGCAGGTTGACGATCTGCGTGACGTCCTTGTTGTGGAGCAAATCGATGAGGAGCTGCGTCAACTTCTCGATCTTCAGGTTCTGGTAGTCCACCACGTGGCGGAAGTACGCCATATCCTGGTTGATCGTGGCAACCTCGTTCTCGACCTTGGCGATGGTGTCCAGAAGCTTGAGCTGCGTCTCCTGAAACGGGAGCATCGTCAGCTGCGACGCGATCTGCGAAAACGCACCCTGGTGGTGGTTCGAACCGTGGTTATGGTGCAGCAGGTGGTGTAGCAGATGATGGGGCATGCCGTGATGCAGATTGTGCTGCGAGCCGTGGCTCAGATGCGAAACGAGGCTGGACCCGTCGGCGCCGGGCGCAACCAACAGGCCCTCGTCCACAGAATTAACGTCGCCAACGACTCTGGGCCCCACGCCAACGCCCACGCCGACGCCCACGCCGCCTACGCCGCCCACGCCCGACAGCGCACGCAACGCCTCGATCGGCTCTAGCGAGTTGTCTGCGAGTGAGTTGCTGGCCAACCCACTCGAGTTCATGTCGATGTTGGTGCGGAGCTGTCTCTAATTCGGGCCCGCTCGCTTTCGACACCTCGATCCTGTCGGTACTGATTCTTTTTGCGAAGTTGGAGCTTGCGAGCGGGCTGCTCGCTGCACGTGAGCGGTTCGCAGCCAACGGCCAGGGTAAAGGGCAGGCCCGCGTATATGCGGGCCGTTTTTTTTTATAGCGTAGCGTCAGCCAAAAAACGTTGCCGCAGCATTCTCAGTTGAGGGTGGGCGACGGTGCGTGGCGAAGGCCGGTCGAGACACCCTTGTCTATTTATATCTATGCTGTTTTGTTTTGGTGGCGTATGAGGCTCTTTGCCCTTGGCCCTCTGTCTATTGCGTCTATGCGTTTCGGGGCAGTGGCCCGTGCACCCCTGGGCCCTCGCGCCCCAGCTTGCAGTTCGCAGCCCACCTTACCCTTTACTGCCCGGACATACCGTCAATGCGCTCGGCGCACAGAACTCAATTCGTACTGCGATAGTGCAATTACGCAATTACTACGTTGTTTCGATTGCGTTGTCTCCATTATGTTGTGTCCATTACGTTGTGTCCATTACGTTGTGTCCATTACGTTGTCCCATTACGTCGTGTCAATGACATTAACAGCAATAAATTAAAATGTAAGAAAAATGAAAGCTATAAATATTCGTACAAGCACGTTCGAGGCGGCGTTCGCGGCTGGCGCGCTCACAAGCGCAAGTGCCTGCTTCGTCAAAACCGTGAGAGTATAAAAGCTGCACTGTCTGCTCTTCCTCTCTCTCTCTCCCGCACTCTCCGCCCTTTCTCCTCTCTCTGCTATTACACCCGCCTCTATCCTTTCCTTTCCTCTTCTCCATGGACCTAGAAAATCCACCCGAAGCACTTCTCGTAAAACCATTTGACGTCCTTGGGGTTGCCCTCGGCCGCGCGCACCGCCTTGTCCTCTTCGTCGCGGAGTCTAAACTTCTCCTCCTCGGCGTCCACAACATCCCTGTAGGTGGTCAAGTCAATCTCCTCTGGCCGGCGGAATCTGGTCTTCTTAACCAACTTGTACCCGACGGCCGCAATCACAAACACGGGAAGAATGATGTACCCAGTGATGAAAGTCTTGTATGGGAAGCCCAGGCCCAAGAACACCGTGTAGTTCTTGATGAGGATGATGATCACACAGAGCACAAATGCAATGTACGTTCCGTACGGCTGGAATGGCGACCGGTAGCACAAGTCGTGCTTCCTGCTGAAGCCTTGCGCCTTCAACGCCTTCATGAAGCGCATGTGGAGAACAAGAATGCACGCCCAAGTGATCAAACCAGCCAAAGACACCATGTTGACAAAGTAAGTGAAGATCTCGCTGGCGGAGGAGTCCGTGGTCATGAACGCCAAGCAGCAGAAAAGCGACCCGAGGGCAATGCCAAAGTATGGCACACCCATCCGGTTAGTCTTGGCAAAGAACTTGGGCGCGTACCCGGCAACGGCAAGCCCGTAGATTGTTCTGGAGCAGATGTACAAGTCCGAGTTGGCTGCAGAAAGCACGAAAATCAAGATACACGCGTTGATGACGTGGTCCAACCCGCCAATGCGGGCGTTTTTGATGGCAATGACGAATGGCGACGCAGACGCAGTAGATCCCGAGGCGTTCAAAAGCAACGGGTCGTTGGACGCCACGCACATTCCCAAGAACAACACCGACAAGATGTAAAACACAAGGATACGGTAGAACGTCAACTTGATGGCCCTTGGAATGGCCTTTCTTGGTCTTGCGCACTCTGCAAACGTAATGCCGACCAACTCAGAACCGGTGTACGCGAAGGTCGCAGTCACAAGCACAGACAAGAAAGCCAAGAACCGGCCCTTGCTGCCGCCAATTTCCAAATCACGCGAGGAGTCGGCGTACTCCTTGAACGCACCTGGGTCGCGCCAGAAATGGAACCCGAGTCTCTTCTTTGTTGGGCCACCGCCCAAGGCGATGATGAAAAGCAAAAGAATGAGACCCAAACAGGTGAGCACTTTGAGACAGGACAACCAGAACTCGATTTCTCCAAAGAACCGCACGCCGAGCACGTTGACCACGATAATGATGACCATGAAAATCGCAATCCACACTCCAGGGTTGACCTTCTCGGTAGAAACCCAGAACGACATCACGAGCGACCCTGCGACCAACTGGTTTGCAGGAAGTAACAAGTACTTGATCAAGTACACCCAGCCGCAGGCGAAGCCAAGCGCTTCGTCGACGTATCTGGTCATGTAACCTGCAAAACCATCAGCCAACGGCAAAAACGTGGCCACCTCTCCCAAAGCACTAAGCACCATGAACACCACAAAGCCAATGACGGAGTACGACACGAACACTCCGCCGGGGCCCGCCGTCTTCAACGCAGTACCGGTTCCAATCAACAACCCGGTACCCAAAGCACCGCCAATGGCAATCATAGACAAGTGTCTTGCCTCCAAAGCCTTCTTCAATTCCTTACCCTCGCCCGCCTGGTGCTGGAACTGAGGGTTGGACATTTGCACCGACAAGTTGTACTCGGCAGTGTGCCGCGAGAGCACATCGTCGCTCGCGAGGTTCTTCTCGATGTCAGACATAGCTATACGGGCGGTCTATGCGAAAAGAGAAAGATGCTAAACAAAAAAAGAGACGATCAGAGCTCAGAGCAAGCAGAAGAGTACGTTTTAGTGTCTGGGCGACCCCACGGAGAGCCCAAAATCCGTCAAGATGAGTGCTATCGCGGCGTACAGGTGCATAGTCATCTCGTGCCGTTTCCGTACAGCCAAGAAATGAACGAAAATCGCCTTACATGACATCTCCGCAGCCAAGGCAGAGAATACTGTCTGCGTGCAGGTCCATCGCCATTCCGGACCCCTCGAGGTGGGCGAGAAAAGATAGCAGTTTTGTGTTTTGCCTTCTCTGGGCAGTCGTTGCAACGGGAAGGCACACTGTGCTGGCTTTTTTTTTTTGTTTGGTGGGGGCAGTCTTGCCGTCGTCGTGCAAAATGCTGCCAGTTCTTAGCAGGTATGCTCAAAATATGATGCTTGGCAGAGCCATAAGCGAGCAGAGGCGTCCTCTATATACGAGGTCTGCGCGCCCCAAAACTCGATATCGGGGCTTTCGATTCGAGCGGGCTGCAAAAGATTACAGGGCATACGGCGAAAGCAGGCGCGTACTTACGCCGAAAACGGCAATGGCACGAGCGAATAATCTGGCGGGAATATGCACCGGACTGTTTGACCCATCTTGCTATGAGGCTGCAAATGCGATGCCCCCAGCAACAAAGACAGGGGGGGAGCATTCGGATCGCGGAAAAAATGTCATGTCAACTAGGGTGACACTTGCGCTGACGTATTGGCCCAAAAACCTAAAACTCCCCACAAGTGCGACAAGGCCAAAGATCAGATTTTGCCAATCGGAGCCGCCTTTGGCCGGCCCTCCCCAGCAAGTGTGAGGCCAACAAGCTGGTTGCTCAGGGTTTTTAGAGTCATGCAAGGCGGAGCGGGCCCGGCATGCGTGGCATTTACGTGTAGCGGGTCTGATGGGGTCCTCATTTTCTGCAGGTACGCACTCCACAAACTGGCAAACGCCGTTCGCTCTCTCAGAGGGGAACATGGAGAAGCATACACGACCGAAAAACGGGACGCACGCAAGGAGGAGAGTGTGGGGTCTCTTGAGCAGACCCGGGAAGCATGGAATCGAAGCAATTCCGATTTAGGAAATGACGGAAGGAACAATTACCCTGGCTGCTGTTTTGCTATCTCAGGCGGAATCGCTGTCATACCGGGAGAGAGATAAGCGGAAAATTCTTGGCCTTTTGTCCCGTGGTGCGTTATCGGCGCCGGCAACATCGGTACCTCCTCATACTGCGAGGCAGACTCAAAGCCGCCCTGCGCCAACGAAAAACTAACATTCCGCGTAAGGACATAAGTGTGAAAGATGCTGTATCTGTTGCATGCAGTACAGAAATGACAGTTCTGCGGGAAAGCCTTCTGTTTCAAGCCTCTGAGAAGAATTGCGCCAGCAGGGAATTGTGTCAAGCTTGAAATCAATGGTTGTGCGCTGGCGGGTTGTGCCATGTGTTTCACTTGTGGGCTTTTAATTTTTTCTTTTCTTTTTTTCGCTGAACGTGAAATTCGAGACTCTGGCCATGACGAGCCGTGCGACATCACAATGAGAGCGACGTAAATGCTACAGAGCGAGAACAATGGCTCTACAGGTCTTGTTAAAACACCAGCACAACACGAAGCGACTGCGAAGGGCGGACTTTAGGCGCCTGTCTAGCGAATCCGAGTTGTTGGCAGATAGCGGCACTGGGGAAGAACCGCGATGGCCTGATCAGCGAAGAGATTATACGCGCAACTACACCGAATTTGTGATTCCGCAGGCAATTTCTTTTTCATAATCTTAGCGGATTTCAATGCAGATAACCCATATGCAGGTCTAAGTTTCAGCCGATTCTTACTGGGGTTTAAATCGAGAGGCTTTTCAGTTGTTTCTCTCTAGAAAATACATTTTTCTACTCAAGACATGAGTTTTGCAAATGAGAAGCCGGTCAAGCTGGCCGAGTACTCCGTGGATGTCGAGCAGGTCCGCTCCAACAGGAACTACATCTCTTCTGGCGTGGATGACTTTGACGACAGACTAGATGTGGAGAAATACGGCGAAACCAAGCGTAAATTGTCCAGCCGGCACGTGTCGTTGATGATCATCGGCCAGAGTATCGGTACTGGTTTATACATTGGTTTGAAGACGCCGTTGATGCAATCTGGCTCTCTCTCGCTTTTTCTCGGTTTTGTCATTTGGGCGTGTACAATGGTGTGGCCATTGATGATGGCTGTCGGAGAGATGTGCACGTATTTGCCCATCAAGGGCTCTTTCTTGCACTACGCCGCAAGATGGCTTGATCCTGCCATGGGTTTCGCGGTCACCATGATCTATTTCTACACCTCGCTCATGTTCCTCTGCACAGAGGTGGTTGCGTTTGCTTCGGTGATCAGCTACTGGACTGATGCCTCGCCTGCGATCTTCATCACCATCGGCTTGGTCACCATCTTGTTCTTCAACGTGTTTGGTGTCAACTGGTACGGCGAGATTGAGTTTTTCTCCTCGATCCTCAAGGTCATCTTGATTGTTGGCCTTATGCTCTTCAGTTTGATCGCTATGTGCGGAGGAAACCCTAACGGCGATGCGTTTGGGTTCCGCAACTGGAAGGAGGGTGGAGTGATGCGCGAGTACCTTGTCTCGGGAGCTACTGGTAGATTCTTGGGATTCTGGAACGTGCTTATCTACGCTGCTTTCGCGTGCGGCGGTGCCGACATGTTGGGTATGATTGCCGGTGAGGTGTCGCAGCCACGTAAGAACATTGCGCTTGCCGCCAAGAGGACGTACATCAGAGTGTACTTGTTCTACATTGGCGGTGTGTTCTTCATGAACTCGCTCTGCTCCTCGGTGAACCCCGACTTGATCGCCAACAGCGCAAAGGCTGGTGCGGCCGCTTCGCCATGGGTCATCGGAATCAAGTCCGTCGGTGTTTACGGTTTGGACTCCGTGGTTAACGCTGTGGTGATGACTTCTGCCTGGTCTTGCGGAAACGGTTTCACCTACGGCGCTGCAAGAAGTGCGTACTCCGCGTCTCTTGCGGGCTACTTGCCACGTATTTTCTCCTACTGTTTGAGAAACGGGTGCCCCATTGTGTGCGTCGGGTTCTGTATGTTGATCGGCTGCTTGTCGTACATGAGTGTGTCCACGTCCGCCAGCACTGTGTTCAACTGGTTCATCAACTTGTCCACGACGGGTATCTTGACCACTTACTGCATCATGTGGATGTGCTACTTCAAGTTCAGAAAGGCTGTCAGGGCCCAGAACTCCGACCAGCTCAACGACGAGTACTGGAAGGCGCCTAAGTTCATGAACCCTTGGTTGTCCTACTGGGGCTTCTTCTTCAACTGTCTCGTGTTGTTTTTCAACGGCTTCTGGGTGTTCTTTCCCGGAAACTTGAACGCCGCCAACTTGTTCACGTCTTACTTCGCTCCAGTCTTATTCATCTTCCTTTACTTTGGCTGGAAAATCTACAGAAAGACTCACTGGAGATCGGATCTCGAGGCTGACATCACAACAGGAAAAATCGAAATCGACGAGGAGGAGGCTTTGGAGAAGGATGCCATTGAGGCAATGCCCAAGAAGGAAGGCATCTTGTGGAAGATCTGGTACAAGACCTCGGACATTCTCTTCAGCTAGGCGCTGCCCGCATGATACTTGGGGTAAATGGTATGGTATATATATGTATATTCAAAAAAAAGTTTGATAAGCATTTTGTACGTACAATCCCCTGGTGTAAGTAGTTACTGGCTTCTCAGAATGCGGCTGGTAACGGGCTTACCGTCTCTATGCGCGCTCATGCAAACGGCGATGAGACGTGTATACCCGATGCGGCGACTGCTACTCATCACTAAAGCACTCTTGCCCGCCTCAAAACACAAATGAGTCTGGCCCTTTTTGTGCTGGCACAGACAGCAGACGCCTCAAGCGTCGACGGACTGGAGCTAGACAAAAAATTCGAGGCGCAATGCCACGTTACGTCACCAGAAGAGGCACCACAGAATGACGATCAGCGCACACATTTACTCCAAAAATTAAGCCCGTTGTTTGACGTCAAAACCACCGCATATGGCGGGCGCGGCTGCTTCGCGTCACAGAACATAGAGAAGAACACGCTCCTTCTACATTTGGTACGCCCGGTAGGGAGTGCCGTGGTTCGGCCGTTCCGCAAGGAAGTTTGCATGTGGTGCTCAGAGTACCAGGACGGGCGCACGATGAAACACAGGCTACGAGAGAAGCTCTACTTCTGTTCCGCGAGCTGCGTGGAAGAGTTCCAGGCGCAAGATCCGGACGGCGTTTTGGCCACGTCCTTGTGTACTGTAGAGGATATGTATTTGAAGTGCATGGGTGAGGTGGACGACGCGGACGTGCCGGAGTTTTCCAGTGAGCAGCAGTTTTTGGACATTGTGGCGGAGAAATGGCGCCAGGTGGACGAGTGGGAGAAGCGGCTCGAGGCCACGAAGCCGTCAAAGCGCCAAGCACTCTTTCCCAAGGTGTCTGCAGAAGATTACGCGGAGATCAAGTACGTCATCATCACTTTGCACAACATGGCACGGCATAGCGAGTACAACGCAGCGTTAGACGGAAAATACTTGAAGGAGATCTCCGGCGCGCAGGCCATGCGGGTCGAGTTGGACATCTTCGAGTTGCTCCAGTCCTCGGAATTGGACAAGGTCCGCAGGTACCCGTACCTCACTGTGGCATACACCAACATCTACAAATTCGTGCGGTTGGCGATCCACAAGAGCCTCTTGCCCCTTGCGACTCCGCAGCGCATCCGCGACATTGTCGGGCGCAACCTCACCAACGCGTTTGGCATCTGGTCTCCCGTGACACGGCCGGACGAGGAACGCGAGTTCTTCGGGTTCGCTGTCTACCCATCCGCGTCGTTTTTCAACCACTCGTGTGCGTTCAACGTAGCCAAGGTGCGCACCGGTGCCAGTTATAACTTCGTCGCAGACCGTGACATTGCGCAGGGCGAGGAATTGTGCATCACGTACGGCGTGAATGTCGACGAAGATGTGGGGCTTCGGCGCAAAGCGCTCGAGGAGTGGTTTTTCGTGTGTGGGTGTGAAAAATGCACCAAGGAGGTACAGAGTAGGTCGGATATGGTGTAATGCATTAAGAGGACTTGTAACTTTTGTGCCGTAGAGACTTTCGTGTTCATGTGGCAGGCCAGGCTCTGTGGGTCAAGTGAAGTCGTACGGCTGGTAGAACTTCTTGAACTTTTCACACTCCGCCGTCTCCTGGCCCACGCTCTGCTTGCACCGGTCCCAGCTGACCCGCTTGTGGAGCCGCAACAAATGTGCTAGCACTCTTCTGGGAAACTGGAGGTCCACGGGCTTTTCCGTGGTGAACGGAGCTACGTAATAGGTTTTGGCCCCACCGGAGTAGATGCTGAACTGGATGTATCGCCCTCCGGCAGTAGCCTCGGCAAGCTCCGGGTCATCCTCGCGGTACTTGCGGAAATTTAGTTTGTGGTTGCGCTCGAAGCTGGTGTTGTTGATGGAGCACTTCTCCTCCAACGAGCTTGCAAAGTAGTCGCGTGCCTTTGCCGCGGGCACGGGGACTAGTTGGATGTGGAAGTGGACGTTTTCCGGCTGGCTGATCTCGAAAAACACCACATCGAGCTCGTGCGGCGCAAAAGCAGCAGCGAGTGTTTCTTTATACCTGTCCACCTCCTCGCGCACGGCGATGTCGCCCGGCAACATTGGGCTATGCTCGATGGGGATGATAATGGCGTGCCCAGCGATTCCAGTACGCTTTCCGGGTAGCGACAACGGGCCCTTGGCGATCGTGACGTAGGAGCACTTGCCGATGGACACGATCATGTGCGACTCTACCTTTGGGTTCGAGAGGCAGAAGAAACACTCGGTTGGCGAGACGACCTTGCGCTTTTTCCGCGCTCCGCCCTCGGCAGTGGCATCGGAGGTACCACGAGGCGCTATAGCGGTTAGCAGCTTCTCGGAAGTCGCTTTTTGGGTCGCTTCGGGTGCCTCTAGCTCTCCATTCTGCGCATCCTCATGCGACGGGCTCTCGTCTTCTTGCTCCCTAGTTCTCTTGCGCAAATCCTCCAAAAATGGATTCTTCAGACTCACAGACGACGTATCATCGGCACCGGTGTCGATCCCAAATGCGTAGAACCACTTGTTTCCGCTTCCCTCTTGAGCCAACGAGATGAACCGGTACGTGCGGGAGAGTGACCAAGCCACGACGCTGTGCTCGTGCAAGCGCCCCATTTCTGAGCCTGTGGCAAAATGGTAGCGAGGTTTCAAGTCGGCCACAATAGGGTCAAGCATCCGATCGGCCACCAACGTGAGTTTTTGCTGTGACGCGACGCAGTACGGCCATTTGTATGTGAACAACACGTCCACCGTCGGCTGCGAATCCACAGGAGTTTCCGGCTGCACAGTATCGTTCACAAACGCCAACGTGAGCCCGCTTTCAAGTTTTAAAATCGCGGTGTGGCCTTGCACGCACACAAAATTAGCGCTTACGTCGACAAAAGAGCCAGCCTTGTCGCTCTTGCCAAAGAAGTATGTAGGCACGGCCGGTGTAGTGGCTGGGGCAGCTACCGGGAGCGACACGCCTAGCAACACCACGGCCAGGAATGGGCCGTTTTTCTCGTGCTGCGCATTAGCACGCCCAATTACCAGGTCCAACTTCTCCGCCCGCGGGTGGAGCACGAGAAGCTTTGTTTTGGCCATTTTGGGCTGAAATCCGGGGTTTGGCGATGAGATGGAGCTGGATGTCGCGATGTCGCGCTTCATCCGAAGAGCTGGGGCTTCAGCCCTTGTTTTTATCTGTGCGCGTGACCCGCGCGAAATCCTCGCAGCTCCAAAGACAGTCTCACCGGTAGCACATCTCTGTGCAGTGCTGCAAATTTTGCCTGTGCTCGCCAGAACGAAAAAAAAATCAAACCGGTCTTCCAACTCCTTACAACATCACAATACAAAATGGGTAAATCGTATGTACCGATAAGTTATACCACTCCGGTTTTCAGGTGACGGCGCGGGGCGCCTTGTCTTTAATTCAGCGCATTGTGTTATGTTTCAGATCCGTTTCATGTCCATGCTTCCGTTTCCATTCCATCAACCAACTTCTCGGCGGAACTCCCTCCATTGCTCGATTCCAGGGGCAGCACTAGAATACAGCTATATTTGCGTCTCGTCCATGTGACATCCACGTATTGCCCGTGTTTTACCCGTGTTTCCCCTTTGTTTCACCAGCGTTTCAAGCCGCGGACGGCCCAGTGAAAATTTTCGTGAGCGCAGCCAGGCATGCGGTACGGCGCATCTCCCCGCCAGCGATATTTCAGAATTGTCTAACCCCGAGAAGTCGTAGCCCCGCAAACACGCCGCAAAAAGACTGATTTCTGCAGCAGCGTACTAACAACTCTAGACATGGTTACAGATCTGGTACTCGTTACATGTTCCAACGTGACTTCAAGAAGCACGGAACCATTCCTTTGTCCACCTACTTGAAGGTGTACAAGGTTGGTGACATTGTGGACATCAAAGCCAACTCTTCTATCCAGAAGGGTATGCCACACAAGTACTACCACGGTAAGACCGGTATTGTGTTCAACGTGACCAAGACTTCTGTCGGTGTCATCATCAACAAGGTTGTTGGTAACAGATACATTGAGAAGAAGGTCAACTTGAGAGTTGAGCACGTCAAGCACTCTGCTTGTCGTCAAGAGTTCTTGAACAGAGTCAAGAGCAACGCTGCTGCCAAGAGAGAGGCCAAGGCCAGTGGTAAGCAAGTTTCTTTGAAGAGACAACCAGCTCAGCCAAGAGCTGCCAGAGTCATCTCTACGGAAGGTAACGCCCCACAAACCTTGGCTCCAGTTCCTTACGAGACCTTCATCTAAGCTGTATAAAACCAACTAATACAAGAGTAGCACGAATGGAGTGCGCGTAGGCAAATGGGCGGAGTACCTGAGAGCAATAAACAGATTCTTGCACGTTATGCGAGAAGCAATATACTTTTAGCCGTGGCACTTGCCCTAGTAACAAGAGTACACTGAGACGCTTAGCCTTAACAGCAAAACCTCTAGTACTAACAAAACTAGGTCGAGTGACAAAACTAGAAGCGCAACGACCAGCAACAAAACTAGCCCCTGTAAAAGATCCAGGCTCTAGCATCGCAACTAGCGCTTACGCCACTACACTACACCTTACACGACCCTCCAGGATCAGAATTTCTTCGTAGCGTTTGTGTTTTGTAACAAGAAAGGTTGCGCCAAACACCTTCACCATAAAAACCCAGCATCCCCGTACGGAGAGCTTGGCCCAGGGAATCCGCCTCCGAAAAGGCAGACTCGACCCGGGCGGGAAGTGTATGGAAATACGCGAGACTTCATCATGGTTTATAAAACTTGGAAGGTCATATGGAGAAAAAAAAAAGAGCGGTGGGGATGGGCCTGCTTATATAGTTGCGAGTCGGGTAACGGCTTTCGCACCGCACATAAAAAAATGTGCCAGTACTTTTGGCAGCGACTGTTAGGTGCACGGCAAGGTGCAGTCTCTCATCGCATCTACGAGCTCTTCACTGACAATAGAACTGGTATTTGCGGGAAGATGGCAAAAAGGGCGACGACAAGCAAAAACGGCACTCTTTCAAAAAGGCCCAAGACTGAAGCTCCGTCTCTGGCAATTTTCTCGGAGTCAGAAATCACCTCTTTGGCGTCTGAGGTCACAGATCTGGCCAAGTACAACAACCTTGTGCCTTTGCTTGCCCAGTATGCCGAGATCGAGCAGGTTTTGGCCAAAAAAGAAGACGAAGGTGTCGAGCACAAGGGCCGGGTGCTTACTGTAGCACTTTATAAATGCTTCCAGACACTCCTAGAGGAAAGGGCAACCGAGCCAGCACGCAAGAGCGAAAAAAAGCAGCTAGTCGACAAGTGGATCGACGACAAGTACGAGAACTTCAAGCGGATCTTGCTCAAACTCTTCCAGACGAGGTTATCGTTCTCGCTGTCTCTTCAATTGGACGCCTTGGATGTTTTTCTTGGCTTGGTGAAGCTTGAGGCTAAGACCAAGCGCGAGTTCCCCACAGAAACGTACCAGGAGCTCTGCAAGCTGATTCTTCTCAGCAACTGCGGCGACGTTCTCGAGGACGAGACCACCTCCAACTTCGTGGTGTTAGAATTTGCGGAAAAGTTCTCGAAATACTGGGATTTGCAAGTCTACTTCTTCGACAACGCGCTAGCAGAGACTATTGCATCGTGGGGCGGGTTGAGCTCTGGCGAGATCGCGCATATCTTCAGCAACTACCTTACGCTTATCAAGGGCGGGCTTCTTTACACTGCAGATATGGAAAAGCTCCAGGAAGCGCCCACTATGGTGGACGTCGGGCTCCCGAAAAGCGCATACAAGGCGAACGTCAGGACGCGGTACCAGAGATGTCTCTTGAGCGTGCTCAAAATCACCGAGCTTTCTCCGTCGCAGTACAAAGCATTGCTTGTGATCTTGCACAAACGCGTCCTTCCGTACATGGCGGTGCCTGCGGCTCTCATGGACTTTTTGACTGACGCATACGACCAAGAGGAAGACGACGTGGTGCCGATTTTGGCACTCAACTCGCTCTGGGAGCTCATGAAGCATTACAACTTGGAGTACCCGGACTTCTTCACGAAGCTCTACTCGCTTCTCACACCGGGGCTTTTGCTCACGCGGTACCGGTCCCGATTTTTCCGCTTGTGCGACCTCTTTCTCAGCTCTACGCACCTTGCGGCCAACTTGGTGGCCTCGTTCATCAAGAAGTTGGCACGGCTCGCGTTGACAGCACCGGCTCCCGCGGTCGTGATTGTCATTCCTTTCATCTACAACCTTCTCAAGAGACACCCCACGTGCATGGTGCTTCTTCAGAATGCGACGGCCGATTCTGAGTACAAGGACACGTTTGACGACGAAGAAAAGAACCCGTTGCAGACCGGCGCCATGGGGTCGTCTCTCTGGGAGTTGGAGACGCTCATGACACACTACCACCCCAACATCGCGACGTTGGCGAAGATTTTCGGCGAGCCGTTCCGCAAGCCCAGCTACAGCATGGAGGATTTCTTGGACTGGAGCTACGCGACGTTGTTGACGAGCGAGAACACCCGAAAGTACAAGGGTGCGGCATCGTTGGAGTACGAGGAGTGGCTGGGGCTTTTCCCAGCGGGGAAGGAGGCAGAGACGCTGTACATAGAAGGCTGGGCGTTGTAGGCCAAGAAGTGTAATACAAGACTGCAAGGGTGGAGCATAAAGCAGCATACGAGACCTGTCACCAATTACTTGTAGGCACCAATTACTTGTCTGCACCAATCACTTGTGTGCACCAATCACTTGTGTGCACCAATCACTTGTCTGCACCAAATGCTCTTGCGGGCAGCATTTTCTTTCCTCGCTTATTGTTATGTGTAAGCACTTATTCCTCTTATAGTGGTTCTGGCAAACGCTCCGGCCGTCTGCAGCACCTTTTCTGTGGACCCGTACCTCTCAGCCTCCGCAGCAGGAGGCGCGTTGCGCAGCGCAGGTGCAGACTGCGCGTCTCAAAGACAATATAGCCGTTTTGAGAAGGGTGATTACGCGCATCGTCAAAGAAAAAAAAAAGCGTAGAACCACGGACTTTCACACCTAAACACTCGCTGAAGCCGAACCATGGACGACACCCAGATCGACCAGCCCATCGACGCGGTCTTTGGCGACCGGGTCAGACGGTTCCAGGAGTTTTTGGACCAGCTCAACACACAAGGCACAAACTACAGAAACGAGATCAAGGACATGCTCACCAAGGCCCGGTACAGATTGTCAGTTTCGCTCGACGAGGTCCGGCGCTTCGACGTGGAGTTCTGGAGCGGACTCTTGAACGACCCCGTGGACTATTTGCCTGCGTGCGAGCGGGCGCTCAGAGACACGGTGTTGACGATCTATGACCCGCACGACGACCGGTTCGAACCCTTGGAGGACGACCAGCAGTTCCACATTTCGTTCCGCGGCGCGTTCGGCGACCACTCGGTGACCCCGCGCACGATCACCGCGGACCACCTCTCTCAGATGGTGTCGATTGAGGGCATTGTGACGCGTGCATCGTTGGTCAGACCTAAGGTGGTGCGCTCGGTGCACTATGCGGAGAAAACCGCCCGTTTCTACGCCAAGTCGTACCACGACAACACTACGTCGTTCGACGCGCTCTCCACGCCTGCGGTGTACCCCGTCGAGGACCCCGACGGCAACAAGTTGACGCCCGAGTACGGGTTTTCCACGTACCGCGACCACCAGAAGATCGCAGTCCAGGAAATGCCCGAGACGGCGCCAGCAGGGCAGTTGCCGCGCACCGTAGACATCATCTTGGACGACGACTTGGTCGACTTGACCAAGCCGGGCGACCGTGTGCAGATCGTCGGCGTGTATCGTGCGCTCGGCGGTGCCACCAACAACTCGTCGTCGTTCAAAACCGCGGTGTTGGCCAACGCCGTGTACCCGTTGCACGCGCGGTCCAGTGGCGTGGCGGCGCACGAGAAGTTGACCGACGCCGACGTGCACAACATCAACAAGTTGTCGAAGGAGAAGCGGATCTTCGACTCCTTGGCGTTCTCGTTGGCGCCGTCCATCTACGGGTTCGAGCACATCAAAAAGGCGGTGTTGTTGCTCTTGTTCGGCGGCTTGGAGAAGAACTTGGACAACGGCACCCACTTGCGTGGAGACATCAACATCCTCATGGTGGGCGACCCGTCCACGGCCAAGTCGCAGATGCTCCGGTTCGTGTTGAACACCGCGTCGCTCGCCATTGCCACCACGGGCCGCGGCTCCTCCGGTGTCGGGTTGACCGCCGCCGTGACCAGCGACAAGGAGACCGGCGAGCGGCGCTTGGAGGCCGGCGCCATGGTGTTGGCCGACCGCGGCATTGTGTGCATTGACGAGTTCGACAAGATGTCTGACGCGGACCGCGTGGCGATCCACGAGGTCATGGAGCAGCAGACCGTCACCATCGCCAAGGCGGGCATCCACACGTCGCTCAACGCCCGGTGCTCGGTGATTGCCGCTGCAAACCCGGTGTTTGGCCAGTACGACGTCCACAAGGACCCGCACAAGAACATCGCGTTGCCAGACTCGCTCTTGTCGCGTTTCGACTTGCTCTTTGTTGTCACCGACGACGTCAACCAGGCCAAGGACAGAACCATCTCCGAGCACGTGTTGCGCATGCACCGCTTCATTGCGCCGGGTATGGCCGAGGGCGAGCCCGTGCGTGAGCGCGGCGCCGTCTCTCTTGCTGCCGGCGAGGAAGACCCCGAGGACTCCGCGGAGCAGCCTGTTTTTGAGAAGTTCAACTCGTTGTTGCACGCGGAAATGGCCCGCGGTGCCGCCGCAGCCGGCAAGAGCGCCCCCACGCTCGTGTCGATCCCGTTTTTGAAGAAGTACGTCCAGTACGCCAAGCAGAGGGTCAAGCCTGTGCTCACCAAGCGGGCGTCTGACTACATTGTGTTGACGTACGCCAAGTTGAGAAACGGCGAGTCCTCTGACTCCAACAAGCGCACTGCGCCTGTGACAGCCAGAACGTTGGAGACGTTGATCCGGTTGGCAACCGCGCACGCCAAGGTGCGCTTGTCCAAGACCGTCGACGTCAAGGACGCGAAAGTCGCTGAGGAGTTGCTCCAGTACGCGTTGTTCAAGGAAACCGCAAAGAAGAACAAGCCCAAGCGGAGAAAGATTGCGTTGTTCGGCGAGCAGGGCGCGGCCCAAGACGAAGGCGAGGACGACGAGGAAGACGAGGAAAGCGACAGCGACATAGAAACCCCCGAGAGCATAGACCTACACGACAACGTCTCTCTGGCGCCGCAGGGTGCGGGGGAGGCACAGGCGACCGAGGTCGCAGAGAACTTGGAGGAGTTGCATCTCTCTCGCGGCGGTCCACTCAGGGAAACAAGCGTGCAGACGAATGTGTTTGCCGGCGACGCGGGCGAGACGCTCAGTCCTGAGAGATACGACAAGTTCCTCGGTATTTTTGCCCGAATTATCGCGTCTGACATGTTTGAGAACCAGACTGGGTCCTGTGCGTTGGAGCTTGTGGTTGCGGCGATCAACGAGGACTTGCAGCAGGAAGAGGTTTTTGGGGCTGAGGAGATCCAGCGGGCGCTTTCACGCATGGAGGACGAGAACAAGATCATGATCGGAGAGGGCAAGGTGTGGAAGATCTAGTGTATATTAGTGGTACTGGTTTACGAAAATGAGACATATTGTTATTCGGGAGCAGGTAAAACGGTAGACCGATCGGCCTGGTTAGTGTAGGTGTAAGTTGTTGGTTTGGATTTGGGTTTGGGATTTTGGTGTTTTACCTCTGAGAGTGGTTTGTAGTCTGTACTGCTTGCTGCAAAAAAGAGAAAAAGGTAAGGACTGAGAAAGTATACAGCACACAAAAATTCAGCATTGGCCCAATTTCGAAACGGATACCGACCAAACCACTCGCAAGAACACCGGCATGGTCCTAAAACGAAACATTACAAAAATCTTGTACTCAAACCCTTTTCTCCGTCTTTCTGCCCAGATTTCCCCGCTACTCCACAAAAGCCGCGACTACATCTCATCGCGCGCGAAGCTCTGCTCGCTCACAAACTAACATACAGACATAGAGACAGAAAAGCACCGAAGCACCAAAGCACAAGACGCCCCAGCTTCATGGAAACAGAGCCGAAATAACCTATTACATTATTGCCTGACGAGCCGACCCGTTTTTGCAACAATTCTCTCTATTCACACCTGTACATATGTCGGTGGACTTCGAAATCGAGCAGGATGACGAGCTCCTCATGCATTCGCTAGCCACGCTCCCGAAAAACTGCAAAAAGTACTGGCGCAAGCGGTACGATCTCTTCTCCAAGTTTGACGACGGGGTGTACCTCACCTCGGAACTCTGGTACTCGGTGACGCCGGAACTCACTGCTCGCGTGATTGCAAAAATCGTGAAAAAGCTTCTTCCTCACTGCAACTCCGTGCTTGACGTTTGCTGTGGCGGCGGTGGAAACACTATCCAGTTTGCCAAGTTGTTTGCCTTGGTTGTTGCCGTGGATATCAACCACAACAACGTGAAGTGCGCCAAACACAACTGCATGATCTACGGCGTAGACCACAACACCACGTTTCTTGAGGGAGACTGGAACAAAATTAGCAGCGACGACGCGTGGGCGTCGAAAACGGTGCCGAGAGTGCCGAGCGGCAAGTTCGATTTTGCGTTCTGCTCACCTCCCTGGGGCGGCCCCAAGTATAAGTACCAGGACGTATGCGACCTTTCGGCCATGGAGCCGTTCAGCTTGCGCCAGCTTTGCTTGAGCATGAGCAAACAGGCAGACAATTTCGGGCTATTTCTTCCGAGGAACCTGGACTTTGACCAGATCCGGGAAGTCACGAGCGAGCTCTACGGCAGCGAGGCTAAGACTAGAGTAATTTGCATTTGGCAGAACGGGCTGCCGTTGGGAGTTTTTGCCATTTTTGGACCGACATACAAAGATGAGATATAGAGCATGAAAATAGATAGTAAAATAGATGATAGCTACAGGAGACTCCACTTTAGTCTGCTTGGTTCCTTCAGGGCAAAATTATCAAAAAAAAAAAGAAGCCCGATGCGGGGCTCGAACCCGCAACCTTTTGATTGACCTTATATGTTTAAGAGTCAAATGCTCTACCGATTGAGCTAACCAGGCAACTTACGAAGTAAAAGTTTTTGCTGAGGAACATAAAGGTAGAGTTTGGATTACCTATGCCCTTGCCATAAGCTTTCGTCACTTTTTACTTCTCTACTGTTAGAGCGGGGGTTATAATAATGTACATCATGCATATCTAAATTATCCTTTGATGCTTTCCTGGAATCTCTCCATGACCTCGCTGTAAACGTGCTTTTCGTGCGCCAGAACAGGCTCCTCCTCAATCTCCGTGATCCCTGCCGAGCGGGCCACGTCACGGATGAGCCGCAGGAACCACTTCTCCTCGCCCTTTCCAAAACACATTGTATATGCCTCTCCATGCTTGTTTGCTCTTGCAGTACGTCCTACTCTGTGCACGTACTCTCTGGACGAGTTCGGAAGGTCATAATTCACAACATTCCCGATCGACAAAAGGTCGAGTCCACGCGCGATCAAGTCAGTCGCAACCAAGACGTGGATCTGGCCTTCATCGAAGTCTCGGAGAATCTTGCTTCGGATGGATGATGTGTTGTTCGTGGAGTTCATGTAGGCAACCGTTAATTTGCTTTCCGGAGCCAAGTGCGTGAATATGTCCGATAAGATGTGCGACAAGCGGAGCGTGGCTTCATTGGACTGTGCAAACACAAGAACGGACGTGAGTTTTTTCTGCGCGAGGAGGAACTTCGCAAGAAGAAGCGGCTTCATTGCGGACTTCGAGGAGCTGAACCTCAACTTGTACTCGCGCAAAGTTGGAGGCACGGAGAACATCTCGTTCACTAGCTGCTCGTTTGAGTTGACAACGATTAACCGGGGCTTATTGAATTTCAAAAGGGAGAGTTTCCCTGCGTCGGTAGTAAGAGTAGCAGAAAAGATCATCTTCTGAGGCTTCAACCTCCACGAGTTGGCAATGCTTCCGGAGGGATTGTCCCACTTTTCGATACTGGAAACCACAACCTCACACCAGTTCTGGAACGACTGGTTCAAAAGTCGATCTGCCTCGTCAATCACCAAGAAGCGAAGCGCCTCCATCAGTATGGAGCCGTTCATTAAGTGGTCCACCAACCGGCCGGGCGTGGAAACGATGACATCAGGGACGTTTTTTGAGATCTTGCTAGCTTCTTCCCGGAGTGACAAGTCGTTTGTCAAGTTGACAACTGTCAACACGGAACCCCTCGAAAGACTGCGTAGGGTTGCGGAGACTTGGTTGATCAACGGCTTCGTGGGGACCAAAATGATCGCTCTGACTCTCGGCACAACTCTCTCGCTGAGCGCTTCGACGATGGGAATTAAGTAAGCGAGAGTCTTTCCGGAACCAGTTGATGCGTTGACCAAAAGGTCGCCTTGGAAGTCTGGCGCTAGGCGGTTTTTTTGGATGTCACACATCATCTCGCGCAAAACAGCCACCTGGACAGAGAATGCGTCTTTAAAGCCCAACGACGAGAGATTGACAAGCGTGCGTGGCGAAAGGCCAAACTGAGAGAATGGCTCAGTGACCTCTGGCGCAGAGTAGGTCGGGCTCGCGAGCCAGTCCAAGTTTTTTTGGTGGTTCGAGAACAAGCGCCTGTCTCTGGGAAGCTCAGGTTGGGGCATGGGGGCGAGATCCTTTGTCTCTACCTCCTCCGCGTCGGAGCCCTCGGAGTCCAGGACGTGTGTCTGGACGGACTTGCTGAACTTCTCGAGGATCTTAGAATGCTTGGAATTGACATTGTCCTGCTCAGGCCCGTCGATTTCCATTGGATCGGGGACCGTAGCTGGTCTGCCGTTGTCTGTGCTAGGCTGCTGCCCATGGTTTTCACTGTCACTTTCGCTGTCACTTCCACTGTCACTTCCACTGTCCCTTCCACTGTCACTGTCACCTTCACTTTCACTTTCACTTTCACTCTCACTTTCGCTGTCACTTTCGCTACCGCTTTCGTTCGCTCTCTGGCCCTCACCTCTCAGATGTGCCACCGCCTCGGGGACCTCGGCATCCGAGTCGCTGTCAGACTCCTGCGGCTCCAACTTCCTCTTCCGGCGAATCAACTTATTCGCCAGATGCTCCACATACGGGGCAGTGGGGTCGAAACGCTGGGCAAACATGACGCAGAGCGAGATGAGCTTGAACCAGAGAAAAGGTGGGTGCGGTCGCAGAGCAGCGGGGTCACGTGCGCGCGAGAGGTGGAGCGCGGAAGCGTAGCTCAGAAAAAAGCTGGAAAAACCCAGTGGCAGCGAGCGTCAAAAGCAGCCAGTGAAAAACAGAACCCGGCCCTCATCCATAGCGTGCCCCCTTGCTTGTGCAACAGAGCAAGAGAGAGAGAGCGCCTGATTCTGCCGAAAACGAAGTGCACGCCGACCGCCCAGCGCTGAGCGCACTGAAAACACCAACCCACCAAAGTTCGCCAAACCCCTACAAACCACAGACATGAGAGCCGCCGTCGCATTGCTCGGGCGCTCAGCGTGGAAGGGCCCGCACGTGGTACCCCTCCCCATCGCCGAGGCCATGAAGAGCGGCACGCCGATCCGCACAAACGCCCGCAGCTGCACGATTCTCCCGCA
Organism: Metschnikowia sp. yHMJ9; assembly: GCA_030444895.1. Classification (NCBI taxonomy): domain Eukaryota; kingdom Fungi; phylum Ascomycota; class Pichiomycetes; order Serinales; family Metschnikowiaceae; genus Metschnikowia; species Metschnikowia sp. yHMJ9. The sequence goes on along the minus strand of JAJMQU010000003.1, from coordinate 555,316 downwards.
GTTTGTCGGGTTGAGGTTCCAGGTCCACAACGGAAAGGAGTACGTCGAGCTCGAGGTCTCGGACGAGATGGTCGGGCGCAAGTTGGGCGAGTTTGCGCCCACGCGCAAGAAGTTCACGTACAAACACACCAAGAACTAGCATGTACATAGCAATCCTCTGAGAAGTATCCCCCTGCCTCTGTAGAGCCTAGTTGCGGTCACGCGGCAGGTACGCGTTCAACCTCTCCTGGCGCAAGTCGCCCGTGCGGTCCACGGCGGGCCACTTGCCCCAGCCGCTGAGCCGCACAACAAGGCACGTGGCGTTGTCGTCGCCGCCGATGTACTCGACAAACTTGACCACCTCGCCCGCGCAGAACTGTGGCGTGGCCTTGAGGTGGCCGCGCAAGTTAAAGTTGACCATGACAATGTCGGCGATCTCCTGGTCGGTGAGCTCGTTGGTCACGCCGTCCGTACAGAGAAGCAAAAACGCCTCGTCGCCGCCGAGCCCGCCCACGGTGAAGTCGCGGATCTCGTCGCGCGAGAGCCGCTGGCGGATGGTCTCGGCGTCGCCGAGAATGTACTGCGCCACGTCGGGCTCGGCGGAGACGCCCATCTCCTTGAACTCGAGGTCGCCGAACGCGCGCGTGTTGGCCAACGACACAAAGCGTTCCTCGCCAAACGAGTCCGTCATGAAGTAGTTGGCCAGGTACCGGCGGAGCCGCGCCGCCTCCACCGGGTTGGACGGGTGGTGTGCCGCGGTGAGCGCCTGCGCTTCGCCGTTGCGGTCTACCAAGATCGCCTTGGTGTCGCCGACCTGCGCCACCGTCAACCGCGCCACCGTTTTACGGTTGAAGTAGTAGCTCTCGTACACGGGCTGGAACGCGCCCTGCTGGTCCGCGAAAAGCGTCTCCAAGTACGCCGCCGTGCACGTGGACCCCAGCGCGTTGTCCTTCTGGTTGAAGAACTCGTAGTCCGCTGCGAGAAACGCCAATGGCACCTGGAGCACCAACGCGTTGCCGTGGGCGTCGTCCACGCCGGTGAGCTGCCCGACCTGCGGCGCCGCCTGCTGCATCCGCGCCACGTTCTGCTCGCGCTGCTTGTACCAGCGGCGCCAGTAGCCGCCGATGTCCGAGGCGTAGCTGCGGAAGAGCGCGTTGCGCTTGTCGGGCAGCGCTGCAAGCTCGCCGCTCTGTTCTACAATGCGCCCGAGGTTACCCTGTAAGAACGTCAGGCACTGGTCGCCGCCGTGGCCGTCAAATACGTTGAAGTTGAACACCGGCACGCCGCCCACTTCCATCACGTGCGCGCTGTACCTGTCTTCGTTGTACAACCGGTTGACTCTCAGTGTGTAGTGGCCGAAGTGCGACGGGCTCTTCATGAGCGGCACCCGTAGTTTGTACGACGTGTGCGGCTGGAGGTCTGCGGACGACCGGGCGATTTTCTGCGAGCGGTCGATCGACGTGAACGACACGTGCTCGGACAACCGCCGCACACGCGTGCCGAGTCTTGGCCGGAGCATGTTTTGGTGTTGCTGGAGGAGAAGTGCGGGCACTGTGTGTCGCGGGGCACGCGCTGGCTGGGGCCGAGCCGAAGTGCTTTTTTGGGAACCATTTTGGAACCGATTCGGGACGATTTTAGTTTTTCTTTCTGTTTTTTTCTTTCTGTTTTATATCTTAGTTCGGTCTTGTATTTTTCTTGTATTTGCCTTGTTTCGCTTTTGCTGTTTTTGTGGTGTTCTCTCAGCCTTTCTTGCTTCTTGCTGGCCTGCCGTGCACTGGTTGCGCAGCTCGCAGTGTGCATCTATGCTAATGCCAGGCAATGGCACTCTACTGACCACAGTGTGATCCAATTAGTCAATTGACATTACATTGCACGTCTAAGAATTCTCGTCAGAACCTTATCTCTCAAGCAGGGTACATGCATGAAGGATAAGAGGTAGTACTGTGAATGGGCTCTGGCGTGGCCCTGCGAGTCGTTCCTAGCGGATATTTCCTTGAATTTCAGTTCTCTTGATGCTTACGACACACGGCAGTCTTATCAGGCAGATGTAAGCACGCAGAGAGAGCTCGTTTGGTTTGGTATTGAAGCTTCTAGGCCGTTGCCCGCCCGCAGCCGCCTCGTTGCACCTTGAACTTAGAGCGGAATAGTTTATCTGTAAGCACTCGTCTTGTAAACCAGCGGCTACAATCCCTAAGAAGGGATGCACCGGTGGGTGTCGGATAACTGCTCCACTCATAGACTAAATCTTGACCTACAATATCACACGGCCCGACCCGGGCAGACACCGGGCCAAACCGATATCCTAGCCACGCCCGAACGCGACTCCTGGCACCTCGGCAATTTGTACTCCTTTTCCGAAGTCTAGTTTCGAACCGAGCCTACTGTGACAGCACATACCACGCACAGTCCCGGACGACTCCAACACGCCCGTGCGCCCATATTTGCACTCTTCACACCCTTCATCCTACACATCCTTTCGTAATCCGTACATTCGCATAACTCAAGCCTAGCTACAACGCAGCCTTGATCTTGGGAGCCAACTTGTGCTCGGCCTCCAACGCCTGAACGTTGGAGTCGCCTCCAATGTGCTCACCACCAATAAACACGTTTGGCACGGTCTTCTGGTTCGTGATCTGGAACAAGGCATCCTGGATCTCGGCGCCGTCTTCCATCTCGTCCAACTCGAGAATGTACGCTTCCTCGGTGATGGCGCCAATCGTGGCCTTGGTCTTCTTGCAGAAGGGGCAGTACGTCTTAGACGCGATGAAGATTGGCTTCTCCTTGATCAATCTCTGGACACGGTCGATTGTTTCTTGTGACATTCTGGGCGGTTGGGTGAATAACGTTCTCTTTAGAATGCTGAACATCAGAATAACGTGTCGGTGTGAGGTGCGCTTGCTCTTTTATAGTGGGTTCGTCGGGCGTGTGATTACAAATTTACCGAGCGGCCCGCGCGGCCTAGTTGCTGCTAGCGCCACAGCGCGCTGACAAATGAGTTTGACTAATGGTGAGCTGCTACCTTGATTGATAGCTACAATCTTAGCTTTGTTTCAGACATGCCACACCACCGACTTACGACTGACGTACCGGACGTTTACAGCTGAATCTCCGCGGAGATCGACCTGAAACGGCACTAAAGCATCGCTGACACCCCGCTGAAACACCGCGGAGATCAACCTGAAACGATGCTAAAACGTCGCCCGACGTCGCCCTTCCTTACGCTGCGGCGTGTGAGCGGTGCTTCAAGCCTGCCCAATGATCTTCACACAGTATCCGTCTGGGTCCCGGATACACGCCCTGGCCTCGCCGTCGCTCCATTTCGTAGCCCAGTCAGCGCCGCTGCCCAACTTCTCGTCAATCGCACTAGTAAACGTTTTGGGGTCCTTGCACGAAACGCAAAAGCTGTTGAACCCTTGGGCGGCGCCGTCGGCCCTCGAATTTCCATCGTGGTAGCCTTCGAATGAAGCGTCCTTTTCCGTGCCCCAATTGTGTGTAAACTCAATCACGCCCTCTCTGCAATTGACGTCTGCGTACGCCATTTCGCCGTCCTTGTACGATGGGTCGTGCTCGTAGCCAATGAAGTACAACGAGAACTTTGCGTCCTCGAAATCGAGCCTCGTAAAGAGCTTCATGCCCAAAGCGCCCCTGTAAAAGGCAAGCGATTTCTGTGGGTCCTTCACCCGAACCATCTGGTGGTTGAACCGGTAGCCTGTCTTATCGGTGGTGCCCTCGGTTTTGCCCTGCCCGTGCTCGACCAACTCGATCCAGTAGCCGTCCGGGTCCAACACAAACGCAATATTCTTCTGCCTCCCGTCACTCAACTTCTTCTTGAAGTCGACGCCCTCGGCAAGCAACCGCTTCTCGCATTCGACGATGTTGTCCACCGAAACGCACGTGTGGCCGAACCCCCGGAACTTGTCGCCGTTTCCGTTGTTAATCTTGAACCCGGCGTCGCTTTCCGAGCCGTGCTCGTGGCGCAAGCCCAACAACCCGGACCGGGACGCCCAGCTGCCCTCGGAACTCGGGATCCCGAGCATGTACATGGTGTAGGTGTCCATGTCCTGTTTGCTGAGAAGCTTCATGCCGAAGTTCTTCTCGTAGAAGGGAAGACTGATCTTGGGATCTTTGATCCGCAAGCACGTGTGGTTCATGTTAAAGGAATTATCGATCGCGGCCATTTTCGAATTGTTCGGTGAAAGGTGTCTGGCAAGTAGCTGGAGTCTTTTCAACATGTGAGCTCTCGTCGAGAGGATTGGGCAATGCGATAGAGGTCACGTTCCTGTCTAAGAACGCTAAACGGGTAATTATGTGCGCACCGCCGCGCGATTTGGGAACTTTCGTCTTACTCCGGCCCCGCAGCCATCTCTGTCGCTCGCTTACAGTACTTCCGCACCCGACTGCCGAGTCTCTGTGCAGTGCGCTACGAGTGAAAAAACAGCCTTCCCCACGTTAGTCATACTGACAGTACATCGACCAAGAAATGCTTCGGCTAAGCGTGAGACTGCTCTCCGCCTCGGCGGTTGCAAGGTCGGCGTTCTCGCGTGCGCCCAGAAAAACCGTGTTGGACTTGCACGAGCTATATACGCACAAAACACCAATTTCCGTCGTCACCGCCTACGACTACATCTCGGGTCAAATGGCCGACCTGGCCGGCATCGACATCGCGTTGGTGGGCGACTCGCTCGCCATGGTAGCTTTGGGTTACGAGGACACAAATGAGTTGGGCTTGCAAGAACTCTTGTATCACGTGCAAGCGGTATCCCGGGGAAACCGCTCATCGTTCATCGTGGCTGACGTGCCCTTCGGCACGTTCGAGGCGTCTGACGCCCAGGCGCTACAGACGGCGATCGCTTTGGTCAAGAAGGGCCGCGCACAGGCAGTGAAGATCGAAGGAGGCGAGGAGACAGCGCCCACAATCAGGAAAATTGTACAGGCGGGCATTCCCGTGATGGGCCACGTTGGCTTGGCCCCGCAAAAGCACAATGCGAGCGGCGGCTACAAACTACAAGGTAATACTACAGCAAGCGCAGTTCAGATCCTCAAGGACTGCAAGGCACTCGAGGCAGCCGGGGTTTTTGCCATAGTGGTCGAGTGTGTGCCGAACAAGTTGGCACAACTCATCACGGCACAGTTGGCAGTCCCCACAATTGGAATAGGTGCCGGTCCGCACACGTCTGGCCAAGTTTTGGTGATGGCCGACATGCTCGGCATGAACGACAAAGCGCCGGCGAAGTTTGTCAAGCAGTACCGCCGGTTTTTCGACGAGGGCCGAGACGCTTTGCTTGAGTACAAGCAGGACTTGGCCGACGGCTCTTTTCCGGACGCTGAGCAGCACGGCTACAAGATGAAGACGGCCGTTTTACAGAGTGCGCGTGAGTTTGTGGATGAGAAAAAGTAGACAGCTGCACAATTAGGCTAATAGAGATCGCATTATGGGAAAAAGGAAGTTGGGACGTAGGTGGTTTTTGCAAGAAGTAGAAAACAGTTGCACCAGGCTGATGCAAAAAAAGCTAGCAGGGGCAAGCTGGGAATCGAACCCAGGACCGCCCGCACCCTAAGCGAGAATCATACCACTAGACCACGTGCCCTCTAGCGACAAGTAAAGATTTAAAAAGCTTCACAAAGACCTGGAAAAGACGCGAATAAGGCGCGCCCGGACGCACGGGGGGCATTTTTGTTGAAATTACAGTTTTTCCCGGGCTCGCTAGAATTACGCGTACATGCACGCTGTCGGGCCACAGAACAATTCAGCACTCCGTAGGGGCGGAGCGGATCAGGCAGCGGCCCGCCGCTGTTCGCAGTCCTGTCGCAGGGACCTGGTCCTGGGGCTTAGTTTGCGGGCCACAGGGCCCAGAGAAAAATAGCGCGAATATCCGTGTATCTGGCCGTTTTCAACTTGCCTTATATCAATCTGCTGAATGCTTGGGTGGCTCGCTCTTCGAGCTCTGGCCCCGTGCGAGGGAAAAATAAGGTTGGCAATTTAAGCTAAGCGAGTATGCTTACCTTGTCGCTAGGCATTCGCTTCCTGGGCGCCGAACCAGCAAGTGAGATATTTTTGTCTGTTTCGCGATCTGCCGCAGCGCAGCCTTGTTTCCCGCTTCGCGCAGGCAACAGAAGTCTAATTTAGGTTTGATTTGGGTAAAAATTCAAGCGATTGGAAATCCGTGAAATGTGTCTAGCCAACCCATGGCAACGCGGTGTCCCCGTCGCTGTGCAACACATGACAACATCCTATTTATAGACTGTATCCCTGACACCCACTGTTGCTGCTGCTGCGAGTAATTTGCTAGAAGCTGCATGGGGCAGCGCTCGCTCGCGGTTTAGGTGGAGATGGCGGGTCGAGTGTGCGTTGACTACGAGGGAGGAGGCAACTGCGATTCTGGCTGGCAGAAGACTCTCAACGTAGCACACCACGGAAAAATATCTGAAACACGGCTCTAACACTCTAAACACTCTAACAGCGGTGCAGCGCCGCCAGTGCACCGCACGTGTATGCCACGGAACCGCCAGCCAGCACCGCAAGGGGCGCCTCGGCCCTGAAACTCTCGTGTAGCTGGCGGGCGCGGTCGGCGCGCAAGGCTCAGTGGCACTAAAAAAAGAGCGGCGGGTGCAGGCCCCAGGGCCTTGCAGCCTTTGCAGATATGACAGAGGCACGGTGTTGCACCACGCAACAAGGCACGTCCGCCAGCAAGGCGAAAAGTATAAGAGCAGGTGAACCCCGCCCGCAAATAATTCATTGTCATTGTATTCACTGCTCATCTCTACACCGCACGAATCGCACACAGTATGAAATTCGCTTCCTTCGCTTTCACCGCGCTCGCTTCTGCGGCCACCGTTGCAGCCGCATGGGCCAATGTTACCACCACCGACGTCACCGTCACTGACTACACCACATACTGCCCCGCATCCACTGTGCTTGTGGTGACCACGTGCACCAAGCTGAAGTGCCAGCCCAAGACCATCACCGTCTCCGAGGCCGGCTCCGTGACCGTTACCGGCGAGGTTGTGGTTGCCAGCACAGTTGCAGCCGAAGCTACCAAGACAATTGACGTCACCGTAACGGGCTACACCACATACTGCCCTGCCTCTACCGTCGTGACCATCACCACGTGCAAGGACAGCAAGTGCGCGCCAACCACCATCACTGTTTCCGAGGCTACCACGCTCACGGTAACCGAGGAGTGCCTTGTTGCCAGCACCGTGGCTGCAGCGTCCACTACCGCGGCAGAGACGTCCGCCGGCGTTGTCACTACCGTTGTGGAGGCCACTGTCACCGACTACACCACCTACTGCCCTGCTTCGGGAGAGGTCACCGTGACCAAATGCTCCAACAGCCAGTGTTCGCCAACTACAATCACTGTTTCCGAGGCCACCACTCTTACCGTGAGCGGCGAGTGCATTGTGTCAAGCACCGTGACCAGTGGTGCTGCCGCCACCAGTACCGCTGCCACCACCAGTGCCGTCTCCACGGTTGCCGCCTCGGAGAGCACCGTCGCTGCCGAGTCCACCGCTGCCGCGGAGTCTACTGTTGCAGCCGAGTCTACTGTTGCCGCCGTATCCACTTACCTGAACGGCGCCGCCAGACAGGTCGCTGGCGCCGCGGGTTTGGTCGGTCTTGCGGCTTTGTTGATGTAACGCAGCATAATCCATATAGCAAATATCACATTAGGTTCACTGGGACTTGCATGCATGTCGTAGAATGCGCGATCTTTCGCTAGGAGGCACCCCTGGAAGCACTGGAGGCACGGCCCGCGACGTAGAGGGTTATCTGCAGCGCGATGCAGGGTGGCAGATCTGGTGGATCGCGAATCGAGACTGCTAAGCGAGAGTCGGACCAGGCGAGAAATGCCGGGGCCAGCGAAAAAGAAACCATCTCCACCAAGTTATGTAGAAGCGGGCCGAGCTGCCGGAACTGGGCCGCGTACACCGACGTGTTTGTAGTGGGGGCCATAACGTCGATTACATGCCTAATTACATCCTAATTACATCCTAATTACATCCTAATTACATCCTAATTACAGGCCTAATTACAGGCCCAATTACAGGCCTAGGCGGCAACTACCCGGCTTTCGACTGTATGGCTCCAAAGTCGGACGCGCAGCTGGGCTAGCCCAGCTGCGCACTTAGCATGCCCCGAAGCTTCTTGACACTCACGTAGATCCGACTTCGCCTTGCGCGACCGCGGTGCCTCGACCGCCGGTAGATGCATTCTGTTTGCTTGATAGAAGCATATTTCGGGCTAAGTATAGGGGCCCCAAGGTTCCCCTCCGCATACGTTGCGTACCAGAAAATACGTGACCACGAAGGCTATGGACACTCGACATAGAGCTCAGTCACATGCAAGAAACGTAGCTCCGGGACTTTCGAGACTACTTCAGCCGAGACAGCCCAAAGGCTAGTCCTCTCAATCCGGATAGCAATTAAGGTGGGAACGCGAGAGCTTATAGGTCAGGTGAGAGCTTATAGGTCAGGTGCACGTCTAGGGAGAGAACCCATCATGCACGGGTGTTTGGCTGCTTGTACCTTTTGCAGAGCAAAATACACTACGACGAAACCTGATGGGCGGTGAGTTCTGAACCATAGTTCAAGCATTGGGGCTATGCGACAGGAAGACGTTGTTGTGGCGCAATTTTTATTCTTCCTTCTACCGAAGCTCTTTGTGGCAATCGTACATGCAAGAATGATACGAGGGTCGACGGCGAGCGCCGAGCACAACTTTGACAGTGCAGCGGAGGAGAGTGCAAGAGTTCTAGCCTGAGCATAGAAGCCTGGACCGCCACACACTAACAAGGATAGGGGAGTTTTAATCCTCCAGCGTAGGCTTTCTACACTCAGTGGCGGTGAAAACTCGCGGGGTAGCTTCGGACGCCAGCAGTCGGACGCCAGTGAGCTCGTACTACTTTATCTTGAGGAGCACACACACTCTCTGCCGCTATAGGCAATCCAGTGATATGCCGTTCGGAAGTTTCCGAATTTTCTTACGACCGATGATCTCGACGGAGAAGCAGGCTCATGCAGAAGACTGCAGGAAGTAGCGGCACATGTACACCAAATTAGGAAAGCCACGGAATAAAGGTATATTAGATGTCAATACTTCTAGACGTATAGTCTACGTAGTGACTGCAGATAGAGAGAGTATATAAGCAGGGATCAAATCACAGTACCCTTGTTCTGCTTTCTGTCGACACTGTTGTTCTTCCACACTCCGATGAAGACGAAGCCCAAAACAAGGATGCATGTGCCGGCAATGGCGCCATCACGCTGACTGATTCCGTAAGCATAGTTAATGGCGTTTCTGATGTCACCACCGACAGGGTAAGTCATCTGGGTGAGGTAACCGCCCAAATAGATGGTCATATAATCGGACTTCGAACTTTCAGGCAACGCGCTCTCAAGCGAGCTAGCAAAAGTGTTGGAGTAAATGGCAGCCGAGACGGCGTAGCCGATGGCACCACCAAAACTGGACGCAAGACTTTGCAACGAGAGCACCAAAGGCACGCCGTCCATGTCGGCAGCAGACATGATGGCCATCTGCTGACCAATGACCAAGGTACCTCCGGCAAACGCGATAAAAATCTGGCACATGACGACGTAGCCGATGTTTGCCTGTTGGGTGGTGAAGTGGATCATGAGACCCGTACCGAGCATCATGAGTGGAAGCGCAAAGGAGAAACAACTCCACTTGAAGTGCTTGGTGTAGCGCACGTAGACACCGTAGATGACACCGCAGAAACACGAGCCCACGTTGTAGATTTGACTCATGTACCCGGCGTCAGACACAGACAAGTTGTACACAACAATGACGAAGTTGTAGTAGTAAAGGTCCCAACAGTAGAAAGAGAAGTACAAAAGCGCAGCAAGGCCCAACGAACCCCATACCGTGGGATCCTGTAGCAATTCGTAGCGGACAAAGCGCACGCGAGCAAAGTACTTCTCCCAAATGAAAAACGTAGGGAACAAGAGTACACCGATGATGACCATGACAATGAAAGTGGCACTCTTGTACTGCGCTCTGCCGTAAGTATTCAAACTGAAAGGAAGCAAGAAGAGACAGAACGCAGCCATGAGGAGGAACGCACCAATAACATCGAACTCGTGGAAGTAGTGCACGATCGACTGCATTTTAGTCCTGCCGCTGTCGTTGTCCTTGATGACGCCCTGCTTGACAGCCTTCAACTGGTAGTACTTGAACACCACTGCAAGGGGAACAAACACGAACGGCATGACAATGCAGAAAATACCGTAACCCCATCTCCAAGACATGTTAGCAAGCACCGACTCGGCGGCCAAAGGCCCGGTGAACGCTGTGCAGATGAACGGAGTGCTGGCGAACGCGAACGTGAATGCTCTGTTTCTGAGGCCCGAGGTGTCGGCGATGAACACGTCCAAGATCAAGTAGATGGCATCGTATCCGACCCAGTAGAGCACGTAACCTGCAGCGTACCCACTAGGGCCATTGCACGATGCGATGATGATCATACCGAGGAGGTAAATGACTACAAACACAAGGAAGCCCTCGGCACGGCCCCAGATGTTCAAGAGCTTGGCAATGGGCAACTTGAGAACTCCACCGATAATGTTGGCCAAGATCGAAGCCGTACTGACCTGGGGCGCATCCGAGAAGGTAGCGTACGCGTTGTAGATGACGTTGTTACCGATCGAAGACTGGAACGCCAACATGAAGAAACATAACCAGATCCAAGCGTACGTCAAGACCACCGCCTTCTTGCTCCATACAATGGCGGCAGCCTCCGCCTTCTGCAAGCCGGGGAGAGCGTCGTCGTCGACCTCATTGACGCTGGAATCTGTGTCCTTCAAGGAGTTTACGTCCTTCACAGAGTTCTGCGCCTCATCGCCTAGACCCTGCTCTTTATCGACAGAAGCCGCACGGTCCTTCTCATCAGGCGCTGAGGCCGCGAACACCTTCTTGATGAAATTTTGGTTAGTCATCTATGCTAGGTGATTGTGCTCAGAGAAGACAGGCGATGCCCTTGCTTTATACATGCGCGAGATGCTCCCTCATCTCAAGGAATATGCAGCAATTGCTCAATCTGCTTGCGTACTGGGTACCCTGGTTCACCGAATCGGCGAGATTACCGGGCTGCACGCAGAGAAAGGCCGCACGTCAAAACCTGCATCCCGTTTTTTCGATAGGAGGGGCACGCTGCCCGGATTTTAAGGTTATGAGCGGTACAGCACAGCCGGAATGCAAGTCGGATAGGCTGGAGCTTTTTTGGCCTGTTTTCGGGGGGAAGAAAGTGGAGTTGACCGTGATCCCATCGAGAAGGCGTTTTGTCCGTCGAATTAGTCTTCTGCACATAAGAGCCTTCACCCGCAATTGTTGCATACGGTTGCAGTTTTTGACACGGCCACAACGGCCAATGATGTGCGCGAAATAACCACTGTGCTCATGCCGTGCAGCAATGCAACCTAATGGAGAATCACAGCCTACGGAGACGTGCATGAGCTGGTCCATGCCAGTGCCAAAAAAATTATCTTTTATATCAACTTGCTATCTATTCCATCTGGCCCGCGACCGCCGGCACCTAGGGCAACAATAGCCACAGGTTTTTTTTGCCTATGACGCTAGGTCGATCCGATCAGAATTGAGCTACGGAAAATGAGGCCATGCGTCGCTTCAAAAGCAGCCACGGCGAATTGATTTTCTCTCTTCACGCTCCTCGATCGTAAGCGCAGCTAGTTGACAGAAATGGCTCAACGCACTGCAGGATGTCAACCGGCGAGCCCGGATGTGTGTGCCCGTAAAGCAGTAACAAGTGCGTCCAAAGTGCGTACGATGGAAGAGTTTTCTCTTGGCAACCGCAGGGCTCGCCCTTCCGTTCAGCCGTGGGATATTGCTGGATCTCACGTGTAATTCGATTCCGTGGCTGGCCTGTCCCGGGCTGCGAAACCGCTGAGTAGGTGCTCTCAACGGGTACTCTATGAAGCTATCATAGGCTACTATGACCCGGACTTCGAATTTGAACTTAACTATACTTCTCGCTTCTTTCTTCCCTAACCGAAGAGAGACTTACAAGAAGAAAATACAGAAGAGAGCAATTGTTTCGTGTCGCGTACCTCTTCGAGACCGCTCATTATCTTCTCGAACACCGTTTTCTCTTTGTTCTGCGGTTTCTCGGGCTCGGATTCGCCATGTTTGTCATTTTTGCTCAGTGACACACCGACCAGAGCATCTTCGTCGTCACTGAGGGGCACTTCATCGTCGCCACTGAATACGGCTTCATCGTCGCCACTGAGTAAATCTTCATCGTCGTCGTGCTCGAAATCGTCGTATTCGCCATCGTCGTATTCGCCATCGTCGCTGCCCTTGTATCCTTCCCTTCCCTTCCCTCCCTTTCCGTCACTGCTTCTACCGCTGCTTCTTCCACTGTCACGGCTTCTGCCACTACCTCTGCTTCTGTCACCGTCTCTGCTTTTGTCACTATCTCTGCTTCTGTCACTGCCTCTGCTTCTGTCACTGTCTCTGCTTCTGTCACTACCTCTGCTTCTGCCACTGCCTCTCCTTATGCTACTCTCGTCGTCAACTTCGAGAATTTCGCTGTCAATATCATAATCTCCTTCTTCATCGTCCTCAACCGCCACGGGTGCGTGCCGCTTCACTTTCGCACCATTGAACTTTGCATTACTTGCCTGGCCCTTTGCTGATTTTGCTTTGGCCCAGAATTTCCAAAACAGCGGCTTAGATTTCTTTCGTGGAATTGGTTCAGCGTCTTCCTTATCAAACCGCGAGTTCAGAGTCTTTCTTGACTCACCTCTTTGCTTAGCCTCCTCAAGCTGACTGTCTGAGTACGAGCCAACATGTGCTGATAAACCAGCCTCAGCGGGATGATTCTCTTTTCTCATTGGGTTAGGATGTTGCATGTATTGACGAGATCTTGAGTTTTTGGCACTCCCAATGTCTGCAAATGCCTTATCCAACACATTCGAAACATCCATCTTGTTGGCAGGTCCAGCAACCGCCCTGGCTTTTGCAGAGCGAAGAATGACACCTTCATCCTCCGTATCCGGCCCACCATTCGGCATAGTATGACTGTTGGGGATTACAGAATGGCGCTGCAGAGATCGAGAAGAATCGGGGGCTGGACTGGCACCTTTAGCATCAGACCTAGCCAAATCTCTTTCTTCAAAGCTAGAATCGATCCCAGACACGCGATTCAGCGAAACGTCGTCGAAGCCTGTGTAACTCTTACGTTCACAATCCGAGGCGGCGTTCTTGTGGCGCACGGGCTTATTCTGAGCCTCGGTTAGCTCTTCTAAGGACTGTTTATGGATATGACCGTGTTTGCCTTTCACGACGCCCACATTAATTTTGCCATGGGCGAAAGACTTCAATCTCAGCAGAGCTCCTTCTATACCATTGTCAGAGGGCGCTGACGTCGGTCTCCGTAAGGTTCCAGCATTAGCATGATCGTGTAGGAAAGAATACTGTTTTTGTGAAGCTCCCAAATTACCACTGCTTTCAGGGAAAGTCGGTTTCTGGTGCTGGTGCTGGTTCTGGCTCAGGCCGCGGTTCCGATGTGTGTTCACATGGCTTTGGGTTTGATCTGCATTATAGTTTTGAGACTTGTTTCGATTTTTGTCTTTGTGTGGACATTGAGTCTCAACTTGGCCCTGATTCTTGGCCGGATCTGCGCTTTCATCTCCGCTCAGCATTTCGTCATCCTTCGCATGTCCATCAAGGTCCGAAAACCGAACTTTCTTTACGGCGAGGTCAAGGTCTGTTACAGCAGGGAGCTGGAATGTAACCCTCTTTTTCTTCGGCTGTTCGATCTGGGCATTGGGATTGGTCTGGTCCTCATTTAAGCTTTCAATTTGGTTTTGAGATCCTTGTGGACTCAAGTTTTTGTGTGACAGCATTTCGTCATCCTTCGCATGTCCATCAAGGTCCGAAAACCGAACTTTCTTCACGGCGAGGTCAAGGTCTGTTAGGGCAGGGAGCTGGAATGTAACCCTCTTTTTCTTCGGCCGTTCGATCGGGGCATTGGCATTGGTCTGGTCCTCCTTTAAGCTCTCAATTTGGTTTTGAGATCCTTGGGGACTCTGGATCTCGAATTCATCCCGAAATTGCTCGCTTTGATAGTCCTTCAGCACCTGACTCTGAATTTGATTGAAGTATAGTCTCTGGATTCCTTTTTGGTCTTGATTATGGTTCTGAGCTTGATTTTCCAATCCCATCTTGCGTATTTTCGGTCTGTGACGCTCTAGCATCATCTTGTCCTCACCTGGGAGTCCATACTGGGGCACATATTTGAAGGAACCGAGAGACGATTGCTCCCCGAAACCGCTCCTTTCTGCGGGAATTAAGGGCTCGTGCACCCGGTCAAGTTGGGAGGCAGGAAGTCGAGGGCCAACTGTTATTACTTTCTTCTTTTGTTTTGACGGTGTAAGGTCATACATCCTGTGGCTCTTGGCAAGGCTCAAATGTGGTTTTATTCTTGGGATCTGGTAACTCCCCGGGACAGGTAGCGGCTCCAGATGCTTTCTTCGACTCAGATCTACCTTATTGTACTTGTCCAGTTCCGGCCTCGCATGCTTGTTCTGTTGTCTGGCTTGGTTCGATCGCGACCCAAACTTTGGACGGTTGGCGAAGGTTTTCGGGTCACTGAGTTCAATAGCTCGCGGTTTGGTTGCCACACGAATTGAAATTGGATATATGCGTTGTTTGTCATATGATATCTGTACAGAGGGGCGTCTAGGGTCGCCGCCATAGACCCAACGTCGACTACCTTCATTCAACGACGGAAGGTACAACGCCACAGATAGCACTAGCACATCAATGAGCCCAATAAGCGTCGACACTTTGAAAAGCAACATTTCAGTTTGAGGTCACAAACGGCGACCAATGGTGAGAACGGCCTATATATACCGAAGTCTGCAGGTGTCGTCCGATTTGCCATTGCCTGTCCTTTTGCCGATCTCGTCAATGTTAGTACATGGTCTCGTCCAGGCGCTGACCGTGTGCGCGGGTGCAAAAAAAAAAAAAAACACACCATGCAGTTTGCAACCTTTCCTGGAGGCTCGGCTCAGGAGGCACGGCAGTGGAGGCTTGGACGGTCACATGGGCCTGTGTGGAGCATGTATGAAGCAACGACGATTCAAATTGCTTAGCTTTAGCAAACCAGTAGGAAGAATCGCCCCAAGGCCAACTAACATGCGCACATGCACTGTCGATCAAAGCCAATTTTCTCGCGGATACCAATGCGTATTGGGCGAGAGTGCAAGCTGCGGCAGTTGCGTAAGCCGGGCAGAAAAGTCCAGATTGGGTACGAACTAAATTCGCCTTTTCAGACGACTGCAGGATGTAGTACACGAGATTTGAATGGACAACAGACGGAAGGGGGCCCGATCTGTCCCAACCGGTACATTGATTTCCTGAATGGGACATATTAGTCAAAACCGCTCCTCTACATTTTAACTGACAACGAATAAAGTTGGATTAGTAAATAAGTAGACGACGTAACTAGCCGTGCGGAACCCTAAATTAGCAACGCAAAAGGGAAACCAATGGCCAAAAGCCCTGCGAATTTCTTAGCGCCGCTACCCTCGTAGGTAGAGAGAAGTCCCACCTGCTTCGTATTGTGAGATGCGGCTGCCTTTGTTGGTTGAGATGCAAGAGAAGAGCGCAGCGGGTCCTTCTTTTCATCCTTGCGGTTCTTGGGCGGCCCGGCCATGCCGCTGTTGGGCCTGTCGTGAGCCAGGTCATCGTCACCGTAGTCGTCAAAATCGAAATGCCCGGATTTATCTCCGCCGACAGGATATTTACCGAATTTCGACTCGTGGGGCCGGTAAAAAGAAGGCTTGATAGGACCTTTATGGTGGGGGACGTCATGCTCAGGACCTGGCCTTGGCATGCCTGTAGGGGGGCCGTGTGTAAACGGATGCATGGTCTCCTCCTCGGTCGCTGTAATATACTTGGTAATGGTAGTGGTAGTGCAGTCGTCGTCGTTGCACTGCATGTCTTGGTACTCAAAGCGGTCAACACGCGGAGCCGGAGGGCCCCCACGATGGTGCTCGCTGCGAAGAATGGTTGTCATGGTTTGGCAGTGCTTCTCGTGACAGCGTACCTCACGCCCCTTGTCGACGTCAAAATTTTGCGTGAGAGGAAGACGAGTGACCCAAGGGTTGTCACAAACGGTGGTTGTGCTCGTGGTATGAAGGAGCCCGTCTTTGCCCTTATAGCTACCGTAGAGCACAATAGTGTTGTCCACAGTCACAGCGACGTTGTTACCGCGGTGAATACCATTCGAAATAGTGTTGTTCACAGTCACAGCGACGTTGTTACCGTAGTGAATACCATGCACCTTGTTGTTGTTGTTGTTGTTGTTGTTGCTGCGTATGTGTTCCATTTCTTTGATGTTTATGTTGTTGCCATCGACATTGGTGATGGTGGTTTTGTTGTACTTGAAGTTGTTGATGTTTTTCGTGATGTGGTTGGTGATTTTTTTAGTGTTGGTGTGATTGTTGTGATAGTTGTGGTCGTTGTGGTCGACATTACTGGTGATAAGGGGATCGGGGAGTTTTTTGAAGGATGTCCAAGTCACTTGTGTTGGTTTTTCAAGAATATGGGTCTTCTTATACTTCGGCCCGCGCGTGTCAGTTTCGTCCTCCTCTTGGATAGGATCAAGTGGCTTAACAGGCGGCGGGAAACGGCGAGATGGTTTAAGGGGCCGCGAGAAACGGCGAGATGGTTTAAGGGGCCGCGGAATAGGGGCAGGTGGTTCGACTGGCTCCTGGCTAGGGACAGCTGAGGCTATGGACGCATGGTCTACTTCAATGCGATCGACTATGATGTTGCCGGTATTGACGACACCCGAGGTGTCCGAAATTTCGTGGCCCCTTGAGTTCTCAGTAACTTGCTGGTCGGGTATACGGTGGCCCTCTGAGTTCTCAGTTACTTCAATATTATGGGCTATAATGTTGCCGGTATTGACGACACCCGAGGTGTCCGAAATTTCGTGGCCCCTTGAGTTCTCAGTAACTTGCTGGTCAGATGTACGGTGGCCCTCTGAGTTCTCAGTTACTTCAATATTATGGGCTATAATGTTGCCGGTATTGACGACACCCGAGGTGTCCGAAATTTCATAGCCCCTTGAGTTCTCAGTAACTTGCTGGTCGGGTATATGGTGGCTCTCTGAGTTCTCAGTTACATCAACTCGATGGGCTTTCATGTTGCCGGTATTGACGACACCCGAGGTGTCCGAAATTTCGTAGCCCCTTGAGTTCTCAGTAACTTGCTGGTCGGGTATACGGTGGCTCTCTGAGTTCTCAGTTACATCGACTCGATGGGCTATCATGTTGCCGGTATTGAGGATACCCGAGGTGTCCGAAATTTCGTAGCCCATTGAGTTCTCAGTAACTTGCTGGTCGGGTATACGGTGGCTCTCTGAGTTCTCAGTTACATCGACTCGATGGACTATAATGTCGCCGATATTGACGACACCCGAGGAGTCTGAAATTTCGTAGCCCCTTGAGTTCTCAGTAACTTGCTGGTCGGATATACGGTGGCCCTCTGAGTTCTCAGTTACTTCAATGTTGTGGGCTATAATGTTGCCGGTATTGACGACACCCGAGGTGTCTGAAATTTCGTAGCCCCTTGAGTTCTCAGTACCTTGCTGGTCGAATTTAAATTCGGCTTGTGTGGAGAGACGGGGTGTGGGAACAGGGGTCCGTACGACGTGACGCGTACTTGCAACAGCCGAAGAGACCTTGCGGTTAATTCTATCCTTTGAGCGTGAGTCGTCATCGACATTGGTAGAGATGTCTAGGTCGCCGCGTTCGTGGAAGAGCATCTGTTCGAGGCCTCGTGCGCGACTATTGCTCGACACCGTAACGAAAAGCATAGGATTCCTGGACTTGCTGAGCATATATATGTCGAACCGAGCGCATTGACCCTTGAGAAAATTCACTTTGGTTGTGCCTTTGGAGCCACCAGAGCTGCTTGCAGACCATACCTTAAATTTCGTGGATGAAACCACTTTTTCTAGCGTATCAGGAGATCCGATATTCATCTGAGCCCAGGTGTGGGATTCGATAGCAAAGTTGTACGTAGCGCTCTCCGGGGCTATGATAAACCCTTCGAGATGAAGACCAATTTTGTGCTGGGGCAACTGCATGCCGTAGATGGTGCGGTAGTAGTTCATAGTCTGCGTTAGCTCGTTCTGGACTTTCGGAAATTGGGTATGTCTGTTGGGAATTTTCCCGTCAAACGAGTTCGGAGATTCATTTCCAATATTGAACGCTCTGAGTCTGTAAAGATTCTGGAAAAGTGTACCACGCATTTCACAGTGTCTAGCAGTCGCGTGTGGGTCACTGACAGAGGGTATAGACTCTTTTTGACCCGGCGACTGCATGACGAAATTGAAGAACTTTCGCAGTCGTTTGCCGTCGGGCATTGTGGTAACTATATTCACCTCTGGGCCGCCAATGGGGGAGAAGTGAAGAAGCTGAAAAGGGTACATCTTGCCTTCTGCGAGCCTTACGGTTTTGCTCTCTTTCCTCATGGTGTTGATAAGCTCTTCCGTGGTTACAGTTTGAATGCTGCCCGTCTTACACTTCGCCCCGGCACCGATTTTGAAGATCGCAGGAAGATCTGGGGTTATGGAGAAGCTGTACATGCCGGTAAGTGGCGGCACAAAGTAGCCTGAAATCTCTTGGACCAAATTCATTCTTTGCCGGAAGTCAAGCTTGAAGTTCACTTCCTTCGTAATACAACCATCTGAAATCTCAAGCCTTTGGAGCAGTCCCATATTATGATGCGTTTTCTTGTCCAACTGCTCAGACATGGGCAGAGGCACCTTGTAAATCTTGGCGGTAAGGCCAGGTAACATATCAACTTCAGGTGGTTTGCGCCCAGCAGCGTCAGCCCATAGAATGGCAAAAGCAAGAAGGGTTGAACAGGAAGTCACCTTCATGAAAGAGTTCGTGATGACGAAAACAAAAGAGGGAATGTCAGCAGTCTTATATAATTCTACGAGACTGGCAAACGCAGGCGTGCAGGGGGCGACGGGAAAGTTCCCAGAACAGTTAAGCGTCGACACTTTAAAAAGCAACATTTCGGTTTGGGGTAATAAGTGGCGACCAAAGGTGGGAACGAAATATACATACCGAAGACAGCAGGCGTCGTCCGATTTGCCATTGCATGTCCTTTTGCCGACCACTCGTCAATGTCAGTATAGGTCTCGTGAAAATGCTGGCCGTGGGCGCGGGTGCAAAAAAAAAAAAACACACAGCATGCAGTATGCAGCCATTCCTGGAGGCTCGGTCCCGGAGGCACGGCTGTGGAGGCTTGGACGGCCACATGGGCATGTGTGGAGCATGTTTGAAGCAACGAAGTTTCAAATTGCTTAGCTTTAGCAAACCAGTAGGAAGAATCGCCCCAGGGCCAACTAACATGCGCACATGCACTGTCGATTAAAGCCATTCTTTTCGCGGATACCAATATACAATTAATCCATTATAATTATTAATATAATTTTTATCTTTTGATTGAGAAACAACGCGTTAGTAATTATTAACTTAAATAATGGTAAACGCGTATCGAGCGCGGGTGCAAGCTGCGGCAGTTGCGTAAGCCGCGTAGAAAGGTCCAGATCGGGTACGAACTACATTCGCCTTTTCTGACGACTGCAGAATGTAGTACACGAGATTTTAATGGACAACAGACGGAAGGTGGCCCAACCTGTCCCAACCAGGACATTGATTTCCTGAATGGGACATATTAGTCAAAACCGCTCCTCTACATTTTAACTGACAACGAATAAAGTTGGATTAGTAAATAAGTAGACGACGTAACTAGTCGTTCGGCACCCTACATTAGCAACGCAAAAGGGAAACCAATGGCCAAAAGCCCTGCGAATTTCTTAGCGCCGCTACCCTCGTAGGTAGAGAGAAGTCCCACCTGCTTCGTATTGTGAGATGCGGCTGCCTTTGTTGGTTGAGATGCAAGAGAAGAGCGCAGCGGGTCCTTCTTTTCGTCCTTGCGGTTCTTGGGCGGCCCGGCCATGCCGCTGTTGGGCTTGTCGTGGGCCAGGTCATTGTCACCATAGTCGTCAAAATCGAAATGCCCGGGTTTATCTCCGCCGACAGGAGATTTACCGAATTTCGACTCGTGGGGCCGGTCAAAAGGAGGCTTGATAGGACCTTTATGGTGGGGGACGTCATGCTCAGGACCTGGCTTTAGCATGCCTGTAGGGGGGGCGTGTGTAAACGGCTGCGTGGTCTCCTCCTCTGTCGCTGTGATATACTTGGTAATGGTAGAGGTTGTGCAGGAGTCGTCGTTGCACTGCTTGTCTGGGTACTCATAGCGGTCAACACGCTGAGCCGGAGCGCCCCCACGATGGCGCTCGTTGTGAAGAGTGGTTGTCATGGTTTGGCAGTGGTTTTCGTGGCAGCGTACCTCACGCACCTTGTCAACGTCAAAATTTTGCGTGAGAGGAAGACGAGTGACCCAAGGGTTGTCACATACGGTGGTAGTGCTCGTGGTATGAGCGAGCCCGTCTTTGCCCTTATAGTTACCGTAGAGCACAATAGTGTTGTTCACAGTCACAGCGACGTTGTTACCGCGCTGAATGCCCTTGTTGCTTTTGTTGCTGTGTATGTTGTTCGTGATGTTTTTAGTGTTTTTGTGGTTGTCGTTACTGGTGATAAGGGCAACGGGGAGCTTTTTCATGGATGTCCAAGTCACTTTTGTTGCTTTTTCAACAATATTGGTCTCCTTATACTTCAGCTCGTGCGTGACAGTTTCGTTCTCCTCTTGGAAAGGATCAAGTGGCTTAACAGGCCATGGGATACGGTCAGCTGGTTTGACAGGCCACGGAATAGGGGCAGCTGGTTTGACGGGAGGCACAGGTTTCGGGGCAGCTGGTTTGACGGGCTCCTGGCTAGGGGCGGCTGGGGCCACGGACCCTTGGTTTACATCAATTCGATGGACTATAATGTTGCCGGTATTGACGAGACCCGAGGTATCTGAAATTTTGTTGCTCCCTGAGTTCTCAGTAACTTGCTGGGCGGATATACGTTGGTCCCCTGAGTTCTCAGTATCTTTCTGGTCGGATATATGGTGGCCCCCTGAGTTCTTAGTAACTTTGTGGTTGGATATATGGTGACCCCCTGAGTTCTTAGTAACTTTATGGTTAGCTATAAATGTGGGTTTTGTGGAGGGAAGGGGTGCGGGAACAGGCGTCCGTATGACTTGATGCGTACTCACAACAGCCGAAGAGACCTTGTGGTTAATTCTACCCTTTGAGCGTGAGTCGTCACCGAAATTGATATAAGAGACGCCCTTACTATCTAAATCGCCGCGCACGTGGAAGACTAGCGGTACGAGATCTTGATAGCGACCCTGGTATGTCGCCCAGAGGTTAAGCTTGGGTCTTATGGCATCGCTGAGCAAAAATATGAGGATGGGATGGACATGATCCCTTATCATATTCACTTTGAACTTGATTCCGAAGGCATTGGCATCTCTAGACTGTTGCCACGTTCCCCGTAATGGTTCAATCATACCCGCGTCACCTAGCTTTTGAGGATGTCCGATTTTAATCTGGGCCCAGCTGCGGGCTCTGAGATGAAACTCGTAAATGCCGGACTCCGGGACCTTAACAAACCCGGTGAGGTAAAGACCAAATCTTTTCTCGGGCACCCGCATGCCGTAGACGTTGTAGTAGTAGCTCAATTCATTCGAAAACACGTCCTGGATCTTCGGAAATTGGGCATGTCTCATGGGAATTTTCAAGTTAAACGACTTCGGAGCTTCTTTCTTAATATTGAACACTCTGAGTTTGAAGGTATGTGGGATAATTTCGCCTCGCTGTGGACAATGCCTAGCTGTCGCATGTAAGTCAATGATAGAGCGTGAATTCATTCTTGGACCCTCTAGCTGATGGACGTACCTGCGGAAATCTTTTAGTACATCACCGTTGGGCGCAGAGACCACTATATTCACCCTGGTCCCTATAGGGGCAAAGTGGAGAAGCTGGAATGGGTAGAATAAGCCTTGCACGAGCTTCACGGTTTTGCTATCATGCCTCATGGTGTTGATAAGCTCTTCCCCGCATACAGTGTCAACGACCGCCATCAGACATAACTCCCCGGCACCGATCTTGAAGATCGCAGGAAGATCTGGGTTTATGGAAAAGCTGTACTTGCCGGTTAATGGCGGCACAAAGTAGCCCGTAATCTCTTGGGCCATGTTCACTTTTTCCCGGAAGCTAAACTTGAAGTTCACAAACGACACAATTCGAGACTCCATAGGCTCAAGCCGATAGAGCAGACTGAGTTTACGATACTTCCGGTCCATACCATTGTGCATGGAGTGAGGTATCCTGTACATCATGGCGGTAAGGCCAGGTAAGATATCGACTTCAGGTGGTTTGCGGCCAGCAGCGTCAGCCCATAAAATGGCTAAAGCAAGAAGGGTCGAACAAGAAATTACCTTCATTAAAGAGTTCGTGATGACGAAAGCAAAAGAGGGAACGTCAGCAGTCTTATATAATTCTACGAGGCTGGAAAACGGCGACGGGGAAAATTCCCAGAACGGTTCTCTGATCTTCTGCGGTGCAAGTCTCCCCAGCCAGAATAGTTGTATGTTCGCGTCTGAACGCCACGACGAGCGGAAATGTGAGCTGAAGGAGGGAAGCATGACAGAGCGTAAACAGTAGAGAGAGAGGATAAATAGAAACAGATAAAGAAATGTTCCATCTCGTCCAGCGATTCAGCTAATATTGCTGACATTTGCAGAACGGCTTCCCTGTTTTTAGTGAGGCCGCGCTTCAGGGGAACCGCCATAGATAGGATCGTGGGTCGCGTTATTCGCGACCGTGAAGTTACGTTAGCTGCACTGTTTTCAAAACACAGCGGTGCCTGAGCGTGAGCCAGGGCGTCTAAAAACCAGGCTGATTGGTTGTTCGGGGTTTGCTCTTTTCTTTTACGGAATATTCCTCCAAGGCAGAGTATTTGGGTTGCCGCAGGTTATTCGATAGGAACTAGTGCGCAGGTTAGAGATTTGCAGCCAGCGAGCCGCGCCCTGAAATGAAGATCATCAAAAGCAGCATGTGGTGAAGGACCACAAGTCCGGAATCCTGCCTTGCACCTCCATTGCTCTTTCTTACCCTCCCACTTTCTCGCTTTCTCTTTATCACGCTCTCTCTTTCGTCCGCCTGAATCTCTCTCCCCTCGTTTTCCGCGCGCTAGAATCCTTTTACATCTTGTAAGGTCCTTTGGGCCGGGGAAACAGCCGCTTCGCCAGTGGAAATTCTTACTAGAGTGTAGAATGAATCTTAGTGACGAATGCTCGAAGAATTTTCTACGCAATGACCAGTCGCAGTAGTGACACTGCCCGTATAGATAGCCTCAGCGGCGGCAAGGGCCTATCGGCGACTGTAGTTTGATGCTCGCCAGTTAGCCCAAATAGTCTTCACGAGTATAGAGAAGTGAAGTTGTTGATTTTGCAGTATTTAGTCTTGCGGACTCTTGAGAGTGAGAGTCTGGAAATCTCTCTAAATGCACGTGGACTATTAAGTCTTAATAGCCCAAATATTATGCTTTAAACTTAAAGTACACAGCCGAGCGTTTCTGCGCGAGTCCCCCTAACGTTGCTGCCTCGGTCTGCTCTTCGCCACTGGGCAAGGTTTGTGCACGGAGTGCCGTCCAATACGCAGATCTAGAGCGGACATCGCTGGCGGCTCGGTGCGTGAAGGCAAAAGCGCTCGGCTCCGACTACAAAAACAAATGCTTCTGTATGCGACTTTCAGCCCTTCTCCGCGGAGATACCACCAAATCCAGTTTAGGGTTCGCGAATGGAGATAGAATCGGAGATATTTAGACGCGGCGTCGGGCAGCTCCAGGTGGAGAAACAATCCCGCGCACGTCCAGAAAGCGAAATCAAATAATCACACCAGACTCTAAGAAGAAATTCTCCCTACCACACGGCACAGCTGAGTCAGCTACTGCGGAATAATATGCCCGCTCGAAGAATATGTAGTGCTCTGGTTCTGGTCTTGCAGCTATTGGCTGTAAACGTACCGTCGATGGTGGAAGAGTAACTCCGATTAACTCCGGCCGCGTAGAAAACAGAACATTTCCGAGACTGGCGCATACTGCCTTGCGCCAATTTTGATTGCCGCATCGTGGGGTTGCTGGCAATATAAAAAGGTAGGCAATTTCCAATGCTTTAAGCTGTAAAATCAACAGGTCAACCCAGAAAAAAAAAATAAGCAACATGTATCCAGAAACTATCGAAGCAATTGGTGTCGTCGACTACGACGACTGGTTGCACCCAAAGAAATTCGAGTTCAAGCCCCAAGGGTTCAGAGACTACGACGTCGACATCGAGATTATGGCGTGCGGTGTCTGCGGTTCCGACATCCACGCTGCTAGCGGAAACTGGGGCAGGCCATATGCGCCCGTTGCCGTTGGCCACGAGATTGTGGGAAAAATCGTCAAGATCGGCCCCAACGCCAAAAAGGGCTTGAAGTTGGGCGATCGTGTGGGTGTTGGCGCGCAGGCGGACAGCGACGACACTTGTGTGGCATGCAAGATGAACTACGACAGCAACTGTAGACACATGGTCGGCACGTACTTCGGCACGTACCCTTCGGGCCACAACTCCATCGGCGGAAATGCGTCGCACATCAGGTTGAACTCCAAGTTTGCCTTCAAGATCCCCGACGCTTTGGAGACAGAGTACGCGGCGCCACTCCTTTGCGGCGGGATCACAGGATTCGCGCCTCTTTTGCACGCCAACGTCGGCAAGGGCTCCAAGGTTGGTGTTTCGGGGATTGGAGGCATTGGCCACATGACCATTCTTTTTGCCAAGGCTCTCGGTGCTGAGGTTTACGCCATCTCGCGTAACAACAAGAAGGAGAAGCTTGCCAAGGAGCTTGGTGCGGACCACTACGTTGCCACGGACGACCCTGAGTTCGACGAGAAGTGGCTCGACACTGTGGACCTTTTGGTTAACACCAGCTCGTCGTTCAAGGGCTCGTCGTTTGACAAGACGCTCAAGATGCTCAGGCCAAGAGGGAAGATGACTTTCATCACCGGTCCTCCTCAAGGTGAGAGCCTCGAGCTTTCTCCAATGATGTTGCTCATGAACAACACCTCGGTGCAAGGGTCTGCTATCGGGTCTGTGGACGAAATTGAGTACATGCTTGATTTCGCAGCCAAGCACAACATCAAGCCTATGGTGGAGACCGTTGAGATTTCCGAAGAGAACTTGGGCAAGACCTGGAAGAGAGCTGAGGAGGGCGACGTGAAGTTTAGATTCACCATGGTGGGCTACGACAAGTTCTTCAAGAAGTAAATAGCAGAGAATGTACCGCTTTTCGCCATTATCCCTCTGTAGCACATGACAGAAACGGCCGAACGAAGGAAGTTTGCGCCGCTGCGACGGCGCCTGCGCAGGTCAGGCTCCGGAAACTTCACACAGTAGCTGCCGAATGTGTCTTTTCTTTAAAGGAGAGCTTTTGCCGCACCGGGTATGCCACGTCTTCCGTCTTTGGCATATTCTTCTCAGGCGCGCGGCTGCAAGCACTCTGGGCCTGTGTCCCCCGTCTGTCTGCACCCCGCTACGCCGCGAGTGCAGCAAAATGGGGACTTAGCTTTACATACTCTCGTTGCAGCGGCCCCTAGCACAACCATGTCGTCGTTCTTCACGTCCGAGGTCTCTGTGACCATGCCTAAGCACCCCGCAGAGTACACCAAGGGCAGCAGCACCAAAACGCTTGCAGATATCATCGCCGGCGCCGCGCCGGAGTTTAACCCCGGGGCCAAGTTCTTCGTGAACCCGCTCTTGTCTAGCGGCCACTCGCAAACAGCATTCACAGCACTTCACAAGTTCGAAAACACTGATGCCGTGCATTACAAGCGCCGGCTCCTCCGCGTGGAGTCCGACAAGAAATTCTACTACGCCCGGGGCGACAAAATGCCGTACGACCGGTGGAATGGAGCGTCGACGTTCGCGATCGACTACGTGGTGAGCCCCGAGGCCGCCAGCACAAAACACTTGGAGTTCCGGCCCGAAAGCCAGAACGAGGAGCTTCCGCCACGTACGGAGTTCATGGACCCGGCGCACGAACAGGCGTTGCTCGACAACGACCGGCCGTTGGTGGTGGCATTGCATGGGCTTGCCGGAGGCTCGTTCGAGTCTTATCTCCGGTCGTTCATGATCCGGGTCGCTGGGCCGGGCAAACAGTTCGACGGGTTGGTCTTGAACGCCCGCGGCTGTGCGATGCACACGATCACGTCGCCGCAGCTCTTCTGCGGATTGTGGACAAACGACTTGCGGTACTTGATCAACGAGCACATTAGCAAGAAATGGCCGCACAAAAAGATCTTCTTGATTGGGTTTTCGTTGGGTGGCTCTATCGCCGCCAACTACTTGGGCCAGGAGGCCTGGGAGGTGTACAAAAACATCCAGGGCGCCGCCATTGTCGGCTCGCCGTGGAACTTTTCGCAGTCTGCCCACGTGTTGCTGGGCAGCTACTTGGGCGACAAGATCTACTCGCCCGCCATGTGCCAGAACTTGTTGAAACTCGTAGACAGGCACTACGACTCGTCGTTGCACATGGAGGAGATCGTGGCCGCGTACAAAAAGAACCCCGCCCAGTTCCAGCTCCGCCGGTTGCGGGACTTTGACGACTTGTTCACGTCGCGGCTCTTTGGGTTCAACTCGGCCGAGGAGTACTACCGGCACGCGTCGCCCGACCAGCGGCTCTTGAACGTGAGGGTGCCCACGGTGATCCTCAACTCGGCAGACGACCCGATTGTAGGCGGGGTCAGCTTGCCGTTTTCCGAGGTCCGTTTGAACCCATACACATACTTGATTGTGACTTCTGTGGGTGGTCATTTGGGCTGGTTTGACTACAAGAACAACCGTTGGTACGCAGACCCGTTGGCCCGGCTCTTCAACGAGTGGAGCACGTGGACCGTGGACGCGATTCCCGAGGACTCGTTGCCGCGGGCCACGCACGGCAGCTGGAAGCACGACAGAATTGTGCAGTAGAGTAAGTGTAGAGCCGGTCCGATGGCCAAGGCTAGAGTCAGAAAAAAATAATCCTAGAGTAAGAGCCCTGTATTCAATGACGTGGATAGTATTTTGTGTCGTTAGTGTTCTGCGCCATACATGGCTAGCATTCTATGACGTGCACAGTTATTGTTCCATGTAATACATGGCTAGCATTCTGTTATGCATGGCTAGTTTTCTACATCATACATGGTTAGCTTTCCACATCATACGTGGTTAATACTCTGTTTTACTTGGCTAGTATTCTATGTCATACGTGGTTAGCACAATTGTACGCCTTCACCTGCTTGCGGCACTGGTCCATCTCGGTCAAGCTGCTCGCAGGCACGCTTCCGTTAGAGTGGAACTCGCTCGGCGGCGTGTACAACTGGCCGTTGTACTCCACCGGGTCGTGGTAGAAGTCGCAGGTTTCGATGCGCGCAGCGAGGTCCGGCAACGAGATGCGGTCGTTGGGATTGAGCTGGAAAATATCGTTAAGCAACTCGTTGAACTGCCGCAGAATGGGCAAGATCGACCGGAGAATGCTGCTGTTGCTCAAGATGTAGTTGCTGAACACCTCGTGGCGGTCGTTGATGTTGGCCACAGGCCACGGGTTGCGCGAGCAGGTGATATTGACAAAGAGCACGCCGAGCGACCAGATGTCGCCCGCCAACGTCGAAAAAAGCTTTGACGTCAGCTCCAGGCTCGACGCCTCGTCGGTCTTGAACTGCTCCATGTTGAGGAGCGACTTCACGAGGTTGTTCGTATTGTAGTTGACGATGCGCTCCGGCGCCATGTAGAAGCTCGAGCCGCGGCACACGTTGCAGCAGATCAAGTTGGACGACATGGCCAAGCCAAAGTCGATCAAGCTCACGTGAAGTTCGCCGTAGTCTACAATGTGCTGCAGCCCCGGCGAGCGCCGGTACTCCGGATTGTACAGCACCATGACGTTTTCCGGCTTCAAGTCGCAGTGGTACACGCCGTTGTCGGCGCAGTGGGCCACCGCCTCCACCAACTGGAGCATGCAGTTTTTCTGGAGAAGCTGCCGGTCCTGGTGCGCCGGTGGGCTCTGGAAGATCTGCACGTCGATGATGTTGCGGAACAAGTCGCCCTGTGGGAAGTAGTCCATGAGCGTGACCACGGCAAACTCGCCAAGAAGCAAAACGTGGTGGATCGACACGACGTTCGGGTGCTGGTGCACGCGCAAGTGCAACGCAATCTCTCGTAGCGACGGGATTTCGGCGCACGCCTGCCGGACGTGGTCCAAGTCGGCGTCCTGCGCCACAAGCGGCGTGTGGCGGGAGAAGTAGAGAAAGATGGCCTCGCGGATGAGCTGCTTGGGATCCACGCCGTCGAGTTTGCTGGCGTGTGGTGGATTCACCAACACCAACTTAGCAGCGTACCTGGCGCCGGAGGTTAGGTCTTTCACCAAGTATATGAGGCCGAAAGTACCGGCGCCGATCTTCTCGAGGAAGAGAAAACGCTCGTTTAGCACGAACCCGCTGAGGCTGTACGACGGCTTAGGCGGCGTGCGCCTGGTAGAGCCGCTGAGCGGATTTGAGTCCATCAACGGTAAAATGTGGAGCGTCATGGCTGGCAATGCTGGGAAATGACTGAAAAATGCAAGAAACCGCGAATGGGCTTATTTTAACGCTTTGGACGTGTCGTCTGCAATGCGTGTTTTGGGGGAGGCAGAGCAGTGCGCCTGGTAGATCAGATCACTATTGTAGTAAAGCAAGCCCTCGCTGGAAGAGGCAAGGTGTGTTTTTTTATCGAGCGGCCCGCTGGCAGTGAAATTGAGCCGTAATAGGCAACACGTCGTAACGTTTGGGTTTTATTGGCGGCACACTCCACCGAGCATGACCCGATCAGGCGACATTCGCTCTGGTGGGCTCGTGCCGGTGGGTGCAAAAATATATGCAAAATGGCAGTCTATCACACCACTTTTGGCGGAGGACCGCCCTTGTCTGCAGGATGGTCTTTTCATCCCTGGGCCCATCGGGCGGCTGTTGTCTGGGACGGGGCGGGCAGCAGGGGGCGGCGCCGGGCGGGTGCGTCCAAGGGCGGGGCGAGGCTCTGTTTCAGGTGTGTTTCAGCCGCGTTTCACGTTCGCCCATTTCACCACCGTTGCTGCTTGCCTCGCTGCTCCGTTCGCTCACGCCATGGGCCTCGCCGCAGCCGGCTTTCTCTCCGCCTGCCCCCACCCCACCCACCTCTCGGGAGGCACGGGCCTCGCGTCAACTCCTGCCCTAACTCACCTGAAACGAGCACAAGAAACGAGAGACCCGCCTGCACGTGCGTTACACCCGTACACCCCGCGACGGTACTCTTCTCGCTGCGCACGAAAATTTTCTTAGCCTTCTTCTTTATCGAGAAAGCTGCTCATTCACTTTGCCGCCCAATTGCAGTGGACGCGTGGAGGGGAAAGAGCAGCGAGAGAAACGCATCCGAAATACGCCTCATACTGGCCTGCCTCTCTCGTGGGCAGGCTGGATTCTGCGTGTTCGGCACATATTTTCAATTTTATTTAGCCTGCGCACGCCCTACTCGCTTAGGGAGAATCGTGAGACGTCCGTCCTCGGCCCGCGCCGAGTTTTTGTCACGTGACAAAGTGTGCGGGCTCATGTTTACCCCGTCTGGCATGCTTGTATAGGGCGGCCCCAGCTTTTGAGCCGATGGGCTCCTGTAGTATTATGAACTCTGGTCTCCACGCACGTCTGTAGCCGCGGCCGCCTGGTGCGTGGTGCCTTAAGCAGACTACAGTTGCTGTTTCCGGTTCTATTATTGTATTTTGCCTACCCAGGTATGGAAAAAAAAATGTAAGAAAAAATGAAAAAGGGATGAAGAATCAAAAGTGTCCCGGACAATGCTCGTGTGGTGGCACACTGTCGGTGTGCGGCGTTCGTTCGCACCTGCTCTATAGTGTGTGGATGTTTGTTTGAGGGACTAAAAGAACCCCTCGTGCTCCAGAGAGAATTGCGCGCAGCGGGTCTCCAAGTCCTTGAGGCTGGGGCTCAACGTCAATTTAGCAGCCCTCTTGGCTTTGGCGGAAGTCCGCCGTGGCACCTTGTCGTGCGCCACGGAGAACTCGTTGTTGAGCTTGTCTTCGATCTGCGCCAACTTCGTGTCAATGTAGTTGATTTGCACCTCCTTCTGTAGCTTGAAATTCTCTAGGTCGTGGCTGGAACACCACCCAGAGCTAACAAGCCTGCTTCTTGTGCCCTCGAACGCAGACTCCACTGACTTCTTGTGTTCGTGCAAGTACGACAGGTATTCGAGCAAGTCGTCGGGGTTGTTGAGAGCTGCGAGGCGGTCTTCGAAGCCAGCGTCCGCCTCCTCGGCAAAGTCCTCGGAGCCGTTGCGCGAGTTGTACAGCGCCGAGTGCGACGACTCTGCAGAGGCGCCCAAGATGTAGCACCAGTTGTCGAAGAAGTTTTGTTCTATAGACGCCAAGTTCTTGTTGCTTAGCGAAACATTCTCCGAGAGCGTCACAATGGGCAGCGTGAACGGGGGCGTGGCCGACGTGGCCGAGTTCGACAACAGAATCGTCCTCTTCCTCGCCCTGACCGCCGCTGAGATGTTCAGGTCCTGGCTCGACGTGTGCATGTGCGACAGTGTGAGAGGCGTAGACACTGCGGTGCTTGAGGCGCCTTGAGTAGGCCCTCCAAGCGAGTTGGACGGTACGTACATCGAACTAAAGGTGCTGGAGCGGAAACTGTTCGCCGCAGACGACAGGCTCTCGCAGTCTTCCTGGGACGACTCGCAGTTCGTCGGGGACTGCAAAGTCTTAGCAGCGCTGGCCAAGTCGGCGCTCTGGGTGGGGATCGACGACGTGGACCCGATTCTAGAAAGGGAAAGCTTTCTGATGCCATTCTTTAGTTTCAGAAGCTTCTTGAGCGGAGATGTATTCGTAGACGTGGTTGACGCTGCGTTGGATGCGGATGTGGTCAACATAGTGGGCATGCTGGAGTGTGTCTCGAGGGACGGAAATCTGATAGCATTGGTATCCAACTTGAGTGCCAGAGACTCAGAATGGTTCATCTCAGGCATGTAGAAGAACCGGTCGGCCGGGTCGATGTCTAAGCTCGAGTGGGACGTTGTAGGAAGGGCCGACGTCGAGCTAGGTGGAGACATGTGGGGCGTTACGGAGCTGAAAAGGTTGTCTAGGCCGATGCTAGACATGGACGGTTGTATCACGGGATGGTCGTCACCTTCAGGCAAAGGTGGTAAGAGAGACTCGTGGGCGCCGTGGTCATCTTGCGCCTGCTCTGGCAGTTCGTGTACCGAGGATGCCGACGACTTTACCCCGGAGCTTCGTAGCGTCAGCAGGGACTCAGCTTCTTCTAGCACGATGCCTAAGCCGCTCATTTTTTTTTTTGTATTGTGGGAGGATAGTTGGGGAGTTGTAGGAACAGAAGAGAAATAATACTGGCAGCTCAGAATAAGCAGGTTAGTGCCAGCAGACAGGAGACGGCGGGGGTCTTTATGGAGAGTCGAGTTAAATGGTAATAGACGGGTTCGTGGACGTAAACAACAGCAGTCTTTCCTTTTCCAAAATAATCCAAATGGGAATCTATTGTTCGTGGCGCCGTGCCAGGTGACGAAAAATTCTGTTAGCGCGAGACGCTTTGAGCAGGCGAACAACGGTCAGATGGGGAAAGCCGAGTAGCGAGGTGGTGTGATAATAATTCCCAATAAAGTAAAAACAGCACACAACCCTGAATAAGTTCAACGAAGGAGAAAAGGAGGCGGGGGTAAAAAAGGGGGTCGAAAAACGTCTAACGTTTGTGAAACGTAGTACGGCAAGAGGTTTCGAGAGGCCGTCGGTGATAAATACAGGCAGTGTATGGTCGAAAGCGATACAGGCAGGTTCCCTTCACCTAACGAAATGCGCGATGTTGCAGGTAGCTGCATGCGCCCATCGATGAGCGCAGCTCGTCCTGCAGATACCTTAGACAAGTCTGTAACTGCAGGTATGATCGTTGACAACCGGAAAGCCATTTGGATGGAGATGCCAACAACCGGACAACCCAGCGCACATGCCAGGGGGGACAAGTTCCACCATGAGACAATTGGTTTCACAATCACCCGCCCCCAAGCTTATGTGGCCAAGGTGTTTAGGTGCCTCCACCGGTGGCGAAGCAGACCCCATTTTCGTTGACGTTTTTTGCGAGCCTGTTCTGTCCCATGTCATGCCATGCACACGCTGGATTTCCGCGAGATCTCGATCAGCGCTCCTTCGCAGCACCTAAGCCTGTGCGATAATGAACCGGTTCCGTGTCCACTGCAATAGCTGAGCCTACTTTTTTTTTTGGCTTTGGTCTGGCTGTGAAACTTAACGCCGAGCTCACAATTGGCGTAGAATCGCTGGCTTAGGTGTCCGTGGGTACTCGGGGCCTGTGCATTGGCTGTGGCAACACCGGGTGGCTTTTGCTGGACTAGAACGTACCAATCCTCGCTGGCCGTTTTCCGCTTGGTTTTGACTTGGCACATAATCGTGCTCAGCGTGATGTGCCACGATAAGCAATGCGGGGGAACATGTTCCCGAGATGGCTAATCTAGCCATACTCAATCGCGAGTTTTGTGCCTCAGAAACAGGAAGGCGGAGTTCCAAACTTGCAAACTTCAAACTAGCAAACTTTTTAGCCACCTCTGCTAGTTTGGTTGCCGGCGCTAAACGCAAAGCCGAGATATAGCCGCGCGGCTAGCGGGATATCCATGACTTTTACCCGGGAAAAAACACGGGCTCGTTTCTTTAGTTCCGTCCGAGTAGCTCGAACAACAGGCCCACGCAATTGCCGCCGCCCCGACGAGGTGTGCCTCCCTCCTGCCACCGTGCTCTGCCAATTCATGTCGCTTGGTAACGAGCGGGAATACACTGTAGTGGTGTTTTCCATTGTTGCGCGCTGCAAAACTCTCACTCTCATGCGGCTCCTATTAGTGGAGGCAAGAGAATGAATGCTGCGAGGCTCACTCGCAGAGTCCGCTCCAAAGCCTCGTCTCTACGCGCAGGCCAAACGCACGTTATTCGCTCGTTTTTGTCGCCGCCTGCTGGCTCCTCGCGCAAATAACGGGTTCCCCTATCGGGGAGCCGCCGTGCTGGCCGAAGGTGGTTGGGTGCTGCACGACCCGCAGTCTGAAGCGACGAAGTTCTAGACCGCGGGCTAATGTGTGTTGGACTGCACGGAGCTCGCAAAATCCGTCTCCAGCTTATGCCGCCAGTGTTAAATCCGCTGTTGCATTAGTCCATGGAGATGCTCCACTAGGCAAAAACGGGCGCACAACGGCAGACGTTAGGCTGTCGCTCGCAACTGTCAGCATTAGCATCTGGCGTCACAGGGGCACTAAGTTTCTTAAAAGTGAGCTGGGTCAAGCACTTTTTGCCAATTCCATGGGGAGGAGGAACGGCTACTGTTAGATCTTGCAGCGTGTAAGGTCTAGATCTATGCGTCTACGACCTTTGCGTCACTTAGTGTCTTGCGACCACTTTTGCTGCATACGTCCGGTTACCAATGTGTCCACTGGGGGAAAAAGTTGGCAGTTGGATCCAGCGCGCAAATCAGAGCCCGGTTTCTGCCAGTCCTGCAGCTGAGTGTAGGTTTACTAACAAAATACGACGTACATTTTAAGCGGGGACTTCACACTACATCCGGTTCCTCTCGCCTATGCTACCTCGGCACAGGGGGGGCACTACTTTCACCGGACCTCACGTCGAACCGCCCGTCAAATGCAACCCACTCTGCGCCACATATGGGGCACTAAAATTCTTGGCTCTCCCCCGTTCAAAACAAATCCCGCAATCTTCCTTATCGGGTATTTCGGCGTGGTGTCGCTTGTTCGTCTAGTGTCTTGTACCGCTAGCGTCCAATGTCGTCATTTAGGATCTGACGTAGATCGAGCTAAGCGTCCCGCGGCGCTCCTTGACACCATTTGTTTTCGTTTGCTGTTTCTTTCGTAATGTAGTAGCAACAATGTCTGTGTAGACGCCGCGTATGTCTTCTGTAAACTTGCCTTTGAAAAGCCGCTAGTTCTGCTTTGAGCTAATGTCAATGGAGCCAATCCTGCATGACACAATGCCATAACCAAAGGGATATCAGCTGAAAAGTGTACTTTCAGGGCTTCTGTCACAAAGCTTATCACTCAATTGAGAGTCTACTGCTCAAGTATGCCCAGTAATTTTCTCTTATGGGGTCGTACTTTGTTGCAAGGCGGCTGTATATGAGCCTTGCTTTCTCGAACTCGCGCTTCTGTGCCGCTATCTTGGCCAACATTTCAAGAGCAAACGAGCTGGAGACCTTTTCGGCCTCTAGGTCGGCATAGCAAGCGCAAAAGTCCTCGAGCTCCTCGATGTTTTTGGTCAATTGCGTGTACAAGCCGCTGAGATAGTTCCACGTCGACGGATTCTGTGGACACAAGTCTATGCGCTGCTTCACGTACTCTATTTCGTCCGCAACAACGTCCGGCACAACGGCACTAGCACCGAATTTTAGGAAATACCTGTGAGTCCAAGCGCTGTTGTTACGCACGTCGTCGTCGAGAAGCGCCTCGGTGAAAGCGAGCTCCTCCGCGTCAGAGTGCAAGTCAAAGCGCTGCACAAACCACTTTCTGTACGACCAAACGTGGTGGTTCTTGGGGTCCTGCTGTATCATCATGTTCATGATCGGAAACTCCCTTCTGTGGTTGAAGTCCTTGGCCAAATCCGGCTGGCGCAAGATCTCCTCTATGATTAGCTGGCGGTAGTTCCATATCTGGTAGTTTTTCTGGTTGTCTAGCGCAATCTCCTCGCACCAGTCAAGCTCGTGAAACAAGTCCTTACGTAGGTGCTTGACAATTTCGAGCCGATAGTGCCACGTGGTGTAGTGTGACGCTATAAGGTTCAATGCCTGTTCTGTGAGCTCGAGCGCTTCTTCGGTGTACGCCTTTTGCTCCAACAAGCTCCTCAATGTGGACATTGTGGCCGAGTATTCCTCGGAGTAGAGTATCTGGCACAACTCCTGCGATTGCACCGGTCCCTCTGTCATGGTGAAGTAGTGGATCCAAAGATATTCTGTCAATCTTTTAGGCTATCAAAGTTGTAGGCTACGAACAGTAGAGAAAGTCGCGCGGGTTCCAGTAGGGTGGAAAAGGCTCGATGTTCGAAAGTAACTGTTTGAGCTGAAACCAAAGTGACGCTGCTTTTTTACAGTGACACAGGGGAACAAAATAAAGCGGGATCGCGTTCCTATTATAGTGTGCCAAACGCAACAGCAGCTGCGCGTTGTGTTTCAGCGTTGGCCAGAAACTGCCACTTTGGGCTGCGACAATGGCGGCGGGCGGAGCTGCAACACCACGTCCGAGGCATAAATACAGATTTTGTCCTTGCTTTGACACTCTGTCTTTCTATTTAGCCTGGCTCAAATAGCCGTATCTCTCTCCTCTCTCTAACCAGTACCGCCGAATTTAGATAGCTGTAAATTTACGACCGTGGAGCATAAGCTAAAGCGATACGCTGCTATGCATGGAGCATGGTCTGCTAAGCGTGGATGGAAGTGGAGCTTCGCAACGAAGTCATATTGGATTTCTTCGGTTTGTCCGCTAGCAGACGTGCGCCACTTCGGTATTAGCAAAAACTCCTGGGTTTAGTATATCAGCAGCATGCGACGCTGGCAACTGCTTAACTCTCTGCTCTGCTCTGGCACGCTCTTCGCGCTTGCAAAACCCCGGGAAAGCCGAGGCAGCGACCACACTAAAAACGTTGCAGCTTGCACTTGGACCTCCGAAAAGGGCATAATTGAACCAACTGCCTTTTTCTCCGTGGTGAAATTCTTCCGCTCTTTCCCAGCTCTCTGTGCCGTAAAGTGCTATTGGCGCAATTGCTTTCCGAGACTTCCGTTGAACCGATGCCCGTGCCGATAGAAGACCTTCGGCTCATCCTACTCACGATTGCGTCGTCTGCAGCGGTCTACCTCGGTCTCCTGCTAATCTTCCCTAGAGGCTCACAGATCCCATTGCTCGCAAGCGTGTTCATCTTCACCAACATGTTCTCCAGGACCGATTATTTCCACAACGTAGTTAAACAAGTGCTAGCGCGGCGAGAGCCGCGTCCGTGGACACTCTTTGGAGAACGAGGGGCGCCGGAAGTGCCGGTGAGTACCAGGTTTGCTGCGTTGCCTGAAACCTCGCAAGGCGAGCTCTTGACGGCGCTCGGCTCGTTGCGCAGCTACGAAACAAACTCCAGGAAGGCCAACGAGCGCAGGCGCAAGTTGTTCAAGGCCATGTCGTGGCGACAGCAGAAGCTATGCGACGAGGCCGGCTACACGAAGCGGTTGAAGGCCATAGACACGCACGTGGACAAAAACCAGCACATGTTCAACAGCATAGTCGCTGGCATGGACAGCTTGTACGGGCTCACCTACAAGCACTACGGGTCAGCCAAGGCGGGCGCGTCTCAGAGCACGTCGTCGTCGAACTACCGTGTGATCGAGTCGCTCGGCCATTTCGTGCGCGACTGGTCCGCAGACGGAGAAGCAGAAATTGCTCCGATGGTGAGGTACATCAAGGACCAGCTCGACCGGGCCATTCCGCCCGAGGATGCGGCTAAAACTTGCGTTGTTGTGCCGGGGTCCGGCTTGGGCCGTGTAGCACACGAGATTGCGCTCCACAGAGGCTATGCCGCTGTGCACGCGGTGGAGTTTAGTGGCCTCATGCACGCGTGTAACCAGTACGTGTATTCTTCTGCTGCAGACAGCTTCTACCCGTACATCCACACGACGTCGAACTTCTTGGACCGCGACGCACAGTTCAGAGAGTCTCGGCTTCCGCCGGGCGTGAAGCAGCCGGAAAATTTGCATCTTCACTTGGACGACTTCCGCTACTTCGCCGTGCCCGGCCGCGACGAGTACCGCAACGTCGTAGTGGTGACTGCGTTCTTCATCGACACCGCAGAGAACATCATGGACTACTTCGACCAGATCACGCAGCTCGCGTTGCCGTCACGGAAGTCGTCCGTGCGCAACGGGTACTGGATCAACTACGGGCCGCTCAAGTACGGCAGCGCTGCGCAGGCGGAGTTGAATGCGGCGGAGGTGGCGCACATCCGCCACGGCATGGGCTGGGTCGACACGTATGCGGTGAACTCCATCGAGCAGCCGCTGTCGGATTACTGTAACGGCGGCTTGTCTGGGTACATCACGGACAAGGAAAGCATGTGGCAGGGCTACTACGGGGTCTCGATGTGGGCCAGCCGACACAAGGCCAGCGAGAATAAGTGAGTTGCGGTGCTGCAATTCTAACACACACTTCAGCTACAGCCGCAGGCTCAGCATCAGTGTCTATACATCCATTTCTCTACGTCCGTTGCTACACATCCATTTCTATACGTCAGCCTCTATGCCCGTCACAATATCATTTGGTCACGCCCATCACAGTGTCCATCTCTATCTAGTACACATTTCTATACGTCTAGCTAGTGCCTTCGCGAGATTCTCACGCAGCCGGACTGCTGTTGATCTGCACCTTCTTGTCCTCGCCGCCGCTGACAAGCCCCATTTCGGAGTCCCACGAAACACCAAACACCTTCCCGGAGCCCGACTCCCGTGTAATCGTGTACAACGCCTTGTCAGCGCGCACGTCCCACACCTTGACGGTACCGTCGTGTGACGCTGATGCAAACATGGTGCTATTCGTAGGGGAAGCAGCCAAGCCCACCACAAAGTTGGTGTGCCCCAGAAGCTTGGACACCAGCTGCTCGGTGGCGCCCTCGTGGGCGCGTGGGTCGTGCAAGTTGATGTGGCGGGCCGAGGAGCCCGACGCTATTAAGTTGACGGCCGAAAGCTGGGCCACCGATAGCAACGCATAGCCCGTGGACCGCGTGTCCACGCACCGCGACGTCACCAAGTCCCACGTCTTGATCGTGTGGTCCTGCGACACCGAGTATGCCACGGAGCTGTCGCGGGCGTCGAACGCCACGCCCTCCACCGGCAGCGCGTGGCCCTCGAGAAGCGCCAACGGCGCCCTGTGCTTGACGTTGGAGTCCTTGAGCGCCATTTTTCTGCGCTTCTTCAGCGCCGACGACGCGCCGGCGCCCGACGCGTCCACCGCGTACGGCTCCACGACATTCATGTCCTTCGGCACCGTGGACCACACGCCCACGACGCTGTCGTAGCCCGCCGACAAAATCCGGTGCGACGCGTGGCTGACTGCGAGGTCGACCACCGGGGCCTTGTGTGCGTCGAGAACGGCCAACGTCCGGGCGCTCTGAGCCGCCGCTGCGGGCTCATCGCCGTCCTCGCCGCCGTCCTCGGCCGTCTTCCAGAGCCGGAGCTGCCTGTCGTTGCCCGCCGAAACAATGCGGTGCGCGTACACCCAGCGAACGGCACGCACAGGCGCCAGATGGCCCACATACTGCTTTTCCACCTGGCCCGACATGTTGTATGTGCGGACCACACCGTCGTAGGAGCCGGCCAAGATCTGCGGCGCAACAGCAGTCGAGGCTCGCAGCGCCACCGCGGCGCTGGACGATGCATTGATGGTGTCGACGGCCGAGACCCAGTCTTCGTCGTTGTAAGCGGCCAAAAACGACGGCGGGAGCACGGCGCGTGTGTACTCGATCTGGAGCGATGCTTCTGCCGAGAGGCCGTGTTTGGTCAAGTACTCGTCCAACGACGACCGCAACAACACGCCGTCAATCAAGAAGTCGAACGGCACTGGGGTCTCTCTTTGCAAGAGGTGGTTGACAACCTCGGAGAGCCCGTACCTCTTCAACGAGGTGGGCACGAACAACGGGGCCTCCGGCGCATGGAGCGACTGGTCTTCCTCCTTGGTGAAGAAGCGGGCTTTCACTTGGGTGTCTGCCATTTTTGGTGTTGGAGGTGGTGGAGAGGTTGATGAGATGGCTGAAAAAAGTCTGTGTAGGACCGCGATGGGGAAGCACAGAAAGCAGCAGCCACGAAGAGAAAGAGGAAACGGGCATAGGAGAAAAAGGCAAGAAAAGAAAAAAAAATACAGAGTAATAGAGAAGCCCACGCGATACATTTCTGTGGCTTTTTGAAAGCAATTACTAATCCGTGTTCTTTTTTTTTTATGCCTCTCCCTGGCCTTCTCTAGCATGGCCTTGGTTCGCATACAAATGCAGCGCGCAGCCTTCTCGCTTGCACAGGCAGAGAACGGCCATAAGAATGCAAAACGCTACACAAAAGTCCCACAGACGCAAATGTCTCAACGACGCTAGAACGAACGACGCAAAAACCTGACCCGGTTGAGGCTCGAGCGACCGCTCCGCCGAAACCGCGAGCGTCGGATCCGCGATACGGTGTTCCGTTTTGGGAGAATCTCACCGGGGTTATACGTGGGCCGCACAAAGAACGACTTGACGTACCGCTGAAAACGGCGGAACCGGCGGCTCCTCGTGCTTCGCGGCGGCGGCAACAGTCTCATGACGGAATCTAGCGTGTGGCTGTGGAAGCGCACGGATGTCTTTCCGCTGGCCTCGATCCGAATTTTGTGTTTCCAGGTTCGTGTCCTGGCAGGCGGGGCAGCCGTGGCACAAGGCACAGAAGCAAGAGGTTAGCAATAGCAAGATTTAGAAAATAGGGTTGTGTCGGC
This sequence comes from Metschnikowia sp. yHMJ9, assembly GCA_030444895.1. Classification (NCBI taxonomy): domain Eukaryota; kingdom Fungi; phylum Ascomycota; class Pichiomycetes; order Serinales; family Metschnikowiaceae; genus Metschnikowia; species Metschnikowia sp. yHMJ9. Next base: position 515,733 of record JAJMQU010000003.1, on the reverse strand, counting down.
AGCTAGCAATGCCGTTAGATTGTGTGTGGTAGTGGCCACAGGGAAAGAAGAGGAATGGTGCTGCTCGCTTATCGGATTTGCTTTTGTCCACCTAATTCGCTGTGACTCGGATGGGTGCAAAACTGTATCGGGCCTGCCGCGGCAAGTCCAGGGTCTGCGGGCAGGAGGAGAACACACTCAGAGAGAGAAGAAAAAGGGCAATGGCAGAAGAAAAGTGGCGACTTCAACTCGATGCCAACGGATATATTTGAGACACTACGGGCACTTCCCCTTTTCCAAACATTTCCCTTTTTCTCCCTCGTGGTCCACTCCCCCACCTCTATCGGCGGTGGTGCAGATAGCGCGGGCCCAGCTCGCGCCCGTAATACTCATCGCAAAAAAAAATATATATATATACCTGGCCGACCACCCCACTAGCGGAACTTTTTTTCTTGGGACAATTTCCAATTCCCCGAAAACCACTCCAATGTCCGCCTCCACAGATTCTCTCAGCGACGTCCCCGTCGAGGTGTCCAAGGTGTTCGACACCATCCTCGTGTTGGACTTTGGCTCCCAGTACTCTCACTTGATCACCAGAAGATTGAGAGAGTTCAACGTCTACGCAGAGATGTTGCCCTGCACGCAGAAGATCTCCGAGTTGTCGTGGAAACCCAAGGGTGTGATTTTGTCCGGCGGTCCCTACTCCGTGTACGCGGAGGACGCGCCTCACGTCGACCACGACGTGTTCAAGTTGGACGTGCCGATTTTGGGCATTTGCTACGGCATGCAAGAGTTGGCCTGGATCAACGGCAAGGGCGTTGGCCGCGGCGACAAGCGCGAGTACGGCCCGGCCACGTTGACTGTCCAGGACACGTCCTGTGCCCTTTTCGAGGGCGTGGACCACTCGCAGGTGTGGATGTCGCACGGCGACAAGTTGCACGCGTTGCCAACTGGGTTTAAGACGGTTGCCACGTCGGACAACTCGCCGTTCTGCGCCATTGCACACGAGAAGGACCCTATTTTCGGTATCCAGTTCCACCCGGAGGTCACGCACTCCGTCAACGGTAAGACGTTGTTGAAGAACTTTGCGGTGACAATCTGCAAGGCCCAGACCAACTGGTCCATGGAGAACTTCGTCGACACGGAGATTGCGCGGATCAAGAAGTTGGTGGGCCCCACAGCCGAGGTTATTGGTGCTGTTTCCGGCGGTGTGGACTCCACCGTCGGCGCCAAGATCATGAAGGAGGCGATCGGCGACCGCTTCCACGCCATCTACGTCGACAACGGTGTCATGAGAAAGAACGAGACCGAGACCGTGCGCAAGACCTTGACCGAGGGCTTGGGCATCAACTTGACAGTGGTGGACGCCGCGGACTTGTTTTTGGGCAGGTTGAAGGGCGTGACCGACCCGGAGAAGAAGAGAAAGATCATCGGCAACACGTTCATCCACGTGTTCGAGGACGAGGCCGCCAAGATCAAGCCCGCGTCCGGTCAGGAGATCGAGTACTTGTTGCAGGGCACGTTGTACCCCGACGTGATTGAGTCCATTTCGTTCAAGGGCCCTTCGCAGACCATCAAGACCCACCACAACGTGGGCGGGTTGTTGGAGGACATGAAGTTGAAGTTGATCGAGCCCTTGCGCGAGTTGTTCAAGGACGAGGTGCGCCACTTGGGTGAGCTCTTGGGCGTACCGCACGACTTGGTGTGGAGACACCCCTTCCCGGGCCCGGGCTTGGCCATCCGTGTGCTTGGCGAGGTCACCAAGGAGCAGGTGAAGATCGCCAGGGAGGCCGACGCCATCTTCATCGAGGAAATCAAGAGCGCTGGCTTGTACAAGCAGATCTCGCAGGCTTTCGCCGCGTTGTTGCCCGTCAAGTCCGTCGGTGTCATGGGTGACCAGAGAACGTACGAGCAGGTGATTGCGTTGCGCGCCATTGAGACGGTGGACTTCATGACGGCGGACTGGTTCGTCTTTGAGGCGTCGTTCTTGAAGCGCGTCGCTTCGAGAATCGTCAACGAGGTCGACGGTGTCGCCCGTGTCACCTACGACATTACCTCCAAGCCTCCCGCCACTGTGGAGTGGGAGTAAACGCCGAGGCGCCGCCGCTAGTGTAGCAGTGCTGTGTAATTTTAGCTAGAAGAAAGGAGAATGCATTATGTCATATAGACCTGTGGCCGCCTAGCGCCACCACGCTCTGCCGTAGCACAAACGCCACCAACGTGTCTTGCTCGTGCGAGATGGACAAGAGAAACTGGTCTTTCTGCTGGTCTTTCTGGTCCAGGTCGTCGCACGCCACACACGGCCTGCCGTTGTCCTTGTACCGGTACCAGCGGCTGAACGAGAAGCTACGCTGGTCCCTGCGGGCCAACGTTTTGTACACGGCCTCTTTTGTGGCCCAGCACCCAGCGACGTACCGTGGCCCGTCGGCTGGGGGAAGACTACAGTAGTTTTCGTACTCAGACGGATGGAGCACCCTCCGTAGAAACCGCTCGGCGCGTTCCTTGCGCAAGATGGCGGAGATGCGCAGGATGCTCACGATGTCGGTGCCCACGGCCCGAACGACGGGAATGTTCATATGGTGGGGGTGGCCACTATATGGTGGGGGAGCGTTGGGAGCGATGCTTTTGGCCGGCTTCGCCGCGGTATACAGGCGGGGACGCGAAGGCTGCGGTAGCGGAAGAACAGAGAGAGAGAGAGAGAGAGAGGACGGGACGCTGCGTTTTTATACATCTTCCGGGTACGTGGGCTGCAAAAAGCAGGTGTCCTGTGTCCTGTGCTGTTACTCGTGTTTGTGTTGCATCTGTCTTTTTGCAGCCGTTTGCGTTGTGGCTGCTTTTTCTTAACTGTTTGTGTTTGCTGGTCTTGCAGGCATGTCTCGTTCTGACTCACAACGGTGGGAAACTGAGAGAGCTACAAACTGCGACAGCCGCACGGACCAGCCAACCACGCACATCAAACTGTAAAAAGAAATAGACCAAGAAAGATAAATTGAAAAAGATAAAGATAGAAGCGTAGAAAGCAGAGAAACAAAATCGAAGCACACCACATGTAAGATACCCAGAACTCACCACTCTTCTTTATAGTCACAGCTGTTCTCTGGGGCTTACCCAGCTTGCCTCTGACCATGGCAGCGACCTGCAGATACCACGAACATCACCACTGTCGCACGCTTGCAAAAAGCAGTCTCAGCACTAGTGCCAAACCCACCAAAAAAAAAACGGCTCGAAAAAAAGCCCCTGCATCCTAGACTCGTCCCCCGGCACAAACACAAATGGCGTCCTCCGTGCCCGGTCCCGTGCCTCTTCCGGGCTCCCGCTACGACTTGTCGACGTACCTCGGCCGTGTGCGCCACTGCGCAGACATCTCGGACCCAACGATGCTTCTCAACACCAAAAGCGACATCGAAAACGCCAAGCGGTCGATCTGGGACTTCCGCAACGGCGTCGTGCCGCAGATGACGCCCGAGCTCTGGCGCCACAAGAAGATCTTGGACTCCACGCTCCACCCAGACACCGGTGAGACGGTGTTCTTGCCCTTTCGCATGAGCTCGTGCGTTTTGTCCAACTTGGTGGTCACCGCAGGGATGCTTACGCCGGGCCTTGGCACCGCAGGGACGGTGTTCTGGCAGGTGGCGAACCAGTCGTTGAACGTGGCGATCAACATCTCCAACGCGAACAAGTCGCACCCGTTAACGACGGCGCAGATCGCTACGAACTACGCTTTGGCGGTTTCGGCGTCGTGCTCGGTGGCGTTGGGGCTCAACTCGCTCGTGCCGCGCTTGAAACACCTCCAGCCGGCCACCAAGGCGACGTTGGGCCGGTTGATCCCGTTTGCGGCGGTGGTCTCCGCGGGCATGGCCAATGTGTTCTTGATGAGGAGCGAGGAGCTCAAAAAGGGCATCACCGTGTTTGACAAGGAGGGAAATGCGCTTGGCACATCGAAAACCGCAGCGTTTCACGCTGTGGGCGAGACTGCGGCCAGCCGCGTGATCAACGCAACACCCATCATGGTGGTGCCTCCGTTGGTCTTGATGCGCATGCAGCAGAAAGGATTCCTCAAGGGCCGGTCGAAGTTTGCAGAGGCCGCGGTGAACGTCGCGTTGATTTTCGCCACGTCGTTAGTGGCGTTGCCTTTTGCGTTGGCGGTGTTCCCGCAGCGCCGCACCATCAAGACGCTGTCGCTCGAGAGCCAGTTCCACAACTTGACCGACAAGGACGGCCAGCCGGTCACCGAGGTCGAGTTCAACAGAGGCATGTAGGTGCGTGTAAATAAAAAAAGATAATAGAGAGAGAGAGAGAGAGAGAGAGAGAGGATAGAGGAGAGATTGTTTCTGTGTGACTCATGCATTAGATATATGTAGCTGCTCACCAGAACTTCCAACCAGCAACGTGCGCCGTGCCGAGCAACAGCTCAATCTCCTCTCGTGTCTCCAGCGCCGCAAAGGCGCCACGCCCAAACGCGTCGTCAGGCCCGTCCGCCGCGCTCAACATGCCCACGCCCTTTCCCCCGAGCGTGGCCGTAAACACCTCGCAGTTTTTCTCGGCCAATTCGCTGCGGACGGCCTCGAGCTCACGTTCGCCAACGGCGCTCTCGTCCAAGATTGTGATCGCGCACCCGCCACCGCCCGCGCCCGTCAACTTCGTGGCGCCCAACTTGTGCCTCTCGGTGACGATGCGCACTTCCTCAAGGCTCGGATGCGACACTCCCAACGACACCAAAAGCCCGTGGTTGATGTCCACAAGCTCGCGCAACGACTGCGTGTCGAGCTGCGGCGCCATCATCAACTCGTACGCGTCCCCCGCCAAGTGGCCCATGGCGTCCAAGATGGCGTTGCTGACGCGCAGATGCTTGGCGTGCTGCCGGGCGACGCTGCCCACCAACTCCGCGGTACTTCGCGGCACCTTGGTGTTTATGAGAAGGAGCTTCAACGCGGCAAAGTTACGGATATTCGTGCGGATCGACGGGTTGCTGGGCTCCGTCATTCGCTGGTACATTACTGCGCCGCCGTGCGTGGCTACCGCGTTGTCGATGCCCGACGGGTTTCCATGGAAACACTTTTCGCCCATGAGCGACCAGGCGTCAATGAAGTCTGCGTCGGCCGTTCCGCGGCGCAGAACCGCGTCGTGGGCGCCGTGGGCCGGCCGAGAAACGTGGCCACCCAATATACTGAGCGCCGCAGCCAAGCAAACCGCGGTAGACGCGGACGAGCCGAGCCCGGCGCCGATTGGCAACGTCGACCGGATCGTGAAGTGGTGCCCGCCCACGCCCGGCCCGCACAAGTTGCTGTACAAGTAGAGAAAGCAGCGGCACGCCGTGTAGTGGAGCGTCAGCAGGCAATCGGCCAAAAGCTCGCCCAAAAGGTCGAGGATTTCCGGCACTAGCTCCTCGGTGGCGGCGGGCTTGCTGCCAGCGACAGGCAACACGGGTCGGAGCGCATCCCAGGGAATGTCGGCAGCATTCCATCGGTGCATTAGGTCGATGTCTGGAAACTCGAGCACGATCTCCTCCGGGCTGGCGCTGGGCTGCACCAAGAGGTACGCACGGAGCGAGAGTGCCGCAGCGATGGCGGGCTTGCCGTAGACGGCCGAATGCTCACCGAAAAGAATGACTTTCCCGGGCGCAGAGACGTAGAATTCAGGCATCTCGCCGGCTGGGTGTCTGTTGTCGCTGCGCACTCAAAAAGAGTACTTTTTCGCGTTTGTCGCCAGCGCGCGCTTGGTCTTGTGTCCGGGTCTTTGTCTGGGTCTGGGTGTGAGCCACAGACTATGAAGCTGGATAGTATTCTACGTAAATAAAATGTGCAGACGACGCGCTCTAGCAGACGCCTGCGATCTTCTGTAGTAGCCTCGACGATTGGCCCCATTTCTTTCTCTTCTCGTCTACCGCCTCGGGTCCGCGGGCGTTTTCTTTTGTACTTCTACTCGACAAACTCTCTCAACTCGCCAATGTCCTCGATCAACCTAGCAACAAACTCTTGGCTCTCGCTGCCGTCAGTCTTCAAGATGGCCTCTTCCTCTGGAGAGCTGGGGTAGATCCGCGACGCCAAAAACTTGGGGTGCTTGAGCATGTTGTTGATGAACCCCACAAAATCGTCCCGCTTCTGCGGCGTGTCCAACCCGGGCAACACAGACATGTCTACATCGGTAGGGGCGCTCGCGACGATGCCCTGCGCCCTTGCCATAGAAGTCAAGATGCGGTAGGTGTAGAGAAGCTGTGTAGTCTCGAGGGTGCCAGCACTAGAGATCCGTAGACTGGACGAGTCGTACGACCAGGACTCGACGCAAAACTCAATCTGCTTCGAGAACGACCGAAGCGTGCTGGTGACCTCTTCTGTCGCCCCGCCCTGCGAGAGACAGGTCACGAGAACTGGAAGAATACCATTGGTCCAGTTCCGGTGGAGCTGCGCAGAACTCTTAATGGAGACGCCTCCCTCGCGCAAAGGCTGAGAGATTACACTTTCGCGTATGACTGTGAACATGTTGGATGTCACGAGCTTTCCCACAAATGTCTCCACCATTAAAAGCTGCTGGATAAACATCAATGCCATCTGGGCAAAGACTGGTTCGTTGCTGACGAGGACTAAGTGAGAGAACGAGTAAAGGCTGAGTAACGTACTGACTGTCTCGTTGCGCTCGAGAGAGGCCAAAAACTCTGCTTCCAACGTTTTGGGCACTTTGAGCTCCACAAAAGTTGTCAAGATTGAGAGAATCAATCGAAGATCGTCCAACTTCATCCCAAGCCCAACAGTCGTGTGCTTTTTGTTTGTACGCGATAGGTAAACATCGTTCTGAAGGTCAATTATGATGGTCCGCGTACCTCTAGCAACGACGAAGTCAAAAAGTTGGCTGAGAACATGAGTGCGCGTGTTGACAACCAGGAAGTCCGAGGCCAAGCAAGAGAGTGCAACATACGCAATCCTCAACAATGACTTGTACAGGTAGCCACTATCGTTTGCGCGTGTGTTCAAGTATCCCACGTCGGGGCTCTCCAATAAAACACCACAAGCCTCGAGAACGCGCACAGATAACTGTGATTTGTAACTCGTCTCCCCAGAAGAAGCTTTGGCTGTATTGAATATCAAAAACGCAAGCTCGATCCGCTCATGGTAGTTCTGTGCAGAAAAAAACTCAGAATAGGCGTCTTTCGGCACCTCGATAGTGAGCAATCGGTGTACCAACTCAAGGTACTTGACAGGAACTTGCTGCGGGACTCGCCGGCAGAACGTCGCGAGAAGCGCCGCCATTGACTTCGAAAGCGACAATTGCGCATTGAAGAATTGTATGTTCGTGCTTGAGTGAACAATCCGTTCTCTCACCTCTTTCCACTTGGAGGTCTTCTGGAAAAGGGAGTCGAGTAAGAGTAGATCGTACACAGCACTCTTACCAAATCTATTCCGCTTTTTGATTGACAGCGCAAAATCCGAAAGCTGGTACGGCGGGTATATCGCTGAAAATTGAGCCTTAACGTCATCGTAGAGCCGTGCATGATAATCGACGATGGAAAAAAAGCTGGGCAACTTCTTCACAAAGGACTCTTCAAGTAGCAACCCGCTGATTAGCACTATGCATTTTTCGTCCTTGGTGGTGAACAAGACCAAGGAGAGTATTTCAGCAACCTTGGCGCTCAAGTTGCAGTTGTATGATGCAAGTATGAGCTCATGCGACGTCTTGGAAGAGAGGGGCTTGTCGAAATCCTTCAACATGTTGACTAATTCTCCGACAAATGCAGCGTCACTTTCATCACTCTTTGCGGTTGTCCATGAATTGAAAGCAACGGCAATTGCATCCAATAAATGTACTGCGACAGAAGGAGGGTAATATTTGACATTGCTGATGCTCTTCTTCAACAGGGAAAGGAGAGAAATGCACGCTTTGTCATCTTTGCCACTAGAAACATTGCCGAAAATGTCTCTGCCACAGATGAGCAACACCGCAAGTCCTTGCTGATTGGCCGCCAAGATGGAACAAAGGAAGTCGTAGATAGATATCTTGATGCTGTAGTCATCAAATGTGGTTTCCAAATCAGCCGCCAAGGAGTGTAAAAGTATGCGGGAGTTGTCTCTGCCCAAATGGGAAAGAATGGAGGGCATCTGCTCTGTCTCCCATTTCCCACTAGTGAGCGCAGTGAGGAGGTCTAGGACGACCTTGCGATGGCTGCCTCCCGCAGCATATATGAAGACGAGGTGGGGAAGCTTGGAAAATAGCACCTTCTCAAACTTGCTAGGAGGAGCGTTTGACGAGCTCCGAATGGTCACAAGAAGACTAGAGAAGGACAATGCTGAATGAACCCAAATATCACCTAGGAAACCTGAAATGTCCCTTGCGTCGTAAGCGATGGAGGGAGAAGCAAGCGAGTCAATGAGGTCCAAAATCAACGAGAGCGAGCGCGAATGTTCAAAATCAATGAATAAAAAGGCATCGAGTATATCGGCAGCGGCAGCTGCGAAAACTTTGGTTGGCTTTTCAGCCGGCGGAACGTTCGAGCTAATTGAATATATCGTTTCCAATATTTGGCGGAACACATCCAATATGAGAACGCCCAATTCTTGCTTTTGGAACGCGTCGTTAAACTTGCAGCTGTTTATGCTCTCAAAAACCTGGATTAAATGCTGCACGAATTTCGAGACTATTTCGCTCTTCAAATGCTCCGAGTCCTCTTGAACAATTGTCAAACAATTCTCAGCAAGCGCGAAAACGAACTTCACCAAAGCAAACGTGAAGCCATAGTCGCCCTTCACCATTTCAATGTAGCCAAAAAGGATGGACAGGAAGCCCTCTTTTCCCTTACTCGGGAGAAGAGAAGTAGTCGACAAGTATGGCCAGATCCGGGAAGACACAAGCGGCATCAAGTTGGAGAAGACCTGCAAAAGCTTCTCCAGTAAGAGAACGCTTCTGTTGTGCAAACTCTGCTCAAACAATCTAAAGAGAACATCGAGCATGTCACTGTCATCGGTATAGGCCGACATGTATTCCAACACCAACGACATGTTAGAAGGGTCTTGGGACAGAGTTCTGATGATCAAGTCAAGAGAGGTTGCTAGCGTTGTCATGGCGTCGTTGTCTCCGATGTCGAAGGATTTCGAGATGCTCTCCATGATACGGCCCAAAAGGGCCCAGCCATTGTAGTTGTGGAGGAACGTGACGACTACCTTGTCTTTGTCGGCCGTGGGAAAGATCTTGGCTTTCGTGCCAGGCTTGAGAAGCAACGATAGCTTACCGTTTGCCTCGAATGGAGGGTACAAGTCGATGGGCAGGGAGATTTTGACGAGATCGGTGTTCTCAGAGTCAATATCGAAGAGCTGGCCAAAGACACGCTCGTCGTAGAGCGCAGCGTAGGATTTGAGCTCCAGCAACTCATGCAATGCAAAGTCGGCGTTGATGGACGCCAAGCTGAGGAACGGGCTCACCGAGAGGGGGAACTTAGTTCTCGCCAAGACGATGGCGTCGCGGGCCACCTCGTTGTCGAAGAACTTCTCGACGCAGGAGTTCGGGGCCGAAGACAAGACGTCTGCGATGCACGACGCGATGTCATCGGTGACGTTAACTAAGGGCAACGCGGCAAGCACCAAGTCCACCAAGACCACGGTGAACACTTCGTCAAACGCGAGCACCTGCTTGAGGTGCCGAACGTCCAGAAACACCGACACGTTCTGGAGCTGCGTCTGCACGCTGTAGAGAGACTTTTGCGTGTCCTTCACCGAAACCACCAGAAGAAAGTCTGCGTTGGCGGCGGGGAGCGCCTCGAGCACCACGGATTTGGTGTAGAGAACGATGAGCCACGCGTACGCCACGATGCTGCCGGCACCGCGTGTGCAGATAATGTCGTTCACAGAGGAGAAAGTGTGGGGGTCGTCGAGGAACGTGGCGCCCGGGTCCAGCAAGCCGTCCAACGCAAAAACCAGTAGCGTGACGACGGTGGAGAGGCCGTGCAACGCCGAGAAGAAGTCCTTGCTGGGGATGTATGGGCCCAAGGAGGACGTGAAGGAGGTCTTTTTCATGAAGCCAAACCACGCCTTGGCCAAGGGCGCGGGGATCTGCGGCGACGCAAGCAATAGGTCGTACATAAACGCAAGGAGCCGCGTCATATGCAATAGGAGCTCGTGGTGGAAGAGCTTTTGGAGATCACCGGCGCTCAGGTCCGCGTTCTGTGCGAGGAGATCCGTGCAATTCTCGAGCGCCGTGACGGCGTCCGTGAGATATTCGGGGTAGAAAAGGTACGAGCGGCCCAAGTTGCGCACGGTCAGCGACGCCGCGTCCACCGTGCGTGAGTTGAAGCACGAAGAAGCAATTTGCAACACCACTCTGCGCTCCTTGAGAAGCGCCGCGGCGTACACAAGGAGGCGGTCCTCCTCGTTTGAAAGCGACGCCTCGTGCGAGGGAAAAAGCGACACGGAGCGGCGCTCGGACGCGGGGTCGGGCTGCCATGTGACGCCCTGTTTGCCGTTTTCGTCCGTTTTCGCCGCAGTTTTCTGCTCAGCGGACCCCGTTGCACCGTTAGCAGCGGCACCGGTGTCGGCGCCAAGCTCGGGGATCCGCCGGTTAGTTTGCACGATAACACGCATGGCCTCAAGCCTGTCGACAGAAAGCAAATCAGAGAGAGCGCTGGCGGCACGCGCCATCTCGGCAGAAACGTCGGTGTACAACACGCCACGCAACGAAAACTCTTTCGCGGGTTTGGCGGCGCTTGCCGGCGCGTCTTCGGGCGCAAACGGCAACGGCAGGAGAAGCACGTCTGTGTTTTGCAACAAGAAATCGTCCAAGGCATCGCTGTCTGCGGCGTCCGGGTTGTCGAGGAGCGCCAACGCCAGCGCAAACGTCCACAGCTCAGTCTGGAGCGTCTGCCGCGCAACGGCGGAGGGTTCGCTTGCCGCTACCATAGTCTCGGGCGTAGGGGGGTTGCAGATGCGACGATTGGCGGTGGAAGTTGTTGGGGCCAGACCACACTGATGCTTTTTTGGATGGTGTGCTGGTGCACGGGTGCGTGGCCCAGGTGGTTCCAGGACGTGTTAGCGGAGATGACTGGCTGGGCGCTGTTTAAGGTTTGCTGTGTATTAGGATACTATTAAAGTATGCATCTCTAGCATTAGTGTATTATTTCTAGCATTAGTGTATTATCTCTAGTGTTAGTGTATTATTCTCTAGTGTATTATTCTAAGTTGTATGTTTTCTTCGCCGCGCAGTGGTCCAGCCGAGATAGCTTTGGTCTGTGCGTAGTCTTGCTGCACTGGCGCGCTCTAGTTTGGCTTGCAAGCCCGGAAACTTGTGGCGAAGCCACACACTAAGCTCGGCGGCTGTGGCCAAACACTCGGCGGCTGTAGCCGTGCTGCTAGTAGTGACCTAAATCGTCTGCCTTGTGCCAGTCAACCTCAGCTGCCTTTGTGTAAGTCAACCTCAACTGCGAGTCGAACTTATTTCGTTGACGTAATCGCCTCTGACTCCCAAGACTTCTAGTGACGCCCCTCCAGCGATCCCACATAAAAGCTCTTTCCGATTTCCACGGGCACAGGCGCGTCCGGCTCGCTTGTGCCGCCAAGCACCGCGTCGTTGAACGCAAACGTCTCCACGTACCCCGCGGAGCCGCGGAGCGTAGTGTTTGCAATCGCAAACTCGCCTGCCTTGCCCGCCTCGCTCGTCTCGCCCGCAGGGTCACTCTTATCTCCACGCACCAACCGGCGCCACGCCTCGTGGCACTCGGAAATCGTCTCTACGGTCTGCGCCAGGCTGCGGTACGCACCATCCAACGCAAGTCGGTTGAGTGGCTTCCCGTCCGCAAGCTTGTACTCGCGGAACCAGCGGCGCGTGGCGTCCAAGAGCCCCGGGCACTTTTTCTCGACGTCGGCAATGTCAGAGACGTCCTTCGCGAGCGGGTCCGCTGCGTCCACCACAAGCACTTTCCAGTCTAACTCACCGTCATCTACTAGCGCCAACGAGCCTAAGATCTTGACCGTGCGCACCGCGCCCGTGGTGAGCACTGCGCTGCCAATCTCGCACACGTCCAAAGGGTCTCCGTCGCCGTATAACAGGTCGATTTCGTGCTGCACCGTAGGGTCCTCCCAGGTCTGCGGAAACGCGCCGTAGTTGTGGATATAGCCGTGGAACGGGAAGAGGTTGCGCACAAAGCGCACCGCGCCCTTCTTTACGTCTTGTACGATCGGGTTTCCCGGCCTTTTCGTGTCAATTTCGAACTTGCCGTTGGTCCACCTCGGGATTTCCACCACCATCGTCGCCGTGCGGGCGTGCGTGTCCAACGAGAGCGGCACGTCGTGGAAGTACGACACCACCTTGTGCCCGTCTTGCACGCAGTAGTTTTCGTAGCTGGTGGTGTGCTTTTTGCCGATGCTGACCGCCGAAAGCTGAGCAGAAGTGCTGCTGCTGCTGCTGCTGCTGCTGCTGCTGCTGCTGCTGCTGCTGCTGCTGCGCGACGCAGAGAGATGGCTCAACGTGATCGCCAATCTGGCGCGTGCGACCGGGCCGGAGCATACTGGCGTGGTGTTTCTGGCCATGGCTCGAACGAATGTGAGTTTCAGAAACAGCGCCGTGTTTCGGGGCCACATGTCGCCGGGGGTGGGGATCCGCTTCCGCACGAACGTGAAAGTTACGAACGTGAAAGTTGGCGCTGTGCTGTTGGCTGTGCTGCCTGCAGGTCGGCCCAAGCATGCGCTTTGTTGGTGCTAGCACAGGCTCAGACTATTGCTCTCTACCTCTTGCGCTGCGCGGGTGCGGCTCTACTGCGCTCTGGCTCTGCTGCCCTACCAGTTCATGGTACTCTTTATTAAATCAAACGTCTTCTTCGCTGGCTCTTCTGCTCTGCCAGTTCATGGTACTCCTTATTAAATCAAATGTCTTCTTCTCTGGCTTCTTCTATGCCAGTTCATGGTACTCTTTATTAAAGCAAACGTCTTCTTCTCTGGCTCTTCGTCTATGCCAGACCATGGTACTCTTTATTAAAGCAATCTTCGGCCGCCGCTCGGCCCGTAGTGCTGGGTATCTTACTCGTAGGGTGGAGGACCGAGGTACACAATCTTGCCCTTGTCGGTGAAGCCGGACTCCGTGTCGTACATGTTGACGATCTTTCTGTTCAACTCAATCTCGCGCGTAGACCAGCCGTTGGGGTCCTTTGGAATCCACAACACGGGCATCTGCGCAGAGATACATGGCTCCTCGTACGCCTTGGCGTTGTCGGGCTCGTCGCTGGGCACGTTGTAGGTGGCAGGGATCATCTTCTTCGCGTAGCGGTAGTTCAAGAACACGTCCGGCCGGATGTACCGCACGATCGGGTTCTTGCTCTCGGTGGTCTTGTAGTCGCGGTCGGCCAATAAAGGCGTCAAGTTCTCGCCCGCGCTCACGGTCTTCTCCAACTCCTCCTGGATGACGTCGTTCTCCATGGCCTCCTCCAAGAGGTTCTCCTTGGACTGCTTGTTGTGCTTTCTGTCCAAGACCTTCGCCTTGTAGTCGGACTCCTTGACGTACGACGCCGTCTTGCTCACGCCGTCCAATGGCTTCATGCAGTCGATTGGTACCACCGTCAACAACCTGTCAAACGCCTGCTTCAAGTGGACGTGGCAGAAGATCGTGAACACAAGCCCGATGGCCTGGAGCACAATTGGGCCCCAACCCTTACCGACGACGAACAATCCCAACAAGCACACCTGGCCGATGTAGAGACCGGTGAAGAGCTGGAACAACGCCTGTGGGTAGTGTCTTCCTCTGCAGTCGGTTCCCTCAACGAACACGTAGGACAAGTTGTGGCACCAGGCAATGTACATCAAGATGAACGCAAAACCGGCAAACAAGAAGATCATGGGCGAGATGATGGCGTAGATCAACGTAATGCACGCCAAGTTGATTGCAGGAGGGAACGACGTGCCCCACTGGACAGAGCCCAAGCCGGCGAATCTGGCCCACTTCTTACGGAGCGTCTTGTCGAAAATAGCACCCAAAATGTAGTACAAGAAGAGCCCAACGACCTGGAAGAGCGCACCGCCGGTGATGGTGAACGCCTGCAAAACAAGGTACGAGAGGTAGAAGTTCGACGACCGTGGCAAGTTGCGCGCCAAGATGCTGAGCGCGGAGCTGGGGTCCTCGATCACCAGCTGCACGGCCGAGGTGGCCGACGAGGCAAGCGCAGTAACAAGGAAAGCGTTAACAATAAGGAAGCCAAAGTACGCGTTGTGCGTGAAGCTCTCGACGTCCTGGGCGGACACGCAGCCGGCGATCTTGGCCATGCCGCGGATGAACATGGGCAAAACAGCCATCAAGAGCGCCAACAACACGGTGGGCAACAAGCCCGTCACGACACCAAGCAACCACGTGGGGAGGTTGTTGATGAAGTCCAACCACGGAAGCTTCTCGGTCAAGTTGTTGATGTTGGACACCGCACCGACGAACGCCACAGGAATGGCCCAGAAGATGATCATGACGACGATGATGGCGATGGCAAGCGCTCTTCTCACGATGCGCTCCCACCAGAAGATTCTCAAGTTGCCCCAGTCGACGTCCGCAGGCTCAATCCCAGTGTATGTAGGGCTCATGCGCATGGGGTTGTGGTGGGTGAGGGTCTGGAACGCCAACTGCGCCGTGTACTGGTCCTCGAACTCGACGAAAATGGAGTTCTTGCGCGAGTTCTTCTTGAAGTTCTTCTGCAACAAGTACACCTCGTCGTCCAAGGCCTTGAGCTCCTTGCGGGTCTTCTCGATGGAGTCTACCTTCTGCGAGAAGAACCCGCCCTCCTTCTCACGTGGCCTCTTGTCTCTAGGGACCCACGTGTCAATGTCCTCGGGGTTCTCGCGCTGCTCGCCCTTCTTGTCGGCCTTGACTTTCGCCTTCATGGCGGTCTGCAAAAGCTTGGAGGTAAGGGCCTCCAACTTCAACGCCATCCCCTCTCTCGCGCGCACCTTGGCGCTCAACAAGCGCACATTGCGCGACACATAGATGCGCTTGACGCCGTTGAAAAGCTTGTGGAACTGCTTGCTGTCCAACATGGCATCCGGCACGGACTGGAACAACACGGTCTTGGACGAGAGCTTCGTCGCGTACAAAGGCGACGACAACACCGCTGTGCGGAACGAGTTGAAGAAGAAAAGCTCGCGGTAGATGATGTAGATGACGCTGCCGTAGAAGATCCACGACATGAACGCGTGCGCGTAGTACCGCTTAGGGTGCTTGATGTTGGAGATGGACAACTGGTCCAAGCCTGTGTTGCCGTTGCCGTTGGTGGCGTTCACAGGGAGCAAGATGACCCATGTCAAAATACCCCCAACGAAAACAAAGCTCATGATGTAAAGGAAACGCAAGTAGAAGTACCCGTCGAGGCCGCACTGCTGGATGATGAAGCTGTGCGGCTTCGCTAGCATGACAAAAATCCATCTTACCGGGTCCTTGGGGAGAGGCTCGGGCTTTTTGTCCTCGGGCACCAAGTCGTAGGAGGACTTGGGCGAGTAGATCCGCTTGAACTTCAAACGCAAAATGACAAATCCGCCAATGAAGCATCCAAAGAGGATACCATTGGTGGCGAACGACGTCAACACCGCCTGGGTCGACGTACCCTGGGCGCTACTCATGTTTGGGTAAGAAAGTAGGTTTCCAGTATTCTTTTTTATTTTTTTTTATTTTTTTCCCTTCCCTCAGTTCTTCGTTGCGTTCGAAAACGGAAATTGAAGAAAAAACCCTCAGCCATTGCATGCGCCTTTCTCATGTACCGAACAAAACGTATGTGCAGCGCGCATGCCCGAAGCCTGGCTCTTGCTGGAGCAGGCCGCCAAAAACACGACTTGTTCTCGTTTTTTTGACAGCCACACAGACGTAACGGGATGCCGGTATGCCACGTGAGTCTACGTTGTGGTAGAGCGGGCGACGCCAAGCGACGCTGCCCCGAAGCGGCACGTGCCAGGAAGGGGGGTTGGTGGTGGGTGTCGAGGTCTCCCCCATTCCACGGTAGCGCTATATACAAGAAGAGTGCGCTCGACCGGTCTGGTGCTTTCGCCGTGTGTCTGCGAATTCACTGTTTTTGTGGGTCCGTCTGCAGGAGCCTCAGCCGTTGCTGCAGAAAAGCACGGTAAAAATTCTCGTTCCGAAACGTGCAACCGCACGCGCCCGCGCGCTGCCCGCACCTGCGCGAGGCAGCAGCGAGAGCAACAGAAAAAAAAAAAAAACAACACAAGCGACGTCAGCCACTGATCTCCACGGCGAACTCGTCCTCGATCGGGTCGAGCCTTACCACGCGGAATCTCGGGCCGCACACGACCTGGCCGACCTCCCACTCTTTGTTTGCGAACTTCAGCACGACGTACGCGTTCTGCACAATGGTCGTCCGCACCCCACCGAACCCAAGCACTTCCGCTCTCATGTCGCCGTACTTTGCGTCTCCGCGTAGAAGGAAGCGAAACTCGATCGGGGCATCGATCTCGCCCCGCTGCTCGAGCTCGAAGTACCGCTGTAGAAACCGCAACATCCAGAATTTCTCCGAGAACTTCTGTGCCCGTTTGTTCATGAACTCGCAGCTCTGCAAATGGCTGGCGATGCGGTCCATGTCGCTCGCGCTCAACATCGCCTCGGCCGCGCCGCGCGTCTGCCGCGGAGCTTCTGGAGCCGGGCTTTTCGCCGCCTGAACTTCTGCACCGTTTACCTCTTCTTGCCTCTCACTTTCGCCTGTAGCCATTTGCTTGTCGCCTGCTGCTGCCCCGGACGCCGCCAAGCCGTGCGCCTCTCGATTTTGCACGCAAAACTCCTGGAACTTCCAGTGGTTGACCATGTCCACGTACCGCCGCAACGGCGACGTGAAGTTCAGATAGAGCTCCAACCCCAACGTCTCATGCCTTTTGCGCGACGTCAGGAAGTTGGCCGACGTCATGATCGACAACACCTGCGAGGACTGCTCCACCGTAAAGTCCGTGTCGTTGTAGTAGCTGTCGCGGTTGAGCTTGCCCACCGCTGCGCGCACCGGGTCGGTAATGTCGAGCTGCTGGCTGCGGTGGATTATCGCTAGGTCGTGCTTTCGCGCGAAGTACGACCCTGCGTAGTTGGCAGCAATCATGAAGTTTGACACGAGCTGCTGCGACGGCGACTCCTTGTTCTGGTTCACCTCCTTGGTGAGGGTGACGACCGGAGCGGCAGCTTCTGCGGCGGCTTTGGGAAGCGCAATCTGCCACCCCTTTTCGACGTGCCGAAACAACTTCCCGCCCGCCAAGCGGCCGTTTTCGCTGTAGCCAATCAGCACTTTCGAGCGCTCGGAGTCCATCTCAAACCCCGTGCCCAACCCCACGCGGATGTGCCGCAACACGCTCGAGATATGGTACAAGTAGAAGAGGTTCCACGCGTGTGAGCCCTGCTGCATCGAGCCGCTTTGGAATGCTCGCACGTTTTTGGCGTCCCGGAGAACCTTGTTCACGTTCTCGTACGTGTAGTCTTTGGGGAAGTTGCTGACGGTGTAGAACTTCACCTGCGCCGTGCGCTGGATCTCCTGCAACATCGCCTTCGCTGTGCGGTCCAACGGCTTGTCCTGGCTGCCGCTGCGCACTTTTTTGATGTATCCCTCAACCGTTGCTTTCGACAACCGAAACTGGATGGCAAACGTCCGGCACTTGCGGTCGCCGTTGAGCCCACAGATCTTTGAGAGCACCCCCGGCAACATCATGGACGGGCCCTCGGGCAAGTACACTGTGGCACCCTTGCGATACGCCACCTGGCTCACCGAGGACCCTGGCCGGATGTACGACGTCGGGTTGGCCACGTGCACGGTGATCATGTAGCTGTTGTCTTTCTCTTTGATGGAGATCCCGTCGTCGATCTCGTGTGCGGTGGCCGAGTCGATGCAGTAGACGGGGGCCGAGCCGAAATCCTCCCTCACGTCTTTGACGGGGTCCTCTTTGTAGAAGTCCTCGCTTAGCGTCTGCTCAAGCGCAGGTATGGTGGTTGCCGCGGGTTTTCCGGAAGCCAGTCCGGGCTCGCCAACGTACTTGCTCCACACAGCGGCGTCTGAGACGAAACTCGAGTCGAGGTAGCCGTAGTACTTGGCAAAGACGTCCGAGTCGTGCGACGTGCCGGTGCCCGGGAGCCCGAGCGTGCCGTCCCAGTAGATCGGGTTTGTATCGCCAGTTTTCTCCAACGCCACGAGGATTTCGTATGCTCGGGCACGGGAGTACTCGTACGAGAACGGGATAGCGGTTCCGCTCGCGCAGTCCGCCTCGCAGAGCTTCTCGTCTATGCGTCGGATGACGTTTCCCAGCAAGCTCTCCATGGTGTGGTCGTGGGACACGTTGCCGATCACGAAATCCTTGAGCATCTGGACGACGGCTTTGAAATGAACGGGCTCCCCTGCGGCGCCGCCTTCGCTTCCAGCGATCACGTTTACGACATACGTCGAAAACTCCTCCGCGCCGTCGCCCTTCAAGTATGCTGACGCGTCGTCGAGCGTGCTGGACTTCATTACTGGCAAAATGTCAACGCTGATGGGCGTTTTCGTCGACTGCTGCACGTTGATCTTCCACTTGCGGCCTGACCGGGAGAGCGCGAGCAAGAACGCAATGTACGAGCTCACCGAGTGGCTCGACGTGGCGAACCCTGCGGCGGTGTTGTGCGGTAACGCCATGCCGAAGTTGTGGGAAGCATGTTTGTGAATGCCCCGCACGGCGGCGTTGACGGTCCGGTACTCCTCGGGCGAGCCTTTGACGCTATCGATGATCCCAAGCGTTTTTCCGAACCCAGACACCATGGTGAAGAGCTCGAAGAGCAGAAGCGTGCGCGGCGAGTGGATCAAGGTGTTGCTCTCGTCGTACTGGAGCACGCGGTGGAAGTAGTCGAGCTTGTTGCAGAAAGCAGTGACCTTCTGGTACGCCACAATCGATGTTTGCGTGAATGCATCGGCATAGACGGCACGTGCAGACACAGGCACGATGTGGGTCGTGACATCGGTGTCTGCTAGGAGCTGCGACGCCGCCTGCGCCACGATCATGTCGTCGCCGGAGCCCAAGGGAGAAAATATCGTCTGTTCTAGGGCTGTCGGCTGAGGGGCCCTGCCCAGGAGCTCCAGGGCGAGGTCTTCGAGCCTCTGGTCCACTACGTCGGCGTCCAGCTTGGCATGCCCGCTTTTCTCCCGCGAGAAAAACGTGTCGGGCATGCCGATCGGCGCAATGCCCTCGTACTTCTTCTCCAGCCTCACGAGGCGAAGCTGTTGCACTTCCTGGGGCGTCAACACCCTCGGAATGCGCAACTCGATTTGATTTTTCGTGCCGTAGACCACCTCTCCTTCGTGGTTCACGAAAGTGTAAACGTTTGAGTTGAGGCTGAGCGGCGCAGCCACGACTAGGTGGAGCAACGTGCTGTGGTTGGAGAAAAGCACCAAGTCGCCCACCTGGAGTGCCGTCAAACTTTTCCGGAGGCTGACTCTGGAGCCCTGTACGGCTGCGCTCACGACACCCGTCCATTCCTTTGCTTTTTTAGCCCCGACCAGCTGCGTCCAGCTGCGGGCGGGCTCCTCCACGCGTAGCTCGATGCGCTTCTTGCTGTTGCTGACGATTTCTGCGAGAAGCGTGTGGTTTGGCTTTGAGAAGTCTAGAGACCTGTTGGATGGGTCATAGTAGTTGAGCCTCGGCTTGTTCGTGTCGTTTTTTTTGGGCGACGGCTGAATCTTCGGCGGTATTGCCGCCGTACGTGGGTGTTGTCGTGTTGGCTTTGGCCGTGCAGCGTTTGCAACGGTCCTCTTCCGTAGAACAACGCTGGGGTTCATGCAAAGAGGTGATTTATGGAGAGGTGTAACGAGCGCGATGAGATCAAGCGCAGGCGCAGAATAGTACACATTTTGCGGGGAAGTCTACGAGGTGTGAAGATGCAAAAAAAGTAGAGCTGCAATCAGTGTATGCAGCCACGACCAAAAAATACGGACGCAAAATTTTTGGAGTAAGACCAACAAAAGTGTTCGTTGCACGTTTGTGGATCTCTTCGCCAGGCTCGGTGGCCGATTGCGAATCGGCTCTGATCGCTTCCCGCGGTCGTTCCGACAAGCTGCGCAGCGCGAGCACGGCACAAGTAGAGAAGCCAGATGTACCTTGAGATATGACATGAAACAATTTTGAAACAGGTGAAACAGGTGAAACAGGGGAAACAGGGGAAACAATGGTAGTAAGACAAACCGGACACGCCTAACCAAAGAGCACCGACTTAAATTGAAGGCAAATAAATAAAATTTAGTTTGTTTTGCAGCTGGGGAGTTGCCTGGCCCTACGGCACTGCGAGAATGTGGACTGACTCCGGCGTTGTCCGCGCAAACGGAGCACCGGTCGTACCGCGTTGTGGGAGGGTGCAGCAAGGAACACACCCTGAACCAACACAGAGCAATAGGTAAAGATAGCCGAAAAAAAAAGGTAGAATTTTTATAGGCTTGTAGGCTTACACACGCTCGAAGCTCGGCGCAAAACAGCACAGACGAATGGGCGAAGTGCCACGGTGTTTTTGCAGCCGGCCAAGTGCTAGCCTCGGAGGGCCTCCCTACTAGATGCTACAGGGCCATAGACGGAAATGTGTGTATGCTGCATGGACACCCACGCGGAAGCAAGCTTAGGTAAAAACTGGGCCGACTTACGCATGAACCTAACATTTAACCGCAGCAGGCAAGCCGGTCGGCGAACTCCTTTAGTGTTTGGTAGGCAAGCATGGGTGAATACAGCGCAGCAAGTTACGCTGGCGCAAGTCGCGAACCCAATATTTGCTGCCAGAGGCGCTACGTCCAGGAAAATGCGGTGATTTCCGACACTCGCGCACTCCGATAAGCCTGAAATAGCCATGGCCGCATAATCGGACCCGCGAAAGGCGGTAGAGCGAGCCAATCCTCGGGGCTATAAAAGCGGTTTCGAATCATCGCATCGCCTCTACCTTTTGTTTTCCACAGAGATCTAGCTACGTTTCATCTTTCTTACATCATCTTTATCTCACCTGAGTATCACCTGAGTATCACCTGAGTTTCACCTTTGTTTCATCTTTGTCTCAACCGAGTTTCAAGTATCTTCTACCATGTCCGTTTTACTAGAGTCCAGCTACGGAAAAGGAAACGTCAAGTTTTTAAAGGTCAAAAAAGACCCAAACAACCCCAAAATCCAGGACGTCTTGGAGGCCAACTGCAGAGTGTTGTTGTTGGGCGACTTCGACGTGTCGTACACAAAGGCCGACAACTCGCCCGTGGTGCCCACTGACACCGTCAAAAACACGATTTTGGTCGAGGCCAAGAACACCAATGTATGGCCAATCGAACGCTTTGCAGCCCACTTGGCCAAGCACTTCACCACCAAGTACTCGCACGTGCTGGGCGTCGATATTTCCATTGTGCAGAGCAGATGGTCCAAGTTTGACGTCAACGGCAAGCCCCACGACCACTCCTTCAGAAACGACGGCCCCGAGACAAGAAGGACCCATTTGCTGTACGACAAGAAGTCCGGCAAGCTCACAATCACGTCGTCCATCAAGGATTTGACCGTGTTGAAGTCGACCGGATCCATGTTCTACGGTTTCCACGAGTGCGACTACACCATTTTGAAACCAACCAAGGACAGAATCTTGTCCACGGACGTAGACGCCAGCTGGAAGTACAGCTCGTGCTTTAAGTCGCTAGACGAAGTGTTTGTGATGGCGGACGCCGGCGTATTCGACCGCACCTACGACGCTGCCCGCAGAATCACTTTGGACCTTTTTGCGTTGGAGAACTCGCCCTCGGTGCAGTCGACCATGTACAACATGTCGCACGCGATCTTGGACGCGGCACCAGAGGTCGACACCGTGTCTTACGAGCTCCCAAACAAGCACTACATTTTGTTCGACTTGAGCTGGAAGGGCATCAAGGACAACAAGGAGTTGTTCTACCCTTCGCCCGACCCCAACGGGTTGATCAAGAGCACCGTGGGCAGAAAGGGCCAGACGAAGTTGTAGCTGGACGGGATCCAGCAAGACTCGAAGCAGGTTGGCGTAGCGCGTGTCACGTGATACTCCCCACCACACACCTGTGCCTCTCTTTATTAGTTTTAAATAAAAGGTTAATGGCTCCCCCGACCCCCCGTAGCGCAGGTGCCCCGCGGATTTGCACGCGCCTGGGCTAGGCTTCCCACGTGATCGCGAGCCCGATTTCGCAAGCCCGATTTTAGCGCGTGCGCGCGGCTGGCTAGCGGGGGCGCTAACAGCCGTTAATGGCTCGCACCGACTTTGCGAAGCCGAGCATGAGCGCAGAGAGCACAAAATGAGCGAGAACTTGCGGGGCCGTTTCAGCGTGGTTTCAGGATGCTCTCGGAAGTGTCGCCTGCTCGGTCTCGGTCGTGTTTCAGCCGTGTTTCATCGCTAACTCGTGCTCGTTTCCCGCCACAGCGGTGCCTGCGTCGGCTGCCAAACGGCCCTCTCTGCAACCGCGGTACCGAAAAAAAGCCTCATATCGGCAGCTAGTGACTCGCACGTACCGATTAACTGCACATATATAGACGAAATAATTCTCCACTCCCCACAGCCGTAGAAGCATAAATCTAAACTCAAAAATGGCCCACTCCACGTCAGATTCTGACACTATCAAGTCGGCCAGCAATGCCGATCTCGAGAAGCGCCTCAGCTCAGAACCGGAGAACTACAATCCCAATGCGTCACCTGACCACGGTCACCTGCGCAGTGCCTCGCCTGTGCCTCTCGGCCGGCGGCCCAGCCTGCTCATTTCCAGGCTAGAGCATGAAACCCACAATATCGGCCCCCTTGAGGAGCTGTACGACTTAGAGAAGGCCGTCTCGCATCCTGATCCAAAGGGTACTTTCCACGAAAATGACCCTTGGCGGTACCCCGTAGACGAGGAGACGCAGCTCCGCTTGGTGACGTTTGTGCCGGGTGACAAGGAAAACCCGATCAACAAAAGCAAGGCGTTGAAGTGGACGTACACACTTTTGCTTGGCTTGATCTGCTACACTGTTGCCTTCGGGTCTGCCGTGGTCACGGGAGACTTGGAGCGTCCCGCGGCGCACTTTGGCGTGTCGGAAGAGGTGATAATTCTCGCGTCGGTGACGGTTTTTGTGCTTGGATTTGGGTTTGGCCCATTGGTGTTTGCCCCAGCGTCGGAGGAGGTGGGCAGAAAGCCCATTTATGCAGTGACGTTGGCCGTCGCTGTGATCTTTGTAATCCCCTGTGCGTTAGCTAAAAACATTGGTATGCTTTTGGTGTGCCGGTTGATCGACGGGCTCGCGTTTTCTGCGCCCATGTGTTTGATCGGTGGCTCTTTGGCCGACATCTGGGAGGCCAAGGAGAGAGGTTTGGCGATGGCGGTGTTCTCCGCCGCTCCGTTTTTGGGCCCCGTCACCGGGCCGATTTTCGGCGGCCTTCTCGGCGACTACGCGCCCACTTGGCGGTGGCTCTACTGGTCGTTTCTTATTATCTCGGGCACGTTTTACGTGCTTTTTATCGTGTGTGTACCCGAAACGCATCACAACACACTATTGAAGAAGAGATCCAAATATCTCCGCAAGTTGACCGGCGACGACACGTACAAGGCCATCTGCGAGGTCAAGCCCAGAACAACCATGGAGATCTACCGGACGTCGTTGACCAGGCCATTTTTGCTTTTGAGCGAGCTCATTGTGTTCTTGGTCACAATCTACATGTCCGTGTGCTACGGGTTGCTCTACATGTTCTTCTTTGCGTACCCAGTCGTATACATGCAAGGCAAGGGCTGGTCTGCGTCGAAAACAGGGATAATGTTCATCCCCATTGGCGTGGGTGTGCTCGTTGGCAGCGGCATCACTCCGTTTTTCAACAACCACTACAATAAGCGCGCGCAGCCTTACAGAGACAGAGGCGAGCTTCCTCCCGCAGAGCTTCGGTTGATCCCCATGATGTTTGGGTGCTGGTTCCTTCCTGTGGGTTTGTTCGCTTTCGCATGGTCGTCGTACCCACACGTGTCGTGGGCCGGGCCGTGTTTTTCAGGATTTGCAGCCGGAGTGGGTTTCCTCGTGATCTACAACGCAGCAAACAACTACATCGTCGACTCTTACCAGCACTACGCCGCGTCGGCGTTGGCTGCCAAGACGTTTGTGCGCTCCATGTTTGGCGCCAGTGTTCCTCTTTTCACCATCCAGATGTACCACCGGTTGGGCGACCAATGGGCGCTGTCGCTCATGGCGTTCATTGCCTTGGCGTGCTGCGCCATTCCGTTCTTGTTCTACCGGTATGGTTTGCGGATCAGGCAGTTCTCCAGGTACGCGTACAGCGGGTAGTGTGAGATATTAATGGGCTGCTAGGCGTATGGGTGCTGAAGAACCTCAGATTTCTGCCGCAGCAAGTCAGAGATCAGAACCACATGCAACCTGAGCGGAGCGCTGGGCACTGTCTTAGAATATAGAGGCGTGTCCGCTTATTTATAATTCCGAACTTTCTTTTCTAATAGTGTGCTTCGGGGATGAAGCTTGGCTGCAAACTGAAAATATAGATGACGGCCCGCCCTCCCCAGCGCTTTTTTTTTGTACTAGTACGTCCCAGGCCACTACTTTGTGCTGGCTGTGATGTCGCTCGGTCTTGTCTACTCGAGTTTCCTTTTTCGTTTCCTTTTTCGTTTCCTCTTTTGTTGCCGTGTCATTTGCCAGCCAAACGCTATTCGTGTGCGGATAACGCGACATGAGCGTGTCGCACTTGCACAGGTCAACAATAACACTATGAAAAGGCGAGACGATTTCTCCGAATATCAGGAGAAACGGAGGCGACGGCCGCTCGGCGACATCACCAACAGACATGCGAACACAAAAGTGGCCAAAACAGCGTTTGGCGAGAAGCTTGCATCAGCTGATAGTGCCAGTGTTGCACTGTATAGCAATGTGATGAGCAGAAACACCACCAAAACGCATAGCAAGCCACACGGCACGACGCTCCAGCACCCGGGCGCTATAAAAGATCTTCGATGGGAGACAAGCAATGAGTTGCTGGCAAAGAAAAATCGCTCCATCTTCACTTTTCGAGCTAAACACTCGCCTCCCACAGCAAACGAGCGAAACAACCGAATTGCTGCGGCCCATAATACAGATGACGCCGCCCTAAACGTGGCTGCGGCTGCCCGACTGGGCTCTGTCCCGCTCTCGCTGCTCCGCAGCCTAATCAGCCCAAAAGTGGCACGGTCAGTGTCGGAAAACGGCGTCGCCGTCCACCGGCAGAGCACCAGCGCACTCACACAGATGTTCAGGTCCAAAAGCTGGACTGTAGCCGCCGGGGCGGAGTCTGGGCTGCGCCAGACGCTTTTAGCGAGCTTACACGACTACAATGCGCTCGTGGCTCAGAGCAACAAGCACGTCCGGGCCGTGTGCGACCTGGTGCGCCTTAAAGCTGCACCACTTGCACCGAGGGCGCCAGAAAAGGTGAGAGGCAGAGCGGCCGCGACACTGAGCGAGCGTAGAGACGGAGATACCACCAAAAAAGGCTCCGGCGCTGCCCCCACATCAAATCCGCCCGCCAAAACGGCTGGTCACGTGACCGTCAGCCAGGCCACCGCCGTGAGTCAATTTCTCTGTGCCGTCACGACCGATGCGGGCGACGATGTCCTCCTCTTCAACCTCGAGGGCGTCCCGGTCTCCGCGGGCAGCCGACTTGCGCTCGGCCCGGTTTCGGTCCACACTCTCGCAGCCGCACCGACGAAAGTGTGTCAGCATTGGAAGATGTTGGAATGAGCACGAAAAGGAGGGCAGTGGCATTTTCTGAGTCATAGGCACTCTATTCAGGAACTGGGAGAGCGGGGGATACGTTCTGCAAGACACAGCCGTACGGCGTTGCTCTTATTCGCCATGTATCTCCTGCATCGCGGTTATCATACCACGCGCCTGGTTCAGTACTTGCTCAAGACTTTTGCCACTACTCCCCGCTCCAATTACCACATCTTCATCTTTCTTCATCTTTCTGAGCAATGGCAGACTCTACAGCCCGCTTGGCAACCTTGTCGATTCACGCAGCGAACTCGCTCAACAGAGTGACCGACGTGACTCCCCCAATCAACATCTCCACCACGTACAGGTACGACGAGGACCCAGACAAGAATGTCAAGGCTGCAGACACAATTGAAGGCACCGAGGACACGATCTTTTACTCGCGGTTGGCGCATCCAAACGGCGTCATGGCGGAGCAGACAATTGGCGCCATGACTGGATCGCACGCAGTCGTCTACAATGGCGGAGTGGCTGCGTTCTTCGCGTTGATGACTCACATCAACCCCAAGACGTTGTTCATTGGTAAGGCGTACCACGGCTGCCACCTGGCGGCCGACATCTTGACCCGCAACTACGGGCTTCGCCAGATGTCGTTGTCTGAAAAGAGCTTAGAGCAGTTGCAGCCGGGTGATCTCATCCACATCGAGACCCCGCTCAACCCAGACGCCACGTGCGTCGACATCCAGGCGTACGCCGACAAGGCGCACGCCAAGGGCGCATTTTTGTCGGTGGACTCGACGTTCGGACCGCTCCAAAAGCCGCTCGACTTTGGCGCCGACATTGTGATGCACTCTGCAACGAAGTACTTTGGCGGCCACTCCGATTTGCTTGCCGGGATTCTCTTGACGAAGTCCGCCGAGGTCAAGGCGAGCTTGTTGTCCGACAGATGCTACTTGGGCACCAACATCGGCAATTTGGAGGCGTCTCTTTTGCTCCGGAGCTTGAAGACGTTCGAGCTCCGCGTGAAGAAACAGGCCGAGAACGCAGTCGCCATCGTCAAGTACTTGGTTGACAACAAAGCCAAGTTTCCCAAAATCGCCAAGATCGGTCACTCCTCTTTGCAGAAGGACGCGTTTGTCGAGAAGCAGTTGAAGGGCATCCATTCGCCCACGTTTGCCATCGAGTTGCTGTCTGAGAACGACGCCAAGCACCTTCCGGGTAAGCTCAAATACTTCCACCACGCAACATCCTTGGGCGGTGCCGAAAGCTTGATCGAATGGCGATGCCTCAGCGACGCCGACGCTCCGCTCACATTGTTGCGTGTGAGCGTGGGCTTGGAGGACGTCCAGGATTTGATTGACGACTTGGCCAACGCACTCGCTTGAGCCTGAAAGGGATGGGAATAAAAAGAGTACATCTACTTATGCAGCTGGTGAATAAAAAAAAGTACATCTATTATGAATTATATGTAGCTAGTATACACGGGCAGCATCAGGGACTCTTTTTGGGTAGCCTGATCTTGACGAATAGTGCTCCGGTCGAGTCCTTGAACGTGGTGACCATGCCAGCGGGCGCTGGTACTTTGTAGTCGGGATTTCTGACCTGTGTTCGGTTCACGATGAGCTCGTTGTAGCCGTAAATGGAAGGCACGCCAAGGTCAATGCCGCCTGGAAGGACACTGGATGGCACCGGGGTGCGGAAAGTGGAGGGGAGGTCGGAAAGGTCAGGCAAGGTGGTCTTGACTCCACGTCCAGAGTGCAACGCGCTTCTGCGAGACGCAGTACCACGACCCTGAGCAGACGACATGAGCATGTTAGGGCCGTTTTCGTTGTAGCTGAACGCGTTTTCGTTGTTGAAGTGCCTTCTTCTCCGGCGCGATTCTCTCTCCATCTCCTTGTCTAGCTTCTCGATCTCCAGTTGTGTGAGTTTGTTCATCGAGGGCGAGTAATCCACTAGCAGCGCAGGGTTTCTCAAAAGAGTCACAAAGTCCTCTCCTTGCTCGGCATTGCCTCTAAGAACACGCAAGGGCGGAGCCAAATGCGATCTGATCTCGTCTTCACGAATGGCAGAGCCGTCAAAGGAATATCCCACCAAGAACAAGGCTTTTTGGTATAGTTGAGCTTGCTCGCGGATGGTGAAAGCTATTGCCGTGGCAAACTCGCCGGTTAAACTCATCTCGTCACACAACCCTGACGCAAACTCCTCCGGGTCTGCATCACCGAAGTTGAGAATATCCCATTCAAATTGGTCTGTGAACTGAGTGTTGTTAATCAAGATGTCGACCTTGATGGGCACACGTATTTCGCCCATGACCTTGGCTGGCATGGCCCTATAGTCCTTAATCTGCTCCGTGACAGACTGCATTATGCTGTGGAAGTTGCTCTCGGAGATGAACTTGTGATCCTCAATTAACGTCCTCACAAGGTTATTGAGCGGGTACGTCTCGTCATCCAAATCCAACAAGAAAGTGTCGCGGAGCTTAAATTTGTCTCTCTCCTGGTCGAAGTCCAATCTGATGGGCACAAGGTGCCGCCTTTTGCTGGACTTGGCATTGCGCAAAGTCTTCTCTCTCAACTCGGCGTCAGTGAATGGGATATCGGGAACTTTCAGTGCTGACTTGCTCTGAGAAGGGAGTATCACCTGCGTGGGGGTATCGCTCACACCGTTCCCATAGCCTTGGTACCCGTCACCCCATATGCTGTTGTTGAACTGGTTCTTGCTTGACAACGCAATAGAGTTCATCCGCAATTGCTTTATGGTGTGGTACGTCTTGACATCGCGGCTCATTCTTTCTAGCAAATTCTTATTGCACTGGTCCTGTAACGCCGCTCTGCGCACGAAGGCGTTATCCCGTTTGATGGTCTCTTCGTACAACCGCAAGTCTAGCGGCACGTCCTTTCCTTCCTTCTGCAACTTGCCGGACCACTCAGTTAACGACGACATTGGCCTGAAGGGCACTTTGGAGACAGAATCGGGCGCAAAGTTAGGCGGCAAGGCCACCTGCTCCTGCGCAGAGCCCATGCCGGCCTCCAAACCAGATCCGTTCGAGCTGAGCCTGTTCCGATGCAAAGCAACCGAGGCTGTCAGCCTGGTGCTGAGCGCAGACCCAGCAAATTCAGGAGCAACCGCTCCCACGGCTCCGTTGCTAGGCGCAGATCCACCGACAGCGGCGGCCGCGGCAGCAGCCGCAGCGGCGGTGGCTGCGGCAGCTTCGGCTGCAGCATCTTGCGAAGACATGCTCTGATGTGCACCTCCGTTTGCAAGCAGCAGCGTGTGCGCCAAGGGTTGGTCTTTGAAAATACCGTCCATTCGTCTTTGTACTCCCTCGTGAGCCATCCCTGGGGCGGAAATGTTCCCTGCCGTGGCGTTCTGGACAGTTACCACGGGATTTCCGCCCATAGCCCTCTGCAGATAGTCTGAGAACTGTTGCTGTTGCGCGAGCTGGCTCTGGCGTTGCTGGTACTGCAGCTGTTGCCTAGAAAGCTGTTGCTGCTGCTGCTGAAACTGTTGCGTGAGCTGTTGCTGGACACGCTGTTGCGGAGGTGGTGCCTGCTGTAGCAGCAGAGACTGCTGTTGCGTCTGCTGCTGCTGCTGCTGCTGCTGCTGTTGCTGCTGTAAAAAAGCTGCTTGGGGCGTTCTGCCGTACAATTGCTCCTGCTGCGCCTGTTGCTGCGGGGTTAGCTGGCTTTGCTGCTGTTGGAGCTGGTTCAAGCCACTGGACGCCTGCGACATTGGATTCTGCTTAAACTGCGCCGGCGTGCTTGCGGCAATTTGCTGGCTGTATGCTTGGACGGGATTGGTGCTTGGCGACATGTTTGTGTTGACACTATGAGCCAAATTCTGGTTGATGACGGCACCCGGGTTCAAGCCGCTGTTCTGCGGTGAGCCCTGCGTGTGGCCCATGCCCTGACCCGCCATTTGCTGCTGCTGTTGCTCCATCATTTGCTGCTGCTGCAACATTTGCTGTCTTTGCACGTATTGGCGAATCATGTTTTGGAACTGCGGCCTGTTTTTGAGCTCCTGAAGCTGCTGCGGGCTGAGATTCTGGAATTGCGGCGGTAAGATTGACATTTTCTGCCGTTGGCTGGCTGCCGCCATTTGTTGTTGCTGCTGTTGCATTGAGGAGGGGGTGCCGTTGGGCGAGTTTTGCCCGCCACCTTCGTTGAAGTTCATGATGTGCAAGGTTTCTCTGTGTAGCTAGACACGCATCAACTGGATTCTGCGGAATACGGGGCAACCGTGAGGTATAACGGCGTGGAAAAAGTGTGGAGCTGGTGTTGTCGTAGCGCGCTGTTGATAGACCGGTACGTGCACGACCGGGTCTGGTGCTGCTGGGGAGCCACAAGTACAGCATTTGCACCCAGCTTGTGAGAAGGCTTGACTGTTCTGTCTGGGGACGCTTAGCTGTAAACTGTCACAAAGTCCCTTATTTCTTTTCTCTTCGTGCTCTTCTTTTTTCTTTAGCATTTGCATCTCGCCCCCGCCTTCTGTGCCGCATCCGTACGTTGTGCGGATTTCGCAGCCAGGCCCGCGGCTCTGTGTATCTGCTTTTTTGCACCGTTTTTTACGTTGCTCATTTCTTTTCTTACTTTCGTCACTATTTCTTACTTTCGCTCTCACGGCTGCAGAGTTCGGCCCAATTGCTAAGAATCTTCCCACTCTCATGGCTGCCATGCTTGACACAAACACCGAGTTAGGAGACCTCGTCCAGGATTTCTTCGCCATTCGCTTTGCAACCTCCAACGCCCGCCAAATGGCCAGGCACATGGAACTCGCTTTTGACTTTAAGGAAATAGCGTACCGTGGCTTGGAGTCAGGCACCACCACGTTGGGGTGCCACATCTTACGATGCAACAACATCACGATGGAAATCATGAACCTGATAGAAACCCGCGCTTCGGAAAACAGCAACGAAATTGCCCATTCTAAGCTCACCGACGCTGCCGTTTTGCTTATGTCCGATTTGCTGGACCCAGTCGCCATCTCTGACAACGGCTTGAGCTATGCAAGTGTAAGGCGGATTCTCGAGCGTTTTGTGGCAGATAGTATTCCAGCACAGGAAGCCCGCTCCGCCATTATCGAGTCTACGGTGGCCACCAGCTTGGATGAGTTTATAACAAAGCACGGTTTTGGTGTTTTCGATATTGTGCTTCGTGTTCTGGACGTAAGGACACTCTACGATATTGCTGTCAAGAACGGCGCGGTGCCGATTTTTCCTCCCACCACGGAGTCAGACGCAAACGGCTCTGTCATTACCGCCACAATCGGTTGCCCTAATTCTGACTTACATCATACACTCGTTCAAATTGTTGATTATGTGGGACCTTATTTGCCTGGCTACGGTGGCCCGGTTACTTGCGGCATTCCCGAGATGTTTTGCGACTGCAAACTCCAGGCCATAGACCACTGTGTGCTCAATTTCTCCTGGAACGAAATGCTTCCAAACGCACAGTTCTACTCTTCGGCGTTTGGTTTTCACAAATTCTGGTCTGTTGACGACGCCGACGTATCTACCGGAAACTCGGGCCTTCGCTCCGTTGTCATGGCAAACAAAAACGGCAAAGTAAAAATCCCCATCAACGAGCCAGCCAAAGTGCGGTTGCGGGGCCAGATCGAGGAGTTCTACGACTTCTACGGCGGGCCGGGCGTCCAGCACGTGGCACTCCGCACAGAAGACTTGATCAGCGATGTAGCTTTTCTCCGTGCCAGGGGGATGGAGTTCAACTCCATCGGCGATGATTACTACGACAACTTGAGGGCACGGTTGGCCAAGCATCAGATAACACTTGCCGAGGATTTACAGACGCTTCAGAGCAACCACATCTTGGTGGATTTTGACCCAAATTCTAGGTCGTTGCGGCCAGATGGTAGTTATTCGTGCTTCTATATTCTCCAGATCTTCACCAAGCCGTTGCACGACCGGCCCACGTTCTTTTTCGAGTTCATCCAACGAAACAACCACGACGGGTTTGGCAAGGGCACCTTCAAAGGTTTGTTTGAGTCGATCGAGCGGGAACAAAAGCTTCGTGGCACCTTGAGCTAGATGAGTAGTAGGGTCAGCTAGAAACACAAGCCCTTCAGTAAAAAAAAAAAATACTATTCCTAAAACACGCTAATATATGCTACTACACCATGAAGTCGAAGATCGCCTTCATATTCACGTACCGACGCCCACAGTCCTTCAAGTACCGGTCCACGACGTCTCGGCAATGCGAGAACAACTCCCTATTTTGCTCGGCCAACGCGTTCCGCTGGCCCTCGCTCATCTCTGGCTCTGCTGCGTCGTCGCTGATGGGCCGCAACTTCTTGCTCTTGGCCTTGTCAACGTCAAACACCGCGTCGAAATAGAGCAACTGGTTGTAAAGCGCCTTGTCGCTGTACTTGTACCTCATGACTCCCTTACAGCCGTGGGCCTTGCCTGAAGTCCCGATGCACCGTTTTCCGTAGACAGAGATCTGTCTGGTTTTGATTCCACACGCGGAGTCGTCGCACACTAGCCACCCGGCGTAGTAAAGAGCCAAATGCCTGCGAACTTCCGACTCGACCTGCGCCGCAAGCTTGATTGCTGAGAACAGGGCATTGCATTTCCCACACTGAACACCGTTGAACGACAATTTGTAGTCCTGTGACGGCAAAATACCGCCAAACCTGAACTGGTGGCCGCAGCTGCACTTCAAAACCAAGAAGCTGGCCTGTCTGAATCGCTCAATATCGGAAACGTTGGACTCTAAAGGCGTAATATCCGCATCTAGGGCCTCAGAATTACGGAGTCTCATGACGTACTTCTTGGTGTCAATTCCCAACGATGTGGCCACACGCAACAAGTCGATACCCTCGATCTTGTTGACAAGACGCTCCACGGGCGCGTATATCTGCTTCTCCAAGTAGTAGTCGCAGTCAGGCTTGAAAGTGGACTTGCTGCCCAAGACTTCCTGGATGGCACGAGCACGCTCGGCAGGATTGCTGGACTCTGCACCCTCCTCCGGGGCGGTGATTACAAACGTGATCACACCTCCCGCCTTGATCACCTTGCCCTGGCTCCGGAGACGGAGCGCCACTTGCACTGGGGGCATGGTCTTCCCGTTTGGGTAGTTTGTAGGGTCTTTGGAAAGCCGCGTGTTGATTCTGTACTTGTCCACGGTGAACTCGTTGTCGCGTATCCTCTTGTTCATCATCTCCAAGTAGTTGTACACGTCGTTGAGGGCTTCCTCGGGATCCTCATCCGAGAGAAGCTTTTCGAGCACATACGTCGAGATTTCTTTGGACAACGGGCAGTACTCACGTCTGCGCATATCGAGACCTTTAACCTCCAAGGCCGCTACCTCCTTGCCGGTGGATTTGTCAATCGACACGTTCATTGCGGCGTACTTCTTCTTGGCGTGGAGGAGCAACCGCTTGAAGACGTTGTCCGTGTCGATTTCCAACAACTTGTACCGTTCGTTGACTTGCACTTTGAAGTCGTCACCAATCTTCAACGCTTCCTGCAACGTGGAGACGCCAGTGTCAATCATGACCGAATCCGTGTCACCGTACACGACGCGCAAGCCAATCAGCTCTGCCAACTGCCTTGTGTCCATCAAGATCTCACGGCCCTTGTTTGTGACCAACATGGCCAACGGCTTGGCGTAGAATCTGGAGTTCACGTATCCCAAACATCCGTACATAGAGTTGGCGGTCAACTTCAACGCCTGCTGCTTAATGTCGTACTGTGAACGTTCGCTGCTGGAGATTCTTGGGTCCTTGAGGAGCTTTTTCACCTCGCGACGCCTCGACACCAAAGTATTGAGGAGTCTCGGGAGCACACCAGCGCTGGAGTCGCGCTCCGGCAAGTCGGGCATGTCCCGTTCTTCATCATGGCTCACGTTGTACGCGTCCCTCATCACTGTGGTGAAACAAATATTAAACTCCTGGATGATACTGGGGTACAAGGAGTTGAAGTCCATGACCAAGATGTAGTTCTTGTGCAAACCTTTCTCGGGCTCGAACACCAAACCACCCTGGTACTTAGGCTTCTTATTGGACGTCACTGTGGTGGCGTCATCGTCGTTTGCTTCTAGCTTAGCCTCCTGCTGGTGGTTTGTGTTCTTCAGGTACCGGTCCTCTTTGTCCGGCAAGATGTAGCTGTTTTTCTTGAACTCGTGCAACAAAATAAATTCGTTCCGCCCCGCTCTGGTTCCCGACAAAGTGTGAGACCACGCGTTACCGGCCAAGTTGGTGAGCTGCTTCGAAAGGGAGAGGATCTGCGTAGCAAACGCGAGCTGGGCAGTGATCAACACCTGCGAGATGTTCTCCTTGAGGGGCATCAACAAGAACGACGCGTCCTCGGCGTACCTCGGGTTCAGGAAGTTGACCTCGAACGCGTTGTGCTTCTTGTGGCACACGACCTCGTACATTTCCGGAAGGTCCCACGACTGGCACTTTGGCGTCAAGGACTGGCCCAACTCGTTGGCAACGTCGCACAACAAGCGGCCCTGGAAGATCTCTCGTATGAGAATGTTGTTATTAAACCCGTTCGCACGCCCAAACTTGTCGGGCCACTGCTTTCTGTTTCTTCTCCCCATGGCCGACCAGGTGTCGACTCTCAAGTCGTGCATTCGGTGCACCAACACGTCGAGCGAGATGTTTTCCAAGCGGTGGCCGAGGAAGATGTCGGGGTCTATGTTCTTGACGAGCGCCGCCAAGAGCCCAAGCAAGGACTTCTCGTTGGGGAGTGCCTTCAAGTTCAACTTCTGCTTTTCGGCCACTTGCCGAAGCCCCGGAGGAAACCCACCAGCGCCGATCGGACGCACCAACGTAACGAGCTCGTCCGGCGTCGCAGACTCGTCGACGGGCGAGTCTTGTGGCACGTTGCGGTAGGTCGCGATGCTGACGCACGCCACCTCTTGCTTGTCGGCCCTTGTGTTCATGACCGTCTGGACAGAGATTGCGACCGCCGTCAAGGTTGGAGCAGGGATGTTGGCGTTGACGATCGGGGTCACACACGACGCAGACGCCACGGCCACCTCGATGTTGCAGTGCGACGCGTTCTGGATCGCCTCGAAATCGCCGCCCTTGATCTCCAACCAGCACGGGCCCATGATCCCCCGCTGCAACACAAAGGACTCGAACATGTTTGCGTTGGTGCCAAAAATCCGCTGGAACGTCTCGCCCGAGAGCTCTGCGGGCATGACCAAGTGCCTGTTCTTAGAGGTTTTGTACGGCAAGAGCATCTTGAGGTACTCGGTTTCTTTGGGCACTCCAGGTAGCTCGAACGCGTACTTCATGCTCTCGGGCTTGGACCGCAACTGCTCTAAGCCGTAGTGCTGCACGAGATACGGCCCGATCTCCTCGTGCACGTCCCGCAACGACACCACCTCGTCAGTGTCCTGGGAGTCCACCTGTTTATACTTGCGGGGCAACACGTAGAGCTCTTTGTACAAGCCGTTGACCTGCACCACGGCAGAAACGTACTTGCCGTCCTTGGAGAGCGCCTTGCCGAAAAGCAATAGCGAGCTATCGGCCTCTGCGTAGTCGAGCCAGAAAAACTTGAACGTGCCGTCGTCCACGACGCTCTCGCTCGACACTTTTTCTGTGTGCGCAATGGTGGAATACGACGAGGTGGACGCAGAGACCGACGCTGTGGGGAACTGGGAAGCCTTGACCGCCGAAACACTCACGGCGGCTGACTTGGACGCGGCGGCCGCTTTGGGTCTTCTGCGCACAACCACGTCGTCGTCCCCTTCTTCATCGCTTTCATCAACTTCTTCTTCTTTTTTGTGGTTGTCTTCTTTGGAGGGGCGCAGCTCGCTCGCTGTTTCAGACTTTGGCCCGTCTGTTCCGTTTGGACTTTCCTCATTTTCGGCAATCGTCTGGTCCTCATCTGGCTCGCCGTTGTTAGCATCAAGATCCATCAAGTCAGCCGCGGGCGATGTGTCGCGGGACAAATCCGTCAGCTTTCCCGTCACCGCCTTCTTCTGCTTTGCAGCCAACCTGGGCTTCTTGACACCCGCAGAGCCGAGGAACCCAAATGACGTACTCAACGCCCTCTTGGGCTTGGCTGTGCTGCTGCCAAACTTGGGCTGCGCGAGAGTCTTAGGCGCGGCGAAGTCGTCCAAAATATCGTCGATGCTGGCGTTTGCCTCTTTGGCCTTTGGCTGTGCCTTAACTGCGCCCGCATCTGCCGCAAAAAAACTGTTAATGTCCGCCGTCGTGGAGACTTTCGACACCTTGGAGATCTTCTTGTGCGACTTGGCCCGCTTGCGCTTCGACGCCGGCTCCGCGTCTTCGTCCGAATAGTAGTTGGGCCGCGTGGCGTCGTCCCACTCATCTACGCCATTGTCCACATACCCCTCGCCGTTGTCGTCCACTATGAAGTCGTCGTTCATGAGTTGGTCGCGTTTGTGCTGTCTGAACGTGTCCTCGTCCACCTCATCGTAGATAGACGCGTCCTCCTCGTCGGAGTCCGCAGCGATTTTGCCCGTTCTTCTCGCCTCAAGAAGCCGCTTGAGCTTGTCGTTCTTGCTTGCGCGAGACAGCATCAGAAGCGATTGTTTGAGGAAGAATAGCGTACGTGCTTGCAACGTGTGCCCACTGGCGCTGTACGTGTATGTCAACACGCGAGGCCGCGCAACGCGACGCGCATCGCGACCCAGATACGTCAGTGCAAGAAACGCCAAGGCAGGCTCTACATTTTGCGTTTAAGCAACACTAAACTGTAATGTCTGTTGCTGTAAAACGTGTCTCCAAAAGCGATGGCCAATGGGGCCATCAGCCTCGGACGACGTTGCCTCTTGACTACCGTGCGCCGCCAGAAACGGAAGTTTCCACCGGCATTCACCCCGTCCCCCGCTACTTGTCTTCGCTGCAATAAAGCAGACTCCAATTATTCGTAACTGTCCCACTACCAATTCTCACCCACAAACGCACCACCCAGCCCGCAAACGACATGGCACCGATCCCCTGATGTAAACTGGTGTACGGGTCTTTCTCGGGCCCGTGCACCACCGGTCCCTCCCCATGTCTATCTGAGCGCATACTCTATTTGCCCCACACTAGTGTTCTACGGCTATGTCGTTTGCTAACTACGATCTCGAGGCGCAGAAGTCGCTGTCGCCCAGCGCGGCGCCGGTGCACTCCGGCGACAACGCGGAGCTCGACACCATCATGAGAAACACCTCGCAGCAGATCCAGACGTACGGCCTGCTTATAGCCACGTTCACTAACGAGAGAAAGCTCCTTGGATCTCGGCGTGACAGCGCCCAACTTCGCGATAAGCTCGAGGCGTCGCACAAGAACATCGCCAACATGGGCACGGCGGTGCAGAAGTTGATTGCCGACATCAACTCCGTGATGAACGCGTCACAATCGGGCCACCAGGTAATAGCGGTGTCGAATCGGCAGCTCATGGTGAAAGAACGTCTCTCCAGCGAGTACAACGAGCTCCGAAACAATTATGAAACACAGCTGAAGCTATACGCGGAGAAGGCGGCACGAACGCCGGTCCCTGCGGTGAAAACGGCGCAGACTTCGCACGTCCCCGACGAGTCGTCGCCTCTCTTGCAAAACGGCGCCCAAAGTCAACAGCAGACCCAGCTACAACAGGACATGATCGACCAAAACGAGCTACAGTATCACATGATGCTCACCGAGGAACGCAACAGGCAGATTGAGCAGGTTAGCGAGGGAATTCGCGAGGTTAACTCCATCTTTAAGGACTTAGGCAACCTTGTCAGCCAGCAGGGTGCGCAGCTCGACACCGTGGAGGACAATATTCTACAGGTGAGCGGCAACGTGCACATGGCGTCGCAGGAGCTTACCAAGGCGCACGAGTACCAGAAAAAACGCAGCAAGTGGAGCTGTATCTTGCTCGTGGCGTTGTGCATAGTGGTGTTGGTGATGGTGTTGGCGATAATCAGCTAGGCTGGTTCGTTTTTTTGGCGGCCTCCAAAGCCCTTGCCCTGCCAAACTCGACACGCGCTCACGCATGCGGGCGCAGAGCCATGTTCCCTTATTTGGCACTACGTTTTGCCGGTGACGGCACTTCATGTTGTGGTCACGTGACCTGCTGCTATCGGGCTTATCTGTACGTCTGCGCCGCGCACATTGTGCAAGCCAGTGTGTGGTGACTCAGTTCCATGCCCCACCGCATATAAGCCACATTACTTCCCTCCTTCTGTCTCCCAATGACTCTTTCTGAAATGTCTGAGGGCGTGGTTATCGAGCGCCCGCTCGGGCCCGGCGAGAACTTCTTCCGGTGCCGAACCGAGGTCGGGTTCTACTGCAACTTTGCCAGCGTCGCTGCGTACTCCATCGATGTGACTAAAGATTGGCTGTGGCTCTATCGTGCGCTCAGAAAATCGATCTTAGACTACCACATCCTCATCTGCAACTTTTTCAAGGACTGCGAGAAAGACGCGTACATTGTGCGTCCCATCAAGCTGGCTACTTTCGGAGATCTTGTGGAGTTTGTGCCGGAGCTGTTTTCGCCGCAGAAGAAGCCTGTTTCGGAAAAGTTCATCCACGATCTTTGCAGAACATCGTTTTTCACGTTGGACGCAGAGTCCCCTACCTTCAAAGTTTTCTTTGCTGGGACTCACGACGTCGGTGCGGCATTTGAGCACACGTTAGCGGACGGTGTCGTTGCTCTCTACTTCCAGGAGATCTTCCTCGAGAACTTGGCGTACTGCAGTGATAGAGGGAACGATGCGGAGTACGAAGAGCTCTATGGGGCTCCGCCCGCGACGGTCGACTTGCAAACTGAAATCTTCTACTACGAAAAGGACAAGAAGTACTTGAGGAACTCTCTCCCTCCACCGCTCGAGATGATCATGCAAGACCCTAGCGTCGACTACACAGACAATAATCCTAGCCACTACTCCAAGGTCTTACCCGAGGGCTACGCCGAGCAATGGCCAGGCCGTTTCGTGGCTTCCAGGGACTATTCTTTGGCGTTCAAGCATTTTAACATTCCACCTGAGCAGTTCTCACAGATCTTGAAAGCATGCAAGGCGCACGGCGTGACATTCACTACATATCTAAACTGCATCCAGGCCCTTGCGTTGAACCCCATCTACGGCGACAAGCATTACACCACAAGCTGTGTTGCCATCACCTTGCGGCGGTTTTTGTCTCCGAACAAAGTGGACCCCGCGTACCGCCCGATCATTGGCAAGGAAGGGTACCGGATGTTGGGCAATTTTGCCCACATGGGTGTTCCAGAAAAGTTCCCTCCCGTGAAGGAGTTCTCGTGGGACTTAGCGAAGGCTGTCAACGACAGGATGGTCCAATCCGTGAAGAATGATAAACTACTCAACGTGAAGTCACTGTGGTATGAACACTCAACTGCCTTGGGGGAGAACCTCCCGTTTTTTGTTGACGGCCTTGGCCAAAACAAGGCCGACGCGATCAAGATTTCCAACGTCGGGTTTGGAAAGTTCTCCGAACATGATATTGGAGAAGGGACAGAGCGCTTGGCGATCAACGACATTGTGTTCGCGCAAGACGCCGCTCCTGGTGCCTCTGAATTCATCTTGAATTTGGTTTCATCGCCCAAGGGAGGCCTCAACGTCGTCTTCACCTACTACGACCACCGCTTCGACGACACGGACTACGAAAACTTCGATGCTTTCGCCGGAACTATTAAAAGCTTGCTTTTGAAGCACGCCGGTGTGTCAGAGTAACCGACTATGTGCCTACAACTTGCCGGGCGTCGCGCTAAGCTGATATATATGGCTAAAATAGACTTAGAGAACATTAGAACAATGTCGTGTGCGGTGTACGGGTGCGCTCTTACTCGCGAGTTCAAGCACGTAGATCAAGAGCTGTGCCCAGGTCTTAACTTGGATGGTAGCGACTGTTTGGCACTTCAGTTTTCAATTGATACCGTCACAGTGATTCTGAATCTGGACATTCCGTGAGTCTTTTGTTTCTTCTACATACCTGAAAAAAAAAAGACCGCTTAGTCGTATACAAGCTCACATAGAATGAACATGGCCCAAGGCTCTCTACAGCAGCACGGGCAAACC
Source organism: Metschnikowia sp. yHMJ9 (assembly GCA_030444895.1). NCBI lineage: Eukaryota > Fungi > Ascomycota > Pichiomycetes > Serinales > Metschnikowiaceae > Metschnikowia > Metschnikowia sp. yHMJ9. The sequence goes on along the minus strand of JAJMQU010000003.1, from coordinate 476,120 downwards.
CACCAAAACCTCCGCTCGCGGGAAAGTGGCGAGTGGCTCAACCAATTGCCTGTACGAGCGGTCCAGAAATTCGACGCATTTGTCACGGTCGACTGGATGGATGAGGAATTGAGCGAGCACAGGCGACGGCTCGCTAAAAAGCGCAACGCCATGACGCTAAAAGAACAGCTACTCGATACGTCGCGAACGTGGTTTGTTCTCGCTGCGATTGGTGTTGCGATCGGCGCCATTGCAGCGTCGTTGAATGTGATCACCGCGTGGTTGGCGGCGCTCAGACTCGGCTATTGCTCGTCTCACTTCTACTTGAACGAGAGTTTTTGCTGCTGGGCCGCGGAAGAAGATACGTGCAGCGGCTGGTCCGCATGGCTGCGTTTTGGCGCCGTCCGCTACGTTGTATACATTGCTATCCTGGCGGGTTTTCTGGCGGTAGCAGCGCTTTTGGTCAAGTTGTACGCTCCTTTCGCAGCCGGCTCGGGCATCTCCGAGATCAAGTGCATAGTCTCCGGTTTTGTCATGGATGGATTTTTGGGCTGGTGGACGCTTGCCATCAAGAGCTTGGGCTTGCCTTTGGCGATTGCCTCGGGGCTCTCGCTCGGGAAAGAGGGGCCCTCTGTCCACTATGCAGTGTGCGTGGGCAATTGCATAGCTGGGCTTTTTCGCCAGTATCGCCAGTCATTCTCCAAATCTCGCGAGTTTTTAACAGCGAGTGCGGCTGCAGGAGTTGCGGTGGCGTTTGGCTCGCCAATGGGCGGCGTTTTGTTCTCAATGGAAGAAATTTCGTCTGTGTTTCAGCTCCCGACACTATGGAAGTCCTACGTGTGCTCTTTCATCGCCGTGGCAACGCTCTCGGCATTCAACCCTTTCCGTACGGGCCAGCTAGTGTTGTTTGAGGTCACGTACGACAAGTCGTGGCACTTTTTTGAGTTGCCATTCTATGCGCTTTTGGGTGTTTTTGGAGGCGTGTATGGCATTATAGTCTCCAGGCTCAACAAGCGCGTAGCGGGATTCAGGAAGACGTATTTGGGCAACTACGCTGTGCGTGAGGTCGTCATGTTGGCGATATTCTCTGCGGCTTTCTGCTACTTCAACGAGTTTTTGAGAGTGGACATGACCGAGGCTATGCAGACGTTGTTCTCCGAGTGTCTGGCGAGCTCTAAGAACGATCTTTGCAACACCAACTCAAAAAAATCGAGATTAATTGCTTCCTTGCTTTTCGCGACCGTCGCAAGGCTGTTTTTGACCATCATCACCTACGGCTGCAAAGTTCCTGCTGGTATTTTCGTTCCCTCAATGGCGGCGGGCGCGACATTCGGACGTGCTGTCGGTATCGTGGTGGATTCCTTGATCGAGCGATTCAATGGGCTGGCAATCTTCTCCACGTGTCCCGAAAGTGGCAGATGTGTGATTGCCGGAACTTACGCTTTCATTGGCGCAGGTGCTGCGCTCAGTGGAATTACCCATTTAACCGTAACGGTTGCTGTCATCATGTTCGAGCTCACAGGTGCCGTGGAGTACATCATTCCCACTATGGTCGCGGTCACCGTCACCAAAATCATAAATGACAAATGGGGCCAGGGCGGGATCGCCGATCAAATGATCGTGTTTAATGGGCTTCCTTTCATTGACTCCAAAGAAGAGTTTGTATTCGACACAACAGTGGGCGCCGCCATGTCCACGGTCACGGTCGTGTTCACAGCACAGGACATTTACACTGTCGCTCAGATCCGTCAGGTGTTGTCTGAAACTTCTTACAAGGGGTTTCCGGTGGTTTTGAGCGAGAAAACTCCACGAATTACCGGTTACGTGCGGAGGCACGACTTGCGGGAAGCTATTGGCGCGTCAGACGCCCGGCGGAAATGTGTCTTCAGCGCACCTTCGAGCGTTCGAGATAACACCTTGGACTTGTCGGTAATCGTCACCACGGCGCCGTCTGTGATCAGCATCGACACAACGCTCGAGTATCTCATGGACATATTTGTGAAGTTGGGTCCACGGCATGTTCTAGTGCAGAGCAATGGCCTCTTGGCCGGCACGATTACGAGAAAGGACATCCTACGCTTCGAGCACACTGTTCACCACAGTCATACCCCAGAAGCGAATGACAGGCTTGAGAGCTCATTGTGGAGATTCTTTCAAACTCTCGGTGAGTCTATTCGCAGGGGCCTCGAATCAATTGGTTTCAATTCGTTAGCGAGGTATGTTTAAGTTCAGCAGAGAGCTTCGCTATTATATATTATGTACATATTGCCGCTCAATTCTGCTCCTTCCATTTCCCGTGCTCCTTGTACGTCGCATGGAGGTTGTGGAAAAACGCTCTTCCTGAGTCGTCGAGGCACTGGTTAGCAAGCTGGAGCTCTTTCTTCGAGAGAAGGTCGAATACACTGTAGATTCCGGGAAGCAACTTGTCGGAAACACTTGTGGAGAACTTATCGGTCAAACGCAAGTATACGTAGTTCACCAACAACACATGGGCGTGTCTCCGCAAGGCCTTCTTCGCCACAGCTGTACGAGATGTTAGCGAGTCGACGTTTTTCGTGCTGGCTTGCGTGGACATTTCACACAACGCAGAGAGGAGCCTGGCGTATGCGGACGCACAAGTGGATGATCCGTGAAGTGGCCCGCTTTCTGTTAATGGGACCATCATCGCTGATATGACTCCGAGTGCCAAGTGGTAACGCGAGGAGAGACGGAACCGGTGGAACATCACCGCAAAGGAGACTAAGTCCACTGCGGCCAAGTAAATGTGCTCCGCCTCGTCGCCCATCGGGAGGTTCTCAACAAACATGTGTGCTATGTTGAAGACCAACTCGAACACAAACTGGCGGAAAACCCAAGCCTTCTCCGAGAGTAACGTCGTGAGCGATTTCAAGAAGCGCAAGCTCGTCTCCGGGCTCAACAGCTGCATGTGGGCCACCACCTCCTGGATAAATGCCACAAACAAACGCGTATGATCCTCTTCGTGGGCCTTCCTCATGTGCACGGACAAAAGCACACCCAAATCAACAAGCGGGGACACAAAACTTGGAGGGGCATCTCTCAAAGACGTGCTGCACTTTGCAAACACGCCACAGTACGCGTCTTCTTCGAGTACGCCGAAGAACGCTGCTAGCCCAGAGTCAAAGCTCTTAGGCTGTATCTCGGGGTTGCGCTCGCGAAGCGCAACGTACAACGCGGAGACGAAAGCCGCATCTGCCGAGGAGCTGATCTTGGTGACCAAGCAGAAGAGTTCGCACTGGGCTGCGGGCGAAATCTGCTCTGGGCCTATCTTCTTTATAGTGGCCCTGATGGCTGCGGTGCACGCGGGGCTAACTGAGGGAAGCTCCGCGAGTGCAGCAAAGTCCTGCTCTGCGCTAGCGACGGTCACCTTGTCGCAGACAGCGGAGATGTATATATCGACCAAGGACTGCACCTCTAGGAAGCTTTTGGGGGGAGTAGAAGCAACTACGACGCTGCACAAATGCAAGTGAGCCTGCAGAGGTTTCTTCATGTGCTTCAAGAGAGTTTTTGTGGCACTGGAGAGGTAATCTGCCGAGGCTTGGTCTTTAGCGTTGGCGTAGTGTGTACTCCAGATTGCCTTTGCGATATCAAGCGTGTCGTTGAGGGATTCGTCGTTTGCAGAGCCGACGAACTTCACGAGAAGCGCAAAATCTTTCTCTAGAACAGAAGAGAGACTCGCATCCTCAAAAAGATGCCAGAGAGCCTTGCGGATGGTGAGGTTTTGCGGTGACTTGATCGCCTCCCTGCACATGCTGTCTAAGAATCCACCGAAATACTTTTTGAATGTAGTTGGGGGAAGTAATCCGAAAAGCTCATAGGTGCAATCGACATTGTGGGCGCGAAGGTGCTCCAGAAGGCTCTCAAGGAAGCGTGGAAGCTCGCATAGAAGGACTAAATGCTGACCAAGGAAACGAAGTACTTCCTTTGTGTCGATGTCGTTGAATAGACGGAGTAACCAAGCGCTGTAACCTTGCGACGATTGTCCCAAAATAACGAACCACCGCTGAAAGAATGGAAGGAGCTCTGCAACTGGCATGGACTGGATGTACTTCTTTATGTGAGCTGCTGGGAGAGTTTCTGTATTTCCGGTCAACTCTGCTGCTCGGAGCACCAAGTTGACGTCAGAAGCAGAGGAGAGTTTGGGGGTCAGCCCAAGTACCTTTTGCACAATCTCTGGCTGTGTCGTCACGATGGGCTCGCCATAAATGCACAATACGAAGTACGCGATATCAGACCAGCCTTTGCGGCAAAATGAGTAGTCTGCAAACAAATGCCGTGAGACGGCTTGCTTTGCTAAAGGGCAGTATAAAAGCCCCTGGAGCACAAGATATAATGGCTGTTGACCTCCTGCATTGAGAAACTGTTCCACAAGCTTGCTTATTTGGTTGCCTGACAATTCGTTGATTCTGGGGGCCAAAACGGCAGTGACACTCTCGGAGGCCCAAGCCGTCGACGCTGAGATGGCGTATGGGTAGACTTCGGACACAAAAAGTGGCATTTCTCGTGCACGCACAAACCCCGAGACGATATTATCTGCGATAGTTGTGATGTCGTCGGCTTGCAGCTGGGCGGAGCCGTCGATAGCCTCTTTCCACTTGGCGGTGGTCAATTCTGGGCTCAAGAGCAATATGCGAGAGATTAAGGTCCAGTTTACCGGAGTCGAGACGAGCTCCTTCTCGTAAACCTCAGTGTAAAATGTACTGGACAAGGTGCGGTTGACTTTGGAGAGGACATCGATCAAGCTCTCGGCCATCGAGGCGAAGCGTTTTGTGGTAAGTGTCTTGTAAACGGCCTCGCACGTCGCAATGTCCGTAGCGGCCAAACTGGAGATGACTTCGTGGAAAAAGAACAGCACTGCCGGCTCGTCCAAGTACGACGGAGGCTTTTCTATGAGCGATGTAAGGTGCGACAACAAAGAGGCGCGTTCCCAGCCGAAAACAGTCTCGTTGAGGGCCGAGTGGAGAATTCCAGCCGCCTTGACTGGAATTGCATCCTTATGGTTGCCCAAAAGCGTAAGCGTGACAGGGAGAACGCCGGCGGAATACCGTGCCATGCTCTTTTTGGATGGCTTGTATCCAACATGCCGCTGTGGGAGCTTGTAAATTTTGTGCACGAGGTCTGTCCACTTGTCAATGGCAAGAGCGTGCTCAGAAAGTGTGTCTCTGGTGCTTTCTTGGCCTGCAAGAGCCAAAATAAGAGCGGTGTAGCTGTTCAAGAGGCCTGCAGCGTTGAATTCATCAACCTCAATGAAGCCCGAGGTCGAGAATGTGTCTAAGCAGGCAAAGGCCGGCTCGAGGAGCAAGAGGCACTGCAGCACCGGGCCCTCGGAATGCAAAGTAGTGCCATTTGATGGTTGTGAAGGAAGCTTCTCGGCACTAATGAGCTGCGTAGCGTGGTCAAGAACAGCCGTGAGCACCGCGACAAATTTTGCTTTGGCAAAACAACGGGCTCGCTCCTCTATAGCGGGCTCTGTGCGGCCCATTGCGAGCCATGTCTCGAGCCAAAGCGCCCACAAGTCGCCGCTGTACTTCCACAGCGAGAAGTTCTTGCCGGAGAAGTCGCTGACGCGGTCGCAGATTAGCTCAAAGACAAAGTGCGTCAGCTTCGGGAGGTAAATGGGGTACTCGTCCGCGAGAAGACGACGGGCCGTGGTGATGGCAACCGGCGCAGGCGTCGTTTTGGCCCGGAGAAAGCGGGTGACGGCCTCTGCCGAGGCGAAAGGCTCCTCCATTGTCAAAGGTGAGGTACGTTCAGAACGTAAGTACAGTGAGATGAGCATCGGAAAATTCGCGGCCAGCAGTATGGGGAAGCAAGAGTACTACGGTGCAACTGGCAAAAGCAGGGATTTCGATATTAGAAGAATTAGAGAAGCAGGGATAGTGAAGGGGGAAGGGGTATATGTATAAATATATAAATATATCCTTTTTTTTCGTGTAGACGATTTTTGTTGTTTACAATGCCATGATGTCCGTCTGCTGCATTTGGTCTGCGAATTATGGCCCGCTCAAGTCAATCGTTGCAAAACACAAAGACACCAGCTAAAAAAAGCAACAGATATTGAAATGAATCTTTTCAGAGTAACAAAGCCACAAGCAACAAGCACTTGCATCCCCGAAACAACAACAAAGAAAAAACTACACCTCGACGTTCTGTTTGCTGATCACTTATCTATACAAAATACAATGCGACTACCCATGGAACATGCTCGGAGCACCAAAACGGCCCACGCAAACACACGCTGCACAAAAAACCCGTGTGCTTAGATCAACAACGTCTCGATCTTGTCCTTGATTCCGTAGATCTGGTTCTTGATCGAAGAGGCGTCGTTCGACGTCACAGACGCAGCAATCACGGGCCTAGAAACGCCACAGGCTCTGCCCAACGCAGTTTTCGAGGGCACAAACACGTAAGGCACGTTCTTGTCCTCACACAACAAGGGCAAATGCAACAAGATCTCAATGGGTTCAGCGTCGGCGGCCATGATGATGAACTCCGAGATTCCTCTGTTCAAGGTTTTGGTGGCCTCGTTGGCTCCTTTCTTCAACTGTCTGAGGTTCTGCGACTGCTGGACCACATCGAGGATCTGCTGGGTCAATGCCGAGTCGGCCAAAGGGAAAGCTTTAGGGTTGGTAGACATTTTTTTGGGGTTGTTGTTGTTAGGCTCCTTGCAATAATAGCTCACCAATGTAGAATATTTTTTTTTCAGTTAGTGAATTTTTCTCTGGTGAAGAGATGCGCTTGTGTGGTGTGCAGGCGGCTGCCCGCGGCGCACTGGACGGGAGGGAAATCCTGGGAATCGTCGCCTGGGAGATTGGCCCACGACTCGCGCCCCGCCGCCACCACTGATAGCGCCCGCGTCCACCGTTTACCCACGCAGTATATCTCAGCACGACCTGTACCGCGACCAAGGGAACTCTCCGAGAAAAAAATTAACCACGCTTCCGAACTATCAAGCACAATTGCTCTCTTCCGCAACCAATCAATCCCATAACAATGTCTGATTTGTGGTATGTGTCTTACGCTACATTTCGTTTCATCTGCGGGGCCTTTCTGTGATTGTTCCCCCGAGCTCGTCCCTCCGCTTTGCAATTGGCGCCCCTTTCTTATCCCGCTATCTACTAGACGACGCCCGCCCCCTTGTGAGAGGCTCACCAACACCACAAAACCGCACTCCGACCGCCATTCGTGGTTGGGCAGGTGTGGACGGTGGCGGCACTGCTATGTGTGCACACAGTGTGGACGAATGTGCTGTTTATGGTTGTCTTTTCCCGTCCATTGTTATGTCTCACCCGCGTCGTACACCCCACGCCAAAAAGATAGCGAAATCAATTGTCCCTCTTTACTGAATCTCCTCGTGCCTTTAGGCATCGGCATTTCTCCGTCCTGAATACTAACAGCTGCAGTCCAGTCTACGCTCCTTTCTTTGGTGCCATCGGTTGTACTGCCGCCATCGTCTTCACCTGCTTCGGTGCCTCTTACGGTACCGCCAAGTCGGGTGTTGGTGTGTGTGCAACCTGTGTCTTGAGACCAGACTTGTTGTTTAAGAACATTGTTCCAGTCGTTTTGGCCGGTATCATTGCCATTTACGGGTTGGTCGTTGCCGTGTTGGTTTCGGACTCCTTGAAGCAGAAACAAGCCTTGTACACCGGCTTCATCCAGTTGGGTGCCGGTTTGTCTGTGGGCTTGTCTGGTTTGGCTGCCGGCTTTGCCATTGGTATCGTCGGTGACGCTGGTGTCAGAGGTAACGCTCAGCAACCAAGATTGTTCGTCGGTATGCTTTTGATTTTGATTTTCGCAGAAGTCTTGGGTTTGTACGGTTTGATTGTTGCTTTGTTGTTGAACTCCAGAGCCGCTCAAGACGTCACTTGCTAAGCGAGTTACTTAAATCGTGAGAGATTTTTTTTCGCAACGAGGAAACCGTCTTCTCATGGTAGAGTCTTATAGTCATTCGAACCCCACGCTCCAATACTTCATTTCTGTCAGGGCCCGCTCCGAGCCAAATGATCTATTCATATCTACAAATCCTCATAAATACAACAAAAAAATGGGAGAATAAAAAGATATCACATCGTTACTGTCCTATGTAGACCTTTGCGATCCTCCGCACTATGCTTTCCCTCAACTCCCGTAGCAACTCTTCCACGGTTTCAGGGACATTCAGATGGATTTCTATGAGCTGTACCCTCCAGTCATGCGGCACGTTCTCCGGAACGTTTTTGATGGCGAAGGCGTACAACTCTTCTATTTCCTCCCTTTCCTCATTGAGCCGAAGCTCGAACGAGTCAATGAGGTCTGTCATGATAATGAGCTGCGGGAGCTCGAATTTGTTCTTCCGGAGGAGCGGAAGGAACTGCGCTAAGAGCAAAGGAACGAACTTCTTAGGCATGTACTTGAATCTTAGCAAGTGGAAAAGATTTGACGTGATTTTCGCAATGCTTGCTTTACCCTCGAGAAACGAGAACACCTCCGCGAGAACGGCGTACGGCGCGATACACTGCCGTATGATGGGGTGCACGTGAAAATCCGGGTGCACCTGATTGGTGACGATGTTCGAGAGTAGCTCGTCGGGGCAGGGCAAGCTGTTGAGCAAGCAGTCTTGGAATAGCAAGTCCCATATGATCTTGTGTATTTCCTGCAACGCCTCCGCGCTCTCCTGAGAGGAACCGCGCTCGTCGTAGCAGTTCACAAGCATATTCAACGCTTCGTAGAGGTGGCCGTCGCGCAAGGACTTCTCGCCCTGCGTCAAAAATAGCTTGCGGACGACATCGGTGAGGTTGAGTTTGGCGCAGATCGTTAGCGCCCACTCCAAGTCGTCGTTTGTGAAGCAGCGGTAGTGCGGCAAGAACTGCCGTATGACCTCGCGCGCACGCGCCTGAGCCTTGGTGGAGTACGTGGTGAGGGGCGTCAAAAGAATGCCGATCCCGACCGGCACTAGCTCGTGCACTTCTAGGCACTCGTACGCGTGTCTGGTGAGGAGATAGTCCGACGCGTACCTGCGGTCGAAAAGCGACGCGCTGGCGAGCGATCGCTCGGTAAGATCGACGTAGTACGAGTCGAAGAACCCTCTGAGCTCAAACAACTTGCTGATGTACGGCGCCGTGGCAGGGTCGTAGGAATCGACAGCGAGGATCACGCGCAAGTACTTCTTGGCGATCACGTCACGGAACGCCTGCTCCAACGGCGACGACACGTCGCTGCCCTTCTCGGCGATGGCGAGCTTGTAGTAGTCCGCGTACACAGAGTCGTCGTCACGCACCTGGTACAACGAGAGCGCGCCGTACATCTCGTACCACGTCGAGACAAATGACGCGGTGGTTTTCGGGAGCCCACTGATGAGGCGGAGCAAGTCGTGGATCTGCGACGCGATCACCACGTGCGCCGGCTCCGTGATCCCGCTCTTCATGTCCTTGTAGTTGTCGCGGAATTCGCACACGGTGTACTTCCACTCGGCAAACTGGCCCTTCATCGCCAACACCCGGTAGTTGCTGACCAACGTGGCGAAATCTTGGATGATCGCGTGGAGCAGCGGGCACGTCTGCTCGAGCTCCTCGTACTTACACGCCTGGAGCGAGGACTCCGCCTGCTCAAACATGCCCCGGCAAAGCAACGTGCCCATGTAAGACGTCCAGAACTGCAAGTGCGTGTACGGCGTCGGGTTTTCGTACATCACGGCGTCAATAAACTCGTTGTCGGGCTTCGGATCGTACTTATTGATCCACTGCACGATCGCCTCGGGCCGCTGCCGCTCCGTTGCCGGAAAGCTGTTTGCCAGCACGCAGTCCAACAACGAAGAGAGATCCTCGTATGCCTGCGCTTCCTCGTCCGACACAAGGTGCTGTGCCTGGGCGTAGAAGCTCGAAAATGCTTCCACAGCCTTTGAAAAAGCATCGTTGACCATCGCAAGCTTGTACTGTGCCTCTCTGCTGGCGCCAAAGCCCTTCAGCGCCGATACTACGCCGATCCGCTCGTCGGCGGCATCGCCCTGCTCTCCCTCTACCGCCGTCACGTTTTTCTCCGCCAACTCCTCCACCACCTTGAAGAGCCGGGTAATGTACGCTGCTTGAGCGTTATTGAAGTCGTCCATGTGCTTGTACGACCGCTTGTACGCGGTCACGTCAAACTGGAACTGTAGGTCTTTCTCTCCGGCTAGCCATTCCTGGAAGGACGGGTACTCCTTCGGCTCTGGGCTGTGCAGGTCCGAGCTTGTCTCCGAGATCGACGCGGTCTGGTTCTCCAGCGTCACCGACAGGTCCTCGGGCACCTCGAGCATCTCAATGTCTTCGAATTGCATCGCTGGGCTGCCTGTTGTGCTCTGTGAGCACTGCTCGCTGCGATGTTAGCGTGCTGGTGCACGGGTGCGCACCTCACTCGAGCACGGTGGGTGCTACTGTAGATTTAGATGCTGTGTCTGGTTATATGTCTTTTCTTTTTTTTTTTTTTTTTCTTTGGTACTTTCGTTTTTCTTACCAGAGATGTAGCTCGGCGTGGGCGTTTGAGAGCTCGAGCCTTGTCGCTGCGTCGTATTCGCTCAACAGCAGAAGCGCTAGGGTGGCTCGCGCGTCAATCACTCCGACGGCCTCCTTCTCTGGCTCTGCCTCGTCGATGGAGCTCCAGGCGCCATCTTCCAACTCGCGGTTGGCTGCATACTCGAACACCTTGGCTGCAAGCGGAAATTTGCCAATGTCCTGTATTTTGTACACGTTGCCTTGCACTGTGCTCACGAGAACCACGACGGGGTTCTCGCGGGCAACCGCAATATTGTTTATCGACTCTCCAACGTTTGTAGCGAAGAGCTGTTGGAAGCTGGTGTCTGCCCACGTCTCACGCTGTGGCCGCACAGGAGATTTGCCCTCGTCTGGCTTGCGCACCGCGGCAATGTTGCCCACTGAGTCCCCGTAGAATACCACCAGGGCATTCTTCAAAACAGCTACTGCAGTGACAAACGAAGGCACATAGGCCGGCACAAGCTGCCGCATGTGAGTCTTATCTCGAGAGGTAACAAAGAGCCCCCTGACGGCATCGCCAATCACGCACATGTCGCCGTTTGTGTCCACGTCAACTCCATAAAATGGTGACCGGTCGTGCTCGAGCATGTGAGCGTCCCAGTACTCTGTTTTGGCATCAGATTTCTCTCGTAACGTGAGGGAAACGAAAATATCTCCTACCAAGCACACCTGGTTGCCATAGCTTGCGATCCTCGAAAGCGAGAATGTCGAGGGAAGCATCCCGTTCACAGAGATACCCGGCACCGGCTTCAAGCGGTGTGACTTGATGCGGAATACAGAAACTATCTGCTCCGGGTCGTTTGCGGAGTTGGCTGCAACGATGTATGGCTGTCCCTGCAATGTGCAAGACCCATCCAATACACATATGTCAACAAAACTGGCGTCCATCTCAGGCTCGTGCACATGGAGCACCTTGAGCGTTTGCTTATCTAGAAGCATGAGGGACGTGCGCCTTTCTAGATTTCCGGAGCTTATGTTGGGTCGCTGCTCCAACTGAAGTGCCACAGTGTACTTCTCCTGAACATCGACACTTCGCAAAACAAGCTTGTCTGAATGGTATACCCTGTCTGATGTCGGATGCTCAGCGAAAGTATGCAGCTCGATTTCTCCATCGTTAAATAGAACAACGAACGTTCCACCCGTCCCAGCTTTCTCTATCAACTCGCAGGCACTGATGGTTCGAGAAGAGGTGAAAATCCGTCTCGGCACTCTAAATAGCGAGTCAGGAGTTTCGAACAAATAGTAGATGGACGACGCATCGTATATCAAGATTCCTTGACCTCGAGCAGACGACATACGGAAAGTCCCTTCCGCATCTGAAAGCTTCGAGGAGGTCAGCATGCGACCAAACAAGGCCGTCTCGCTGGCCGTTCCGGGTTTCCAGTCCTTACCATGCGCACTCAACACTATCTGCTCCAAGGTGCCTTCTCCATCAACGAGCACCACCATTATCTGTGACTCGCCAAGCGGAACTGCCCCAACATATGTTTGGCCCGTCACAAATGTCTGGAGTACGAGCTTAGTTGTGGCATGCGCTTTGCCAAAGTCAACGTAAGCGAAGCAACCGTTCCACAGTGCCACAAATAGCTCGAAGCTCTCCCCATCTCGCCAATCTACCAGTGTGACCTCATTCAATTCTGGAATTGGCACTGAGAACGACCCGTACGTGAATGTGGGCGAGCCATCGTGGCTCAACGAGAGTTTTCGGTGGCCGTCTATGTCCCAAGTGAATGACTTGCCCGGACTGACTTTTGTCTGGCACCCGATTTTGAGCTGGCTCTCGTATTCAGGCAAAGAAGCATCTAGTTTGCGCAAAGAGCGGGCCTCGTATACGTCGCACAGATTCTCCACGTCGTCATATTGAAGCACAAGTGCTTCAGAGCGATCAGTGGATAGAACGCTAAGCCGCTGCACGTCTCGGTCACACTGCGCGGAAGCCATTCGCTCTGAGCGGTAGGGCGAATGGCAGACGAGCTCGAGCTCCCCGCTATGCATGCCGCCGCGAGATAAAAGTAGGTCTGAAGCGTATGCGGTCTTCCTCACGTTCGCACTCAACACAGGCGACGAGTTGGAGAGGGCGGAAAGAATGTGGATGTGGGGCGAGTGCGGGAGGATACGGAATAATATCGAGCGGGAGACACGCGAAGAAGCGTAGAATACGTTTGCGTCCAAGTGCACTATATCGGCAGCAATCGTGGACTTGCCCAAGTCGATGATCTTGAACTGGTCGATGGTGGTGGTCGCACCTGAAAATGCTAGCGCGATGTACACCAACAAGGTGTTTCCCAGGCTCGAGACAAGAACAAACCTATTGTCGTCGATCTGAGCCGAGCACTGGATGCCACAGCCAACGTACAGGGCTGCAGACGCCGCCATTTCGAGCGTCACGACGTTGTGGAGACTGTTTTTGGACACAGGAAACACGGCGTCGCCGGCATCTGGGCTCAATGTCACGCTGTTGGACGGCGGAGGGAAGAACCAGAGTTTGAGGTCACTCGCAACCAAGACGCCATTTCCCACGGCACACACGTGCGACGGAGCGCCCGAGAAAAGCTCCATCTGGCTCACCACAGATAGCGTCAGCAACGACGCAGGAAACGCGTAGTAGCGGAGCGAGTAGTTGAAGTCTACATCGCGGTAGAGTACGGCGATGACCGGCGCCTCCAGCCGCAAGAGTGCCATCAGTAACACTACAACGTTCCCGATGGAAAACGTCCGTGACGTGTGGTAGAGAGCGCGAGACCGCACGCGAGGCCTTGGGGCGGTTTCGTGCTCGGACAACAACGCCGACATGTTGAAAACGGTCACGAACCCGGCGTACCGGTAGAGCACCAAGAACAGTTTGTCCTCCGCGCGGCAGCTCAAGAGCTGCGGGTCGATTTCAGAGGCGTTTTGGTGGCCGGACACAAGCTCAAACGGTAAAATGGCCACGAGCGAGAGCGCCGCGTCCAGCAACGCAAAGACGTGGAGACCGTCGTCCACAAGAGCGGCAATACACTGGCGATCACCGACACAGAATGCACAGAGCGCCGCGATGGGCGACGGGAGCTCGGCGTGGTGTTTTTCCACAAGGTAAGGGTGGTTTGCCTCATCTAGCGTGCGCACGGCGAGGCGGCAGCCGTTTGCGTCCGCCAAATACGTGACGTTTTCAACGGTGGCAGTCACGGCGTGGCGCGACGCCGCCAGCGAGTGGACGGTCGAGAGAAGAAAGGACATTCATGGACGGGGCAGTGCTTTTGCAGAGGGTGTGGCCGGAAAGCGCTGTGTCTGTGGGGCCGTTTTCGGGGCCTGTCTGCGGATTTGGCGCGAGCGAGCGCTGGGGCAGCGCGGCGAGAAAATGGGTGCGAAAGCCGGCCCCGCGCCGGCGGGTGCGAAAACCCTGCGGCAGCATCCGACTCTCCCCAAGGCTGGGGGCTGTACAGCAGTAGCGTTCACTCCTGGACTCCGACTTTCCCGACTTTTTTGTTTTATTTTTTTGTTTATTTTTTCCAATCTGCATCTCGCATTTCCAATTTGCTGCCGTGCATTCTGCATTCTGCACCCTGCTCCAGCTCTTCGTCTCTTATTTCCTTTTTGGCGTGCCGCTCTCCTGTTCTTGCCTTTCGTCTCGGGCCCTGCGTCCCGCGCCTGGTGCCTGTTCTTGTGCCTGCCTTGCCCCGGTGGGCCCGCCGCACCGCGCCTTTTTTTAACCTTCTGTGTTTGTTCCGCTTCTGTGCTAGCATTGCCCCGTTGATTCCCCAGATATTTATACAATTGACTTGGTCGGCGTGTTTTTTTGCTGACCCACTCTCCATTGCTTTCCTGCCATTGTTTCTGCCGGCCGGCACTTTCAGCTTTTTTGCCGCCGTTTTCGCTATCCTCCTCCCCACGCCGAGCCGCAAAGCCCTATTCCCCGTTTTTCGTCTTGTGACCGCTGCAGTGTAGCCCATTGCACTCGGAGCTGCACTCCTCTGGTGCCATGTCGTCGCCTCAGAATGAACTGTTGCCGAAATCGCTGCTGTCGTGGCGCATTCTCGATCTTTTGAAGATCAATTCCTCGCCCAAGCCCTCCAGAAACCCCTCCATCGCCAATTTACCCGCCCAAAGCTGCCTGTCTGTGTTTAAGTGTACGTGCTGTGGCACCGTGTTAGTCGCCGACGGCGAAGCCACCAAGTTTTTCTGCTCGCAGTGCCACACCACATGTTTGTGCACGGACTTTGATGCGTCGCTCCCCTCCGACGTCAACCCGGTGCTTTCCTCAGCACACGTCCGCAAATTGGCCGCCTCCTGCCTTGCCGGTGACCGCGCCAAGGACGCCCACGACTTGCACGTCAGGCTCAAGCCGTTGCTGGACTACTTGTTGGCGGCGTTTTCCAGCATGTCGTGTCTTAACAACTCCTTCAAGATCAAAAAGAACAGCCACAGGGCGCACTACTCCTCCAGCAACTTGGACATTGCGGACATCCGCGCCATGTTCCACGTGTTGCTCAGGCTTCCCTCCAAGCGCCCGCTTTTCAGCGCTTTGACCGGCGCGTGCGCGTGTCTCAAGAGACTTCCCATAAACCTCGTCGACAATCCTCGTAACTTGTACTGGCTCGTCGTTTTGCTCGAGATCCCCTTTTTGCACAAGGCGCTCACGCGCCACGATCGGCCCTCGGCTGCCCAGACAAAAGCGAGGTCCATGGCAGAAATGCCGGAGATCCAGAGTCTCTGCTACGATCTTCTCAAGCGAGTATTGGGCATTATGAGCCAGTCGGAAATGTGCTCGCTGGGCAACTACTTCGCCAGCTGGTTTCTGAAACTTCCCTCCGACGAGTTTCTGGCCAAGGTGGACCTCGTCAATTTGTACATAACCTTCCATTTGAAGAAGTACCTCTTTCTTGCAAACAACCCCGACTTGTCCCGAAGAAGCAGCACTGGCACAGTGGATCCGCACGTCTCGTCTCACCCACGTCGCCGGCCCAGCCACAACGACGCAGGAGCACCTGACGATGAGTATTTCCAGTTGAGCTACCTCAAGGAAGAGGCAGATGTTTTGAATGAGGCTAGCTCTGGCTGGTCCAGGCTTCCCCTCAGCGGTAACGGGCTTCCCAGACTGCTCGGTTCAAAGAAGAAAGTCGATCTCAAGGTCAAGATTCACCAGTACACACAGAACTACCACCTACGCACCGCTGCAGGCGTATTAGGAATCTTTGTGATGGCAAATTACATACGGCCCAACGAACACAAGTTGCCTGTTGACGCCTTCTACAACTCACTAGTTGACTTTGTGAATGTCAAGCTAGACTTTGATTCCTGGCTGAGCAAGAAGAGAAAAAATCATTCTTCAACGGGCTCAGGCCCCGCTTTGCAGACTGTGATTGACTACATCCACGGTGGCGCAGAGGACTACATCCAGTTTGACGATAAGCCGCAAATGGCACAGTTCCACTTGTGCCTGTACCCCTTCCTCATAAGCTTGGGCGGCAAAATCTGCATTCTTGAGTACGAAGCCCGCCGCCAAATGGAGCGTAAGGCCGAGGAAGCCTTCATCAACTCATTGGACAAGCGCATAGCTCTAGACGTTTACTTCAAAGTCCGCGTTAGGCGTGACTTCATTGTGCAAGACTCCTTACTCTGCATTCAGCTCAACCAAAACAATCTCAAGAAAAGCTTGCGTGTCCAGTTTGTCAATGAGCCCGGTGTGGATGCCGGAGGTCTCAAGAAAGAGTGGTTCTTACTTCTTACAAGATCTTTGTTTAACCCAAGGACCGGAATGCTTCATAACGTGGAGGACTCCAACTTGCTTTGGTTCAATGTCATCCCAAACAAAAACTTCGAATTATACTACTTATTCGGGGCGGTCCTCGGCTTGGCCATCTACAACTCAACCATCTTGGATCTCAATTTTCCTTTGGCCATGTATCGCATTTTGCTTGGTCTCCCTGTCGGGCTCGCCGACTACGAGGAATTATTCCCAGAAGCAGCAAAGAATCTTTTCAAGTTGCGTACATACTCAGCAGAGGAGCTAGAGGCCGCCGATTTGAACTTCGAAGTCACATTCCTGGATATATGGGGCAAGATTTACCACCGAGAATTGATAGAGAAGGGCACCAAAGTTGACGTGACCATCGATAATCGAGAGATGTACATTGACAAGTATGCGAGGTTCTTTTTGTATGATGGCATTGCCAAGCAGATTACTGCTTTCAAAAATGGCTTCTCGCATGTCGTGGATGGGAACGCATTCTCGCTCTTTCTGCCGGAAGAGATCCAATTGCTTCTTTGCGGCAGCGAACAAAGCAGCTTTGACATCGAAGTGCTCAAATCGGTTACGAGCTACAGCGGCTGGAAGAGCAAGGAAATTGCGCAGAACTCCCCTGTGGTGCAGTGGTTCTGGGAATACATGGCCCTTCTTAGTTTTCGGCAACAGAAACGAATGTTGTTGTTCATCACGGGCTCGGACCGCGTGCCTGCCACCGGGATACAGAATCTAACACTAAAGATCACCCGGTTGAACAATGGCAAGGACAGCGAGCGGCTTCCCACCGCCCACACGTGTTTTAATGAGCTTGCGATCTACGAGTACAGCTCTAGAGGGAAAATGATAGATAAGCTCTCCAAAGCGGTATACATGCTGGCAGGGTTTGGGCTTCAATAGGCGCCAGAAAGGCGCCAGGTAGGATTACACGGATAGCAATTAGGTAAATCTATAGAAGGAATATCGGGACAAGTATAGCGCTAGCCAGTCTGTGGGCTCAAGCAGTGCGCGAGAGTGCCGTCAATGCGTTGCTCGTGACTCTCGTCACGTGATCGGATTTCTGCCAGCCAATATCTGCGCTCAGAGTAATGCTGGTTTAGTGCGATGAAGCGGAGCAAAGCGCTGCTCGGCAGATATTTGGCTGTCGCAACTTTTGGAGCCGTCAGTGGTGCTCTAATCTCAACGTAGGTTTAACTTTAGCGTGCTGCAGTGTAGCGTCAGCTCAACGGGCACCGCTGTAGCGGTGCATGTCGGTGGTTACCCGCACGCAACAGAGCCAATGAACGGGCGCGAATTTGATGCGAAAAGCTAACAAACTCACCATTAAGCCAGACCTCAGACTGCAAACCATCAGACCTCAGACTGCAAACCATCAGACTTCATACCCAAAGATGTCCCTTGCTTTCAGAACATTGAGAAGTAGCTTAGGCTTGAGAGGTATGTACCTGGTATAGGCGGGGTCGCCTGCCGAATTTCTGGATTAGATCCTAGTGGGCTGATAATTGCTTGGTGAAAGTTTGTCGTGTGGAGATAGGTGGTGGAAAAACTGCCTCAGAACAGCGACATGCCACTCCAAATGAACAAAGAAGAGCTTCTCTGTTGCGGGCACCCCCTGCTTTTTGTATTTCGCTTTTGTGAACGCCGCGGCCAGAACGCATGGTCTAGCAGACTTTATGTGTACTGCAATCCAGCGGAAGCGAGAGACGCTGGCCATAAAACGGTCATGAAATGGCTATAAAAGGAATACGTCGTCCTTAATAACGCTTTCCTCGAGATTCCATAGGTGGGAAACCACAGACTTTGCCGTTTTGCTGCCTGTCAGCGTCAATCCCTCGCGATTCCCACCATCCGAGAGTTTTCCACACTTCCGGCCCTGCGATCACCCCTTGTACTCCCTCCAACACCGTTACTAACAAACCAGGTTCCGTCAGAGCGTTGTCCTCGACGTCTTCGGCGCTCTCCAACTACAACCAGCCGGACTACTCCAGTTATCTTCACAACAGAAGCGAGCAAACCAACAAGAACTTTGCGTACTTCATGGTCGGTTCCTTGGGGTTGTTGTCCGCCGCCGGTGCCAAGTCCACCGTGGAGGCTTTCCTTTCGTCGATGTCCGCGTCGGCAGATGTTTTGGCTATGGCCAAGGTTGAGGTGAAGTTGGCTGCCATTCCCGAGGGGAGCAACGTCATTGTGAAATGGCAAGGTAAGCCCGTGTTCATCAGACACAGAACCCCCGACGAGATCGACGAGGCCAACAGCGTCGACGTGTCCACTTTGAGAGACCCCCAGACCGACGACGAGCGTGTCAAGAAGCCTGAGTGGTTGGTCATGTTGGGTATTTGCACGCACTTGGGATGTGTGCCTATTGGTGAGGCTGGAGACTTTGGCGGATGGTTCTGTCCATGTCACGGTTCCCACTACGATATCTCTGGTAGAATTAGAAGGGGCCCTGCTCCATTGAACTTGGAGATCCCAGAATACGATTTCACCGAGGAGGACGTTTTGACCGTCGGTTAGTTGGGGCAGCAGCAGATGCGGCCGTGCTGCGTTTGTTCCTGCGGTGCCATCTCGTTTCAGAGAGGTGGCAGGCAAGGCTGACCAGAACAAAATTCACATATACATATACAATATATATTGCATTCTAATAAAGCGTTGCTACTGGAGAGGAGGACGCGTGCTGAGCGAGGCACAGGAGGTATACATGTATATTGTTCTAATAAATCAGTGCTGAAAAGGCAAGGCCCAGCGCGCGCACAGGCGCCCAGACCGTGGGGTGGTGCTGAAAAAGTCATGGTTTGGCGACGGAGAAAAGTCATGGTTTGGCAGCGCAGAAAAGTCCCGGCTTGGCTGCGCCGCTTCAAAACTGCTGCGGCTTGTACCCGGTGTACTCGTTGTCGTGGCTGTATTTTCGTCCATGGTAGTCTCCCGCGTGGTTGTTGGCGTACGTATTGCTGCCGTAAGGGTTCACAGGCTGGTAACTCTGCTCCATGGGCCGCATGCGTGGCTGCGGAGGGTACATGTTGGGGTTAGTGTACACTTGTTGTGGAGGCTCCACGTAACTGTTGTGGTTTGTTCTTCTGCAGCAGCAGCAGCACAACGCTTCGAGGCACGACACGCCCATGCAGCAGCACCTGACAATGGAGGCCAAGATCCAAAAGAGCAACAACGCTGCCACCACGATGCCGACTATGGCGACGATTTTGCACGTGCGGTTGTCCATACATGTGTCCCAGCTTTTGAAGGACTTTGCTGTGGATGTCACATCACGCGCAAATATGCTGACAGCGTATTTTTTGGGACAAAGATCAAGTTGCATGTTGTTGGAAAGTCAAAGATGTGTAGATCAAAAAAGCAACTTATACAGCTTGAAGTAAAACGGACTTGCAAGCGGTGAAAAGGAGTAAATAATTGCAGGCGGAACACTTGCAGGCAGATAAAATCAGGAAAGTCCAAGGCGCGCTGTTCTGTTTATGAAGGAGCTGGTGGGGCTGTAGTTTCGCACTGGAATGACTTGATGACGCCCTGGGCTGTGGGTCACGTGACACGTTCGTCCACTCCGTGCTTTTTTGCACGTAGCTAAGCCGCCTGGCTGGAGTGTTGCGTTGCGCCGCCGTGACGCTGGTAGGTTTTGGCGATTGTGTAATTCTTTGGTGTAGCGCCGTCTGTTTTGCGGACGCGCATCCGAAGTATCATCCAAGCATCATCTATAGTTCTGCGGCCGCGACGTTGTGCTACGCGTCGCGCTCTCACTGTTGAGACTCTCCTCGCTTGCGCTTGTACATCGCTGTGCAACTGCCTCCTCGTGGTATCAGTGGTCGACGAGGCTTTCACCTCGTGCTATCAGTTGTGGACGAGGCTTTTGTCACGCGGTGCATGCATGCTGACCGATTCCGTTTTCCGAGAGGTGCTGTAGACCGAATCGCTTGTTTTTCGCTGGTTGTGATCCCTGCCCGGCTGCAAGGCTGCGCGTCTATAAATAGACTCATACTCCGCGAGATCACTTGGAGCGAGATAAGAGCTAGATAAGCTCGCGCACGTAGATATGCTTTCAGCGTTGCCCAGTAGCGGCGTTGGGGGAGAAGTGGTCGTAGCAGCTTGTAGCCACTCTCGCCTGCTGTGAGCTCTCACACCTCTTACTTTGTCATGTTTAAGCTTCTTTTCTCTCCCTCTGCAGCCGATGCACCTAATGCTATCTTGAAGGAGCTCAGCTCAGCCGCAGACGGCGCTACCTCATGAGTATTGGTTCTGGATGGGCCTGTTGGGATTTGGTCAGTTTCCGAAACCGGTATCTTCATATTGTGTACAGTGAGAGAAGTACTTCGCTGCCAAGTGTGGATGCAACCCGAGACCCAACCGGAGATCGACTGAGAGCAATAAAAAAGAGCCTGACATTAAGGTGGCTGTTCAAAGTTAGTAGTTAGCGCAGTCTTTGCAAAAGATACCGTGTTGGTGTTCTGTCTGTCAAATCACTGTCATTCTCGGGGCTTGACTACTTGACCTTGAAAAGAGTGATCTGTAGTATTGTTTTTCTTTATTCCTAACTCCGACGACCTTCGCCTAAGCACATAAACACAATTGATGGAGTGAAGGGAGAATGACGGCCTTCACGAATGGGAGGAATACACAGTGGTGTGATGCAGCATGCGGGGGAGATATATTAGGTATGTACTTTTAGCTGGCTTGTCTTTGTTGTCTCCGACTTCTCCTCCTATCCTGTGAAATTGCTTTGTCTTCTCGTGTACTATCTAGGGTGCGTGAGCCGGTTGCAAAATGTAGTCGCGCAATCCTGAAATTTGTCGTCCACAAATTCGTACTCCGGTGTGGAGATTTCGATTTCTTTTTTGTCGATTTTCTTGAGCGTCAATGTTGAATCAGTCTGTATTCCCTGCTTCCATAATGTGAGCAGGACAGCGTGGCCTTTGCCAACTGGCCTTGCCTTTGACAAGTGGCGTACTCCCATTACGGGGTTTCTTAGCAGAGGTCGACTCTAGTGTCAACCTCACAAAAATCATAGCAGTACGTCAAGATCAAGGCTATCACTGAATAAGAATCTATACTAACCCATTACTGGTGCCTAGGGTTCACCCTGGGAAACATCTGGTTTCTGCTGCTGCTTCTGCATTTGGGATCATAGACACAAAGTGCAGAGGTGAAGACGGTATGGTTTTTATCAAGGTGTATTTTTCCATCCATTCCTGGGCCGGCAGTTGCTTTCAACCAAAAGAAGTAGACGGAAAAAAAAAAGATTCAAAGTTTTGTCGCCCTTTGGCTCACATTGCCAAGATCTCAAACTATCTTAAATCTCCAGACGGCCACTAAGAATGGCCAGAACGACGTGCACCCACTACTAACGGCAACAACACGCAAATCGATGAAATTAGTGAAATCATTCCAAGTTCTCACCTTCAATCCTTAGAATCCTTTTCTTGGCCAATACACTCTAGATGTCTCGTGGCCTGCTGGCGAGCATACATCTATGGTATTACAAGCTCACAAATGTGAGCTCACTCTAGTTCTCTTTTTTCTACTCGTGGTGAATCTCTCAAAATGAGTTAAAATGTATTCATTGTTCGAAAAGCTTTAAGCGAAAAGACTATTTGATTGATTGAAAGGGAAAAATATTGCTCTGTCTGTGACAGACGGACTAGAGGAAGCCGTCAACGAAGTCCTCAATGTCGGAAATGGCGCTGTCAGAGAGGCCAAATTTACCCAAAATGGCAGAAAGTAAACTGTTCACGAGCGACGCCCACACACTCGAAGATCCAGAAGAACTGGTCGAGGTGGCGCTCAGCGTCGAGTCTGTGGTGGTGGCAGTAGTCTTCGTAGAAGTAGTAGCTGTGGTGCCTTCCAACGAGGCCAACAAGGCGTCGTAACCACTTGCGCTTGCGGTAGTTGTGGCGGCTGCCGCAGTGACTGCGGTCGTCGTTCCGGTCTCAGTAGCGAGATCTGTGCTCGTAGTGGCCGATCCCTTGAGTCCATTTAAAATGCCCGCGAGGAGTCCGCCGGATGTAGTTGCAGCAATCGGCGCGGCAGCGCAAAGTTGCAAGAAAGCAACCAAGAGAGTCAAGAGTTGGATCATTGTGTGATGCTTTTTGGGACTAATAATATGCTGTTATGAGATAGTTGTATGATTCCTCAGCTGGGGTATAAGGTTAACTTCAAGCAGAGAGAACTTTTGATGTGGTAGAGTGTCTATGAGAAAAAATATAGAAAGATGAAATTTACAGCAGCTGGTCCCTTCATCCACTTTATATTCGAGCTTGCGGGTATTGCTCGCACAAATTGATAATTGCCTTCCTGAGGTAAAGCGTTGGCCGCTTCTAAGCCCTTGGGAGGTGCTCATAATATGGTTCACGTTGCTCCTAACTCTTTTTCCCCATAGAGTTATAGAGGTTTTCAAGCCTCGTTTTACTGCATGAAGCACTTTCCAACGATGAACTTCATGGCAGCGACCCCTCTTGAGCCGCACCAAATAACGCTCTTGGCCCTGCGTGCGGCCGCCAAAAACAAGCCACAACCCAAGAGAGCCATACTAAGCCTCTAGCCATGTGAAGTGTCCCCTAAAAATCTGTTCGGGGGACAAAATGAGCAGCATGATAGAGCCCAATCTACTGGAAGAAAGCCGTTTGCGGCCAACCACAGATCGGGACTCGAAGTACGATC
The DNA here is from genome assembly GCA_030444895.1 of Metschnikowia sp. yHMJ9. Taxonomy (NCBI): domain Eukaryota; kingdom Fungi; phylum Ascomycota; class Pichiomycetes; order Serinales; family Metschnikowiaceae; genus Metschnikowia; species Metschnikowia sp. yHMJ9. Next base: position 453,239 of record JAJMQU010000003.1, on the reverse strand, counting down.
TCGTTGCCCTACGTCACAGTGACACTGGAGTGTTAGATCTTCCCTGCTCTTCATCTAGGTGGGTGAGTGCTTTTGTCATTACCTCATTAGGAAATTTCTCTGAGGTGTTAAAAGTTCTGTTGCAGGTCAATTGCGAGTCCATTCTGCATATTAACGTGGGGAAAGGGGCACACCATGATTTGGCGCGCAAATCCGGTGTTTGAAATATGCAAGAGTTCCGAGTTGACGTGGTTCCCCCGCCTTTTGACAAATTGCAAATTTTCCCGAGCCACCACGCATTTTGCTCCGGGGAAAAGAAGCCTCGTATTTACACAGTACAACATCGTCACGAATGACCCATGTCGGAAATTTGTATCCAAGGCGCAATGCGGCCTTGTACACATCAGACAGCGAGGCTTCTCAAAGAGGAGACAATACCCCAATATGGCCGCTTTTGGCCGCCGGAGAGGTACAACTCCCTTTTTTCAATTCGAATGCGGAACTCGCGCCCGATAAGGCCTCGCATCATAGCTGTGAGGTGCTCAAGATGATTGATGGCAACTTCGATTTCATCAATCCCGAAAAATGCGCACGCCTCAGTTTCGGTATGCAACTCAAGAGTGGAAGATACGTTTTCGCCAGCGAGTAGTATCTTGAAGGGTGCCGCTTTGAGAGTTCGACCGTAGGGCTTGACAAAAATGTCAGTCTCTGCTGGGGTGATTCTTTTGATACAAGCTAGCGTCTCGAAGCATGTTCCGTTGTCCACCGTATGGTTCTTGATTTTGCTGAACTCGGAGAACCCGACTATGTTCACTGTGCTCAACTTCCACCTCTCCGCGCGGATGCGTTCCCTCGAACTTTCTCCTAAATCAGACGCTAGGAACGTCAGATTATCACTCTCCTTCTGTGGTTGTGGCTCAGTCAAGAATTGTGACGGCTCAGGCGACTCGCTCGCTTGGCGGTTCTCGGGAACGTGTGTGGATTGTTGCTGAAAGACTGCTTCGCGAGGATCGAGACGCCGCATTTTTATATCGGCAGTTTCCCTGCTGGCAGCTTGCGACCTCAAATTGGCAGGGCGTTTTAGCTGGTTGCCCGGCGTGTATTCGCCCTTCTCGATATTGTAGTCTGGTGAGCATGAGCGACTCGGGTGCGGTCTAGCATCGCCCGCTTCTGCGAGTGTGCCTCTGGTGATATATTTCCCCACCGGGAAGAAATGCGAGAGTCGATCGTACAAAGAGAGAGACATGTGTCTGGCATATCTCGCCATGAAAGCAGCAAACACCGGCGCATCACCGTCCATGTCGCTAACATACTCGTCGTCACAGATCCGGTACAGGCCAAGAAAGCCCTCCAAGCCCCCTTGATAGCTCCTTACTTGCATGTTGAGTTGGACAATCACCCCAAGATTCAGTATGTTGCATCTGTAGCTGTCATGGTAGTCGTAATGGCTCAACGCGGATACTTTAGTAGCGAGCTTTTGCCATAACGACTCGAGTCTGTGTACTGGAGCGCCAATTGCGATCACGCTCCTCGCTGGCAAAGCTTCGTTTCGAAAGGAAAACGTATCTGGTAGCGCTCTGGGCAGGTTTCCCCGAGCGAACCCCAGGTCTGGGTGCTCCGTGAAGTCAGTGACTAGAAGTACACCCATTTTGAGTTGGTACACCGCCAAGAGCACCACCGGTAGCAGAACGTACGTGTTTGTCCTCAAATCATGGACTGCAGGGATATTCGAAATGCTAGAGACCTCAAGCAATGTTGTCATTGTGGCTTTTATTCTCGTGTACAAGCTCTTGAGGAGCCGAGACAACAAGGTGGAGGCCGGCCTAACGACGCGGTTGCGTACTTGCAGTGAGGCCATCGCGTAGCACCCGTACATCCCGAGGTAGACTTTGTGTGGAGAAGCGCAGACCTGCGAGATAGAGCAACGGCACTCTACAGACAATGGCTAAAAGTATGTGATTGAGTTCTTTTCGCAGTGGCCGATTTTCTGCCAAAGGTGCTCCAAAAAGGTAGACTGCTTGGAACATTTACACACTGTGGCCAGCAATCGCCCAAATCTAGTGTAAACCAGTAAACCTTTTGAGTGCCTAGCTCTTGCGTGCGTACGCTGCAATCGCTATTGCAGGAGTTACAGAATTTTTTACTAATTTAGAACACGGACCCGCCCTAGCGAAGAAAGGGGTGACCGCGTCTGCGGCTGACGAGCCGCAGACAGTGGATGACTTTATTGAGGAGGGCGCTCAAGAAGAGGAGTCTGGCGATCGCTGGCAGAGCTCAGATCTTGCGAAAGCGCTAAGATTTTACCAGAGGGCGTACGAATACTACAGGCACGCCATTGAGTTGGGCACCCCGAGTCTGGATGCACTGCTCTCGATTGCTTACTACAATGCGCTGAGGCTACTCTTCCAGGTATACACGCAATACCAAAAAACAGACGCAGTGGAGTTGGAAAATCTCTCCAACATCGGCGAGGTCTTGAGCAGCCTGAGAGGGTCGGTCGTCCAAAGTATTGATGACATCGTCACTGCCCACGAGACGTCCATCAGTGCCACTGGCAGTGATGCTCCCACGGATCTTTTGTTCAATGCTGCGATGGTATATGTGGATGCGATGGACGAATGCGAGGATCCGGCTACAATTTACACATACGCCCAAAGAGCCATCTCACTATTCAAAGATGTGTCGCAGCGACAGGTGAGTGAGTTGCAAGAAAATATGGCCAGGCTCTCCGTGGGGCCCTCAACCGATATTCCTGCAGACTCGGCAGCTGATGACGACCTGGGACAGAACTTGACTCAGCCTTCCGATATTGTCGACACTCTGATTGGTTCTTTGAATGCAGCGCAGACGTTGTATGAGTCGATAGGAGCTCTAGGCCACAGCATAGATGCGGCGTCGTCGCTTTTGCGTCCGTTCATTCTTGACGTGGACAGCATCTTCTCTGAGATACTCGCTCAGTTCGGGCTGGCCTCGCGTGGCCCATTCCGGATGATCTCGCCGGATCAAAGGAACGAGTATTCAATCGCGAAAGCATACGTGGCTGCGATCTCCAGCGATTCTTTGGTGCACGTATACTCTACATGGGAGAGCGATGAGCTCCCCAACACCCCGGAGCGATATATGCTGGCCGCCGATTGCGTGGAGAGTGTGTTGCAGAGAACGGGCATCAACGCGCAAGCGTCCAACGACCCCCAGGCGTACTGGGCGGCGCTTTGCAAAATGAACATCTACTTCAAGAAAGCACAAGAGGCGCTTACGCTGCGGCTCCAGAGCGCTAAAGCCCAAGGACTGTCTGGCCAGCAAACGAGCACTGGCGGGCTCGTCTCGCTTATCGCAAAAGTGTACATCGCGCGGTCAGACATCGATCTTCAGCGAAGCCAGTTACCGGTAGAGCAGGCGCAGAACAATCTGGAGATATTGTTGAAGAACGCAAAAGCGTTTCTCAAGAACGCCATGAATTCGGCAAAGCAGTCCGGTGGCATCCGGGAGAAAGCGGTCGAGAAATTGCAGAGGGAGAAGAGGCGAGTGGAGTCCGTGTGCCGGCTCTGCGTTTTGGAGGGAAAGCTCGAGCCTGAGGAGCTCGACAGAATTGTGGGCCCTGGCAGGTGGGACAAGGAACTCGACAGCTACCGAGAATTGTGGTACTATCCGTTGTGAGGAAGGTTTCAATGACTCAAAAATTTGTAAAAAATTGTATTATTCTCTATATATATATACGTTGTCAGTGCAGCACCGAGCCAGCGGTCAGCAACAAACTACGCCACAATGACATTTTCAACTCGGTGGAACTCATAGTATCGGAACAGCGGTTATGTTCTCGGCAAAGCACATATCGGGATATTCGTCGTTTGGTTTTGTTGCAACGGACGCTTGGCGAACAGTCAGACTTTCTAGAAAGTTGAGGTTTAGCAGGTTCGACCGTTGGCCCGTCACCAACATGTTGAGCACATTCACCTTGAGGGAGTACAAGGCGAAAGTCACAAACTTCATTATGCGGCAAGCGGAGTTGGTGTAGCTAAAGATTTATTGATAAGTTCCTGGGGCAAATCTACATCTCAGCACTATCTGCAGTATTCGATGATGCCAAGCTGCACGTGTGCTCGCTTAAGCTAGACGATACAGGTAAAGATTCGAGGTGGCGGTCGGAATCAGCACGAACTAGCAGCATTACGAGCGTAAGGAGGTTGGGACGTAGAGAAACAAATGTTGCAAATTTGGCGAAAATGAGAAGAAACGAGAAGAAAAAAAGTGAGGGAGACACCACAAAAGGACTGGTGAAAACAAAGATCTGTAAATTAAGAAAGGTGTACAGAGACGCGCAGCTAGGAAATCGCAGCCCGTCAATCTGGCCAAAAGAGGAAAACGTACAGAACCAACCTTGCGAAACAATCTATGGCTGCCGAGTCTATTTACAGTATGAGCAGCGGCGCTCAAACACGTCTAACGTAGTGTTCACGCGAGGTCGGGTGCTTCGGCGAGAGCAACAGCGACAGTCTTACTACTGCAAGAGCTTGTCGAACGCAGGAATCAAAGACTGGGCCAACGCAAAGGAAAAGACCAATTTGGGCCCAGTGGTCAACAATTTCGGCGTCAAGCCCTTGAAAAACGACGTCAAGCCCTCGTTGCGGGCCATGTTCTTCAAGATGGTGAAGCCAGACTCGTTGGCCTCGAAGTTCTTGTTTTGGATTCTGGTCTTGATCACGTCCAAGGGCGCAGAGACAACCAACGACGCGGAAGCGCCGAAGATCGACGTGACGAAGTTCTGGGTCCAGGTGGCCGAGGAGTAGTCCTTCAAGCCGAAAATGTACTCCTTGGCGAACGAGTTACCGCCGAAAAGCGCAAACGAACCGGGCGCGTTTCTGGCCGCAGTCCACCCCCAGCCTCTGTACAAGCCGAAACCCTCGTCTTGGATGATCTTCAAGAAGCCTCTTCCCTTGAAAGCCTCTGGGTTTGTTTGTCTCTTGATCTTCAACACATCCAATGGCAACAAAACAACCTCTCCGATACCGATGAGCGAGCCGGCGGAGGCGGACAAGAGCGCCTTGCCCGTTTTAGGGCCGAAGAGCGAGTCGTACGTGTCCTTGAAGTTTTTGGTCAAAAACTCGTTGGCGAACGGCTGACCGCCGTACTTGTACACTCTCTGCAAGATTTTGTAGATTGCGGCGTAGCCCAAGCCAGGGAACAACGTGAAGAGCCTGCTGCCGAGCGCCTTGGAGGCATGCTCACGGAAAATAACGGCGTTCAATTGCGCAGCTGAGGTGAGTCTTGTCTGGTTCGACATGAGCCTCTTTGAGATGGTGTCCACAGGGTGGAAAACGGCAATCTCGCAGATTCCTGCGGACGCAGACCCGAGGACACGCGCGGTGCCCGACTGCTTCTTGTCGGAGGGCTGTGGGGACATGTCGCTGGCAAAAAAAAAAAAAAAATAGGGGTGTTGGAGCTTGGCGACGGGATGGAGGGTTGATGAGAAGTTTTTTTACCGCGGCTAGGGATCGCGCTTGCCGCATTGGGAAAGGCGCTGTGGCGCGAAACAGCTGCTGAAAGTTGAGAGCTCGCTCCAACCCACCCAGCACACCTGAGCACCCGTGCCTCCCACGCTTGTGCGGCGAGCGCGAGCGCGAGCATCGAACAGTGGCAGCGAAGCGTACAACGTCCGCGGGCAGCATTTCTAGGCTTTTTTTCCCCACCGTTACCATGGCTCACCCGATCGTCGAGGACTACGAGAGCTCGCTAAAAGAGTTGACGTTCAACTCGCGGCCGATCATCGACAACCTCACCATCATCGCCAAGGAAAACACAGACCATGCCGAGGGCATCCTAGAAGCCATCACCAACAGAATCTACAAGTGCATTCCAGAGCAGAAGCTCTTTGCGTTGTACCTCCTCGACTCCGTGTGCAAGATTGTCGGCCACCCCTACACCACGATTGTGGGTGACGAGATCTTCAAGATCTTCTCGCACGTTTACCTCTTGGTGGGCGAGGCCACGCGGGCCAAGTTGGTGAAAATCTACGAGTTGTGGCGTGTCACGAGGGCCAAGGGCTCCACTCTGCCGCTTTTTCCGCCTGCTCAGCTCGACAAGATCGGCGATTTCTTGCGCCAGGCCGGCTACAGAAAGTCCGAGCTGTTTGCGGGCGGCGTTCCGGGTGCCAACTCGCTTGGCGGCACTTTTCCGTCAGGCGGTCAAATAACGGCCGCCACCTTGGTTGCAGATATCGACGCGTTGCTCCCGGCGCTCCAGGCGCGGCTTGCCGCCAGCCCGAACGATGCTGCATTGCAGGGAAAGCGCTCTGCGTTGGAGGAGCTTCGGGCGTTGTTGCTTAGCCAGCGTCTTCTGCCGCAGGATTTGATGGGAATCCTGGAAAAGCTTGCGCCGATGAAACGGCAGGAGTTGGCGCTCCAGAGCGCTGCGCGGCTGCCTGCGTCCAGCAATGCGGTGTCGAGACTGGCCACTCCGCACAGTGTGGGGAACGGCAACGGCACGTTTATCAGCGACGTTTTTGTAGCGGGCGGCGTCGGCGCTGCGGCGCCGAACGACACTGTGAGCCGAGCCGAGGCTCTCTTCAACGATTTGGTGGCCTCTGGGCTCGTCAAGGTGGACCAGTCGCTCAAGCCGGGGTCCAAACCTGAGTACGAGCTAGTACTCCCGAGACACAAGTACTCGCCAGGAACCGCAGGGCTCCCGTCGACAAACGCGCTCGAACAGCTCTTGCAGGATGCAAGTCTAGTCGAGAGGTCGCAGTATGAGCAGATCAAATTCAAGGAGCTCGTGAAAGTGTCGCAGAAATTGGCCGGCGACGGCACGTCGGCCGCGTCGAGCCTCCAAAAATTCATCCAGTCCAACGTTTTGGACGCCGCCACGGTGCAAGTTCTTTACGAAACAAAGTCGCTGAAATGTGCGCAGTGCGGCAAGCGGTTCACGTCGGACGACGCCGGTGCAGCCAAGAAGCGGGCGCACCTTGATTGGCACTTCCGAATCAACCAGAAACAGGCCAACTACAAGAGTAATATCCAGTCGAGGAACTGGTACTTGGACGAGTACGCGTGGGTTCAATTCCGTGACGATGACTTGCTCGAGTTCGAGTCGTCCACGCCCAACGTCAAGAGGGAGGCTCTGGTGCCCGCGGCTAAGCAGCCGCTGGCGTACGTTGTGATACCACCAAACGAGACCAACACCACCAACATGTGCATAATCTGCCGAGAGCAGGTCAAGCCCACATTCAACGACCTGCTCGGTGAGTGGGTGTGGGATTCTTGCATGCTAGCGCCGGGAACCAACTCGGGACGCAAGATCGTCCATGTGAGTTGTTTCGAGGAGGCTAGCCGGAAGCGAGGCGCTGACGGCGAAGGCGACCGCGCGGTGAAGAGAGAAAAGCGGATCTAGGCGTGACGTCTTCGACGGCCTGTTTTTCTTTTGTTTTTTTCTTTCCTTTTCGCATAATCCATCTGTCAATAGTCGCCGTTCGCGTTTTCAAGAGAAAATAAACACTGAAAGCCGCTAAGCTTTATTCATTTAGCTTACGTGGCTTGGCTATACACATGATATGACTACAGGCGCGGTTACTTTTGGCCCAAACACTTCAAGATGTCGCTCCACACAGTAGTTGGCTTCTGCGAAGCGTCGATTCCGCTCCAGATCCCGTTCTTCTTGTAGTAGTCGACAATTGGCTCCGTTTGCTTGTGGTAGGTCACCAAACGCTTCTTCAAAGCATCCTCGTTGTCGTCGGATCTCTGCACCAAAGGCTCGCCGGAGACGTCGTCGGTCATTTCCTTCTTTGGTGGGTTGAACAACTTGTGGTACGATCTGCCAGAGGCGGGGTGCACCAATCTGCCGGTGATTCTAGCGACCAACAACTCGTCGTCGATCTTCAACTCCACGGCGTTTTCCAAAGGCGTCTTTCTCTCGTTCAACATGGAGTCCAACTTCTCCGCCTGGGGAATCGTTCTTGGAAATCCGTCCAAGATGAACCCGTTCTTGCACTCAGAGTTGTTCTCCAATTCCGACTTAATCATGTTCACCATGATCTCATCCGACACAAGCCCGCCCTGGTCCATGATCTCCTTGGCGGCCTTGCCCAACTCAGTCTTAGCCGAAACTTGCGCTCTCAACATGTCACCGGTGGCCAAGTGGCAGGCGCAGAACTTGTCCTTCAAGTTAGGCGCCTGGGTGCCCTTTCCGGCTCCGGGAGGACCAATCAAAACCATCCTAATCGATTTAGGAACATCCGGCACAATGCCGGCCTTGGCCTCCAAGGTCTGGATTCTGTCCTGCAATTTTGCGATTGTCGACTTGAGTTCTTCTACAGACATTCTGGTCTTTGAGTGTTGGTGTCGAAGCGGTTTCGGGTGGGTTTTTTTCACCGCCAATGTTGGGGAACCGGTCCTGTGCGAGACAGCTCGGTCGAGTCACGTGACGCGGACCACCGGAGCGGCCTTTGGGGCGCGAGGCGACGGCGACGGGCTCTTGCCATATGTGTGTGTCACGTGATTATCCTCTTCCCACCTACACCGCGCAGTCGCACTGGCCGGGCGCGCTGTGGGGGTTGGGGGTCGGAGATACGCGCTGGTTCTCCTAGTGCTGGGATGTCTGGGTGTGCACTGCTTCTCTGTTCGCGGACGAGCTTCCTGCAGCCCCGCGTGCTGCTCCACTCTCACCGTTCACTGCAGTTCCTCGGCTAGGTGCGGAGCGCGAAATTGCTGCAAAAAACTAGCCAGAAGCCAATCTGAGGACGGCGCGAGGAGTGCTCCGTGACGGTGCAAAAAAATGTGGTTTTACGCTGCTGGAAGTGCGATTACAGGCGTAGTGTGTGTATCTGTACGCTGTTATGGTCTCATAATAGAAAAAAAAATAGACCGGGCGGGCTGCTTAGCGTTCCACCGCCGTGCTGAACTTCACGTGCGAATACTCGTCTCGGTGCGGAGAGAGCAGTACCATTACGCACTACGCTGGAAGAGGTGGATTTATAATGTGCCAGTTTTCCGGCCGTCGCTTGTGGCACTCGAAACTGAGTCGTATCTTTGCGCTGAGCGTGTTTCTCCTACCACCAAGATGATGTCGTTACGAACTTTGTTTGTGTTGCTCAAGATCCCCTTCGACTTGTTGGTAGTAGTGCTCAGGTACTACATCTTCGGAGGGATCCGCTACAGGAAGTATAAGAACAGCTTGTTGAACAGCTTGCGTTTACGCCTCTACCGCAGCGCGCTTGCCGTCGACATCCCCGACGGTAATTTAGTACAGCCTTACAGCAACCGCGTGTTAGTCCAGAAGATCGTACCGTTCATCCTGCCCGCACTTGTTAAGGGATTGCCTGGGTATGGCGAGCGATATGACGCCCAATCGTTTTGGCTCGTCAACCACAAGGAGCGCAAGCCTACAGACCCGGTGATCGTGTATTGCCACGGCGGTGGTTACTACCTCCAGACGTCTCCGTCACAGATCCAGTCCATTCTCTCGGTGTACAGACTTCTTGACGATTCGGTGCAGCAGAGGACCTCGATTTTGCTTCTTGACTACAAACTCGCGTCGGAGGGATTCCCGTTCCCTGCGCAGCTCCACCAGCTCGACGCCACGTACAACAATCTTGTGCGTGACGGCTGCAAAAACATCGCGCTTATGGGCGATTCTGCCGGCGGCCATCTCTCGGTGCTGTACACCACGTACTTGAATTCGCTCGACCGGCCGGTGGTATACCCAAGCAAGCTCATCCTCATTAGTCCGTGGGTGAAATTGAGCCCACTTCCCGCCGACGCACAGGAAGGCATGTCGTGGCACGACAACGAGCCGTACGATCTAATCACGTACACGAGGTTCCACAGTGCGTTGGACTTGAAGCACCTCATTGGCTTCGGGGACCCATTTTCCTTACAGTGTTCCCCCGGCGGCAAGGTGCCACGCACCAGAGACGACTGGTCGTCAATTCCAACGTATTCGGATCCAAAGTCCGACGTGTTCTTGCTTCTAGGCGAGGACGAGAGCTTCAGAGACGACATTCTCCAGTGGTCGACCTACGCGTTGAACTACTCCCACGGCGACGAGTACGGCGCATTTGCTAAAGCTACCGGCAAAGACAAGTACAGCTTTCGCCGCCAGGGCGAACCGGGGAACGCCAACTTAGAGGTGCACATCGAGCCGTTGGGCGTCCACGACGCCATCCTTTACTTCGAGCATGGCGTATGGAGGCTCGTGCTGAAGTCCTTGAAGAAAGGCAAATATCTCAGTGTCAACGACCTCGACCTGGAGAAGTACTTCGGTATTACGCGTTTAACGAACTTCTTGAACAGAACTCTTTGAGTCGCACGGCACACGGAATAAATGAATATATTAGCTCTATGAATGATGAATAGTTGGCGGAATAGCAAAAAAAAAGTTAGAAAAAAGTGTAGGTGATGAAAATGTCGATATTACCGCGGAATGCGGGCGCGCCAGAGCTTAGTACTGGTGGGTGTGGATCTCGGGGTGGTGGCTGACTTTCACCAATGGTCTGTAGATTGGCTTCCACATCTGCGACTGCACCCACTTCAAACATTTGTTGAACTCTCTAGGCACCTCGACGTTACCTCCGTCGGGCCTCTTCTCGGACTCCACTCTGGCGGTGCCCTCCTTCAAACTTTGCAAAATGATTGCGGTAGCCACGTGAGCCGAAACCTCGTCGATCTCCTCCAATGGGGGAAGCAAGCCTGCCTTAGGGTCGTCCTTCATAGGGGACAACGAGGCCAAGGTGTCGACACCGGCAGAAATCATAGTGTCCGAGATGGTCGTGCATCTGGAGAGCACAGCACCCAATCCAATTCCGGGGAAAGTGAAGCAGTTGTTGTTCTCGGAGATGTGGTAGCCCTCAACAGGCTCGAAAGGCGAACCAGTAGCAATCAAGGCGTTCTTGTCTGTCCACTTCATAATGTCCACGGGGAACGCCTCGTGCAAACGAGTTGGGTTCGAGAGAGGGAAGACAATGGGCTGTTTGTTGTGCTTGTACATGGTCTTGATGACGTCCTCGTTGAAGGCACCAGCCTGTGTCGAGCAGCCAATCAACACCGTGGGCTTCACGTGCTCCACGGCATCCCTGAGGCTCATAGTGTCGACGCCCTCCCACATGCTGTCGGGGTCTGCGTATCTGAGCTGGCCATCTGGCGCGTCCTTGTACGACTGGAGCACCACACCTTTGCGGTCCATAATGTGGATTCTCTTGCAGGCGTCCTCGACGCTGGAGCCGTGCGAGCACATGTGGTTGACGATTTGGTCAGCAACACCCAAGCCCGCAGAGCCCGCACCGTAGATAAACACCTTGGTGTCGAGCAAATCGCGGTTACTGAACTTGAGGGCAGCGGTGATGGACGCCATCACAACGGCACCTGTTCCCTGGATGTCGTCGTTGAACGAGGGAAGCTGGTCACGGTACTTGTGGAGCATCTTGCGGCCGGTGGTCACCCCAAAGTCCTCAAAGTGCAACACCGCGGAGGGGAACCGCTTCTTGACTGCATTGATGAACTTGTCAATGAAATCCCAGTACTGCTCTCCGCGCACGCGGGGCATCTTGTTGCCCATGTACAACTCGTCCTTCTGGAGCTCCTCGTTGTTTGTGCCGACGTCCAAAACCACCGGCAAAGTTCTTCCTGGGTGGATACCGGCGCACAAAGTCATGAGCCCCAACTTGGCGACAGAAATACGCACACCGCCCACACCTTGGTCACCGATTCCCAAAATACCCTCACCATCCGACACGACAATGTAGTCGATATCCTTGCTCTCGCCAAATGCCGAGAGACGCTCGTCAATGGTGTCTGGCTGCGTGATATCCAAGAAGCAACCATCGGGCTTACGGAATCTGTGCGAGTACGCGGCAATGGCGTCTCCCTCTGTTGGAGTGTAGATGATGGGAAGCATTTCCCTGATGTTGCGCCGCACAAGCTCGTAGAAGAGAACCTTGTTCTGCAATCTCATCGAAGTGCAGAAATCGTTCTTGGCGAGCGGAGTCTTCAAAAACTTAAATTGCGAGTACGCTCTGTCGACCTGCTCGTCCAAGGTGTTGACTTTCGAGGGAAGCAAGCCGGTCAAGCCGAACGCGTGACGCTCCTCCTCGGTGAACGCAGAGCCCTTGTTGAAAATGGCCGAGTTAAGCAACTGGAAACCTTGGAGATCACACTCGATTGGGCCCTCGATCGACAATCTTGTCGTCTTGGGCTTTAACGATGCAATGGCAGCATTGACACCTACGGGCGTCTTGATTGTGTGCGTGTGCACCGAGGGGCCCGTGGGCTGGCCACTCGAAGTGCTTTGTAGCCTGGCAGAGCAGTGAAAACAGACGAAATGCTGGGCTAACTGCGCAGAACGCGATTGATACGCTGGCGAAAATGGCCTGGACATCGTGGAATATTCAGTTGGCAGAGATTCAAGGAAAAGTAATGAGGATCCCAAAAAAAAGAATGCGTGCAAGCTGAATGCTAGTCTATTCTACAACCGCAAGAATCGCTCGCGTCTTTATAGCTGTCGGAGTTGGCGGAGATGTAGCGCATACCCCTCCCCTCGGAATTGGCGCTGTCGAAGTTTGATGGGTTTATGCAGTTTGCCTGCGTGGCAGGACAAGCTTCGGTGGTGGATGTGGACCGCGCCGCTCCATCCCCTGTTTGGGTCGAAGTGCAAATTGGGCACCGGCCGAAAAATCGTAAAAAGAACTCCAAGCGCCTTACGAGGCAAGTGTGGTAAAGGGTCTAATGGTCCGTCTAGAGTGGAAAAATTAGTACCTTTCTCTAACTGGTATAATTGTGTCCAACTTTTCTTTTCTCAATTTTTTCTTTTTCATTTTTACGTCACAATGACTTCCGAGGGTGCCCCGCTTGCGATATCGGGAAAACACGGATCAATATCGGTCGGCTGGGCCTGTCCACTTTGTGGCAGCAACACACTAGTCCGAACCTCGCTCCGCGAAGCACGTAGCGTCTAACGGCGCACGCAAAGAGCCACATTATGCTTATGCAAACAATTCTGGCATCCCAGCCTCATAGACGTACCGGCAGTGTGTGTGTGTGTGTTGCGTCACGTGATACTCTAATTTGTGTGTTGGCCGTCGTCTGCGCTGCCTACGTGAGTACCGGTTACGATAATTTGAGATTTATCTGCTCTATGTGCCTACCGTGCTATAAGCGAAGGAGAACTGGTATAAGCCGGGTTTTGACTTTTGTTCTGCAGGGTTGGGGGCATCGCGAGCATAGCCGCAAGCGAGCAAGCTACAGCCCCACGTAGCTGGGCTGGATTGTCCAAGCGTTTGTGTCAGCACTTTTGAGCAGAGTAAGTAATTGTTAGTTAATTCTGTCGTTGGAGTGGGTCTACGTAAACCCAGCTGGGCGTGAAAAAGTGTTAATTTTGACAGGGCGTGTTGTATGCCAAAGTAGAGGTAGTCGTGGGCTCGGAGATTCTCGGGTCCGCGTAGACGCAATCTTGGTGGGTGCTGTGGATTTTCCGTGAAACTTTGCTCGATCGCGCGCGCTCGATGCGACACAAACGCCCGAAAGCGGAGCACGTTGCTTTAAGGCAGCGGTAAGCTGGTCGCCGGCCAGGGTTACTTCCCGACTTAGTGTCAAGCACGTTTCAAGCTTCTCGTTTCTACACGGCGCGTATCCTACAGAAATGTGTTAGAATTTAATGGCCTCTAGTCAGGTAGGCCTATCTTGTGTTGCATGTAGGATCGGTATCACCAGCCAGTTCGGAGATTCTCGGAGCCACACAGACGCAACTTTGATGGGTAACGAGGATTTTCCGTAAAATTCTTGAATGCGCGAATTCGGAGAGAGCGGGGCGTTAGCGCTAGCGGAACACAAGCGCGGGAAGTAAAACGTACAGTTTCTGGGCAGTTGTCCACTATTTGCAGCCGAGTTAAAGTAGCGTTCCAAACTCGTATCAGACCTCTCTTTTTACACGGCGCGTAGCGCGTCCAACTCTGGTCTTCTGTACTCTTGTCGTTTCTTCTTCAGTTATCTTCACCTTCGTTGCCTTTTTATTGCCGCTCGCATCCGACGCTGTCCTTTTCTTAGTAGTTCGGGTATTTTTTCCGATCGTCGTTTCGTTTTCTGTATAGCGCTTCTCGTCATCGTCTGGCTCCCCTACGTCATCTTGCGCTCTCGACTTCCGAGGTAAAGGCTTTTGCAATTCCGGGATAAAGCAGCTGGTTCTGCCGCCAATAGTTTGGAAATCAACCGTGTGTCCGGAGTCGATTTTGGCCTTGGGCTCTTTGCGTCCCTTGCCCCACCGGTGGAGCATGAGCCAGTGTTTCGGAAGTTCCCGCGCATTCCCCTCCACTCTGACACTCTCCTCCATGACGTAAATTATAGAGTCGTAAAGTCTCTGTAGCACGGGGCTCGCCGGGTCCGAGATTTTGCTTGAGATAATCTCGCCGGGGTATATTCTGGCGTGGTAGAGCACCTCGTCGCTGACCCAATTACCTATTCCGGCAAACTGGTCCTGGTCTAGCAAAAGTGCCTTTATTGGCTTTTTCTTGCTAAGAACGAGCTGAGCGAAAGCTTCGAATTCAAGACGTGGTCGACCGTGATGGTATGGATCGGGATCGCCAACTACAAACACCTTGGACTCCACATCTGGATTTTGTTTGCCATTTTGGCTTGAAATTCCCTTTTTCGAGTAGTCTGGCCCCAAACTCAACAATGGCGACATTTCTAGAAGCTGTTCGTCCGTCGAGTACTCGTTGCCGATGAGAAACCGGACTCTCGCTAAACGTCTTGGGTCCCTGAAAGCTAAGTCCACCATGTCCACCAGAGACGCGTCCTCCAGCAGCAACAGCCTGCTCAAAAAGAGCTGGAATTTGGTGAACCTTGGCGGCCATTCGTCTTCCCCTTTTTCTGTCTTCTCCAGCTCTTCGCCATCGACTAGAGCAGCTGATTTCTCCTCCACTACGGTTTGCTCGACATTCACTTGTGTTTTCTCTGCCACCAACTTCTTGTCACCACCATTCTCCATAAACACCATATGAGAGAAGACGTCGCGCATTTTAATCATCCCTGTCATGCCAAAATGCATCAACATGACCAATGGCACGTTCTCGCTGGTAGTGAATCGGAGCCAAAAGTACTTGCCGTGTCGACCCAGATCGCTGACGGTGGCGCCTAACAACTGCGATTCAACACGATCCATTTCGCTTTGTGGATCCTCTGCTCCCTTTAAATGCGGGAAAATCAAGTTATCTAGAGGTAAGATCGCCTTCTTAACTGTCAAGCCAAGCACATTTCTCTTGAGCAATGCGCACGCGTGGGCCACCTATTTGTTAGACAAATTGCTGAAGAAAAGTAGAGCCTTGGCACTAATGTGCCGGTGTGTAGTGACTACTCCAGGTGGTGATAAGAAGCACATACCTCTGCTACTTCTGGCATTGCCGCTGGTATTTCTAAGCAGCAATTGTGGGGTATATGTGAATATTGCGAATCTAACTCTCAAGAAAAAAAAAAAAAAGAAATGCTCCACGGCAGGTTCGAACTGTCGACCTTCAGATTGCACAAGCGAAGCTTATGAGACTGACGCTCTGCCAACTGAGCTAGTGAAGCATTTTACAAACGGAAAGATTTCACAGCTGGTCAGTACAAAGTTCTCTTCTTCCGTGATTAATCCATTTTTGCTGATTCAGATAAGCACAGAACTAAATATAAGTGCTATCTGTTACTTAAACTCGTATATTTACCATACAGTGCAAGTGCTATGTTCCATAAACGAAGAATGGTGTCTTGGTGCGCAACGCCGCACTCCACAATCAACAGATAACTCTACCGCTTTAGCCACTGTTTCTGCCCTCAAAGGTCCACAAATATGAACAGACTCTTTGGTACGAGGTCTACCGCACCTAAGCCTTCGCTTGATGACGCTATCAACTCCATCGATGATCGCGTCAGCCTGCTCGATGTGAAGCTTTCCAAGATTAACGCCGAGCTCTCCACATACCAACAAAAATTGAGCCGAATGCGGGACGGGCCCGGCAAAAGTACATTGAAGCAGAAGGCCCTCAAGCTCTTGAGACAGCGCAAGCAGATTGAGGCTCAAAAGGACCAGTTGGAGAACCAGCTGTGGAACATGACTCAGGCGTCGATGACCACCGACAATTTGAAGAACACCGTGATTACTATGGATGCAATGAAGACGGCAAACAAGTCCTTGAAGGCGTCCTATGGCAAGATCGATATTGACAAGATGGAGCAGCTCCAGGATGAAATGTTGGACTTGATCGACAAACTGAATGAGCTTCAGGAATCGTTACTGATGAGCAACGCCCCAGACGATATCTCGGAACTGGAGTTGGACGCCGAGTTGGACGCGTTGGGCGAAGAAATGGACTTCGAGTCCGAGATGAACGAGGCCGGCTTGGGTGTGCCGAGCTACTTGGCGACGGAACTGGCGCCCGACAAAATGCCAGCATTTATCGACGACGAGGAAGAACCCCAGAAAGTGGCAAATTGAGTGCCGCTAGGCTCTGCCAGATTCGGCTTTCTCCTCGGTGAGAGCTGGAGTGTTGTGTTGGCCGTACTGGTGCGGCCGCCTACAAAGGTTTATTCGTATACTTCTATCATTATGCAAACTTAGGAGAAATGGTATGAAAGGATATCTGTGTCTACCGTTGGCGGTCAAGCCGCAGTTTGGAATTGAAGAAACTTCACAAACGCTCCGCGTATTCGAATCGTCCTGTCCCGCCAATGCTCATTTATTATATTTTTTGGCTGGCGGGTTCTTGGGCGTGGTGATCATGAAGTTGATGCCACTCTTAGCGGTGCGCGGCTTTTTCACACTTTGGCTGGTCTCTTCGGATTCCCTCTTTTTTTCATGCGGTGCAGCGCCCATGGTCCAAGGTACCATTCCTGATGAGAACGGAGGAGGAGGTATAAAATACTGCGACGGTACCATTGTGGGCCCGGGAGCTCCGCCCGCAGGCAGTGAATTGATATAGTAATATTGATGTCTCTGTTGCAGGTGCTGCTGGTCATGCTGCTGTTGTGGGTGGTGGTGCTCGTGGCCGCTTTGCAGCATAACTTGTGGGTAATGTGGCAGTGAGTGGAAAACTAGTGTGGGGTATTTGTTAGACGCAGAAGGCAGGCGCAGCTCGTTCTCCTCGGTCTTCGGATGCTGGCCCTGCTTAAGTTGCTGTAGCTGTGGTTGTTGTTGTTGTTGCTGCTGCTGCTGTTGCTGTTGCTGTTGTTGTTGCTGTTGCTGTTGCTGTTGCATGTACTGCTCGGACATCTGCGCGTAATACATGGGATACATTGGCTGCGCCATGAGAGGCATAGGCGACGGCTTGGACTCCGTCACGGGCCCGGTGTTTGGGCCTGACTCAAGGCCAGATGCGGAGTGGGTTGAGCTGACTGGATCGCTGACTGACGGGCCCTCGGTTTTTGCGTGCACAAGAGGAGGAAGTAATCGGTTCTGGCTGTTGTTGCGGCTATGGGAGATGTGAGATGTAGCCGCAGAGCCCACTGTGGTAGGGCTTCCTGATACCGGAGCACTCTGTGCTCCGACGACTGGCAGCTCGTTGGGAGAAGGCGTGCAGTGAGAGTGTGACTCGCCCGGCGTATGTGGCTTCGAACCCTCGTCATATTTCTGCTTTTGTTGCGCTACAATGCCAGCGATGTTCAACGAATCGGAGGCAGAGCGGCTGCGGTGCTGTAGCAAGTGATGCTTGAACTCATAGTTATCTTCGTCCACAAATAAACGACGAATGAGCTCTCTGCTCACGCCATGAGCTTCGGACTGTTGCATCAACTGCGACACAATACGGGCGAGCTCTATTTTCTCCTGTATCTGCTTTGTCTTTTCTTGCTCAATACGAAGCTGAAGCATCTTCGAGACTGTCGACTCGCTGTATGTCTTATCCGAAGGAAGATCCAAAGATTTGGCGATGTGTTCTTTAGGGGACTCAAGAGGAGAGGAGATTTGGTTCGCGTACGTGAGGAACAGACTGCCAGTCTGGTGTTTCTTCGAGTCTTCTCTCTCCTCAGGAGAGCCTTGCATAATCTTCTCCAACTGATGTGAGGTCATCAGGTGGCCATAATGCTTGTATTTAGCGTGCTCGATGTTGAACTCTTTTAGACTGGGTAAGAACATCGACGGCGAGGTTTCGCTCTTCTTTCTCTCTGGGTTCTCCACGTTCCCTTCCTCGATATTGGATCTCACACTAGAATGTGCGTTCATTAGACTTTCCAAGGAGATCAACTTGAAATCTAAGAAATGCGGCACATACAACGAGCGGATTGTTCTTTAAAGAAGCAGAAATGAAGTGTGGTCACGAGGATTGTCAAGGATTCGATTGTTTGTTGAAAAGTGCAATCAACAATGCTCGTTCACTTGGAAATGCAGGGTGTATGGCAAACGAAATTATGCTCCGAAGAAAATGCGTGGTTAAGTGGTGGATCGCTGCTGCGTTGCCCAGGGTATACAAATAATTAGGCAGCAGGGGATCGATCCGATGGGAAGGGGGAGGGGGACAAGGCGACTTGGAAAGAAAGAAAAGGGAATAAAAGGATGAGTAGACGATGGCAAGGGACTTGGGGGATGGATGTCGCCGGAAAGTTACCCGAGGATATATGATTGGCGATTGTTATATTCTCAATGCAGATTCATGGCCGAAGCTAATGCTGCAATACAGTGTCGAGAAGCGACATGAGATGCAATGAAAATGAGGTGAGTCGGCAGATCTGCCTGACCAAGAGAATTTTACTCGAAAGGGAAACTTTCACAATCCCATTAGCCGTTTTCAGAACTTTAAGATAGAATTTTGAGCTGCAGCGCAGCTGCCCTTTGGCATCGTACTTGAGGTGGTTGCAATTATTACTGGATTTGGTAAGTGATGTCCAATGACCTTTCCTAATCAGGCGACGCGCGCAGGAAGTTCCACTGAGTCGCTGAAGCTCCCGAGTCGCAAACGATTGAATTTACAGCTTTTTGGCTTGATATTGCAGACAAAAAGAAATCACATTCTCTTGAAATCGGGTTTTGTGTTTTGAGAACAGTGAAGACGTCGAACTATGTGACTCAGGGGTTATGGGAATGGCCCGGCTTTTGCCAGATGCACCTGCCTACCCGCAGAGATCTAGGTAGCGCGAAGTCCGAGAAGCAAAGTCGAAATGCACATGCTACTTTACCCGAAACACTCATGCATTGAACTAGTTTGTTGCATACTGTTACCGGAATGTTTAGCTGGGAGTCACTACGTGTTCGCTGCGACGGCACCACGCTCCTCCTTTAGCCTTGGCCTCCTCCTTTAGACGGTCTCGCCGTCCTAGGCGTCACGTCGTCTCAGGCATGCAAGCGATGTACCCCTTTTTTTGCCACCTGGTAACTCTTGACGAGAAACGCGTTAGATCTCGGATTCTCGGGCCGGAATTTGTTCTGGAGAATGTGAATATCGTTGCCAGTTGCTCTTTCGGAAGCGAGGAGCAACGTAGAATTAGATCTTGTCGTCGGTGGAGACACAAAGGCACAAGAATGTATGACCTCAGTTTCGGGCCGACCTCGCCGTGGTGCACTAATTTTTTCCACTCAGCGCTCTGACTACTGGCTTTATTTTTAGCTCTTTATTTATAACTCTTTTGCTTTTTCGCTCCGCTCGTTCCTCATACTTCTGCAGTGGATCTACGCGATACCTCCTGCAGAATGTAGCGTAACCGAGAGTAAGCCACCAGTAAAGCACAATCTACTGCACGCTCGGCCAACTTCAACTCACTTCCTCGTCGAACTCGCCGTCTTCATGGGATTGGTAATCGTAGGAGTGAGCGGTGCGTCGTCCTCGGGAAAGTCGACAGTGGTGAAGTGTCTTGTCAGTGTTTTGCCACGGTGCACTGCCATCCACTTGGACGATTTCTACTTTCCCGATAAGCAAATCCCGTTTGATGAGAAACACCAAGTGCAGAACTGGGACTGCCCGGAGGCTCTTGATTGGGAGAAGTTTCACCGGTACCTTAGTTCTGTGCGTAGCTCAGACGGTGATATTTTGCCAATAGAATCTCTCGAGATCGACCTGGAAATCTCTCTTTCCGACACTCAGAGGGCCCAGGTGATCTCCGCTCTCGATAAAAAATACTCCAGCTTGAAACTGTGCCAAGTGGTGATTGTTGATGGTTTTATGCTCTACCACGATCCGGCCATTGCTTCGCTCTTCGATGTGAAGTTATTCTTTCGTGCGTCCTTCAGTACGCTCAAGCAGAGGCGAGAACTGCGACAAGGCTACAATACGGTGGAAGGTTTTTGGGCAGATCCGCCTGGATATTTTGAAAATATTGTGTGGCCCTCGTACGTTTCGTCGCACAAGTATTTGTTTGAGCAGGAGGACGTGGGCCTGTCGTTGACAGGAGGTGCGTTGCAATTGGGTATCCGTGACAAGGTCAACGATGGCTCGCACGACTTGGCTGAGTTGGTTTTGTGGGCCCTAGACAACATATCGGCAGTAATTAAAGAGTGAGAGAAGGTGCTTCTTTGAAGCTTGAGCATCTTTCTTGCTATATACCTTTATAGACTATACGCTCTGCTTGGTGCCGGAGTTCTGCTATATACACATGACAAGCCTATTTTCTCTTTTTCCCCTTTTTAGTGGAGCTCTTCATCTCGCTCTCGTAGATCTGCTCTGCACTCTCGCTCTTCCGCTTTTTCTTGCTCTTCATACTGGCCACGCCCGTTTTTGTGGCAGCTTTCTCCGCAGCTTCGTCGTCCCACTCCTCGACATTGTCGTTGATGGCGTATTTATCCAAATTGAGTGCGTTTATCAACTCTTTCTGTTTGGACCTCAACTCAGACACAACCTCATCTCCAGCATCGTCCATGTCTTGCGTCATAGCCTTTTCTGCGGCAGCTGCATCGTATTTGGCAGCAAACGTCTCCTCGCCGTTCATGTCGTTGATATCGTCATCCTCGAGCGCGGGCATCGACTTCTCGATGTCTTTGCTCAAGAGTGACCGGAAGAAGGTCGCAAACTTGCGCACGATCTTCGAGAACATCGCCATTGTCTGAGACGCGGGAAGTCCCAACTCTTTTGCGACGTCGTCCATCGTTTTGTGCTGCAAGCCTATGGCCAAAAGGATGGCGGCTTGCACCGATGACAATGACACCTCGCTCGCCTTCTTGGAGAAGTACAGCTGGGCTATGAAAGGCATCATGTCCAAAATCACGTGGTAGTCCAAAAGGTTGTTTGCGTACGAGTCCAACCTCTTCAAATCAAATGGCGACAAGCTGCTATCCAACACTGCTCTGTCCAAGGGCAGTGCATCAACCTTGCCGGCCGACTCGATCACGTTGAGTGCCTGAACTGCGGGGAATTTCCTGAACTCGTACGACATCAAGCTCAAGAAACGCTTGTGGAAGTCACGAGCAAACTCGTTGAGCCATGCATCATTTTGGTGGCTCAAAACGTGAAGCATCACGCTGGTGTGCTCGCCCGTCAACTCATTCGCAGTCTGGCGCAAGTACACCGGCACAAACCCGGCGCGTTTCCAGAACTTGTGCAATTGGGGCGTCATGCCGTACGACACACCCAAGTAGTTCAACGCGTACGGTGCTTTCTCCAGGAGCTTCAATAACAACGGAGGCAACGATTTGGCGTCGCGAAGTTTGATGTCGTCTTTTAATGAACCCTTCTCTAGTTCGGCGTCGGTTACCCGCTGGAGCGTGTGGTCGCCCAAGACGTTCGACTCGGAAATGTCAGTGAACTTGCCCTCGAAATAGTCTTTCAATAACTCAAGCGCTCTGGAACCATAGCCCATACCCGAGTAGTCTGGGTTCGTGGCGATACGCACAACTCTGGCGCCACTTAACGAAGCAAACTCTTCGTCCTGGAACTGCTGGGAGATCAACCAAGGAATCAAGTCACCTCCGGCCCTTTGACCACGCGACAAGGATCGGCGCACACTTTCTTTCGAGATTTCACCCTCCAACGCCAACTGCACCACACAAAGCGGGTCAGGTATCCGGTTGTCATTCGGGTCGATTGGGGGCAAAAGCACAAAGAGCTGGTGTGCGGGAGCGTCACTCATCAACTGTAAGTCGTTGGGCGAGTTTTTGTAGTGCGATGCAACGTAGAGCGCCATCATTTTCTGGAGGAACGCTTCGGAAACTGGGTGGTACGAGAAAAGTGTGTCTCTGTTCACGTAGAACAAGTTACACTCTGACGGGTGTGGAGTACCCTTGGTAGCAAAGCGACTGTTCCGGCTGAGTGTTGCGTCCAAGCAAAGAAGCTTGTTGAGCCATTTCTCCACTGGGTCGCCTGGAGCATACCTGATTGGCTCGTCTAACACCACTTCACGAAGCGACCTGGCCATTGAGTTAGACTCTACAGTTTTGTTGTCACGCGAGACGACAGCAGTGTCGTTTTTGCCAGATGTGGACTGGTCACGCAACTGTTGGATCAATTTGAGCGACAACGAGCGCCCTGTTCCTTCATAACCGTTGATGGTCGACGCCATAAACACCAAGTAAGGGCCCATGAGGCGCTTCACCACAGGTAGCGGGATTGCTGCGGCCTCGTCGATGATGACCAACTCCGCCTGGCCCGTGACGTGGTGGTCGTTTGGAGAGATGTACTGAATCGTTTGTCTGTGCGCTCTCTTGATGTCGACGCGAACTATCGCTTTGTTGAATGCTGGGTTTGTCAGTTGGATGATGTCGTAGTCCATATGTTCCGTGTAACCTAAGGTGTCGAACCCTTTAAAAATGAACTCAAATAATGTCTTCAAGTTCTCTGGGGAGGGCGACGTCACAAAGATGTTGGAGTATCCGTGCGACACCGCGCCAGCGATGGCGACTCCAAGCGCAGCAGACTTTCCTCGACCACGTCCAGCAGTCAAGGTCACTGTGCTGTTTAGATTCTTTTCTGAGATCACATCGACAAACGTCAAAATGGCCTGCGCTTGGTTGACCGTTTTTGCAAGCGATACAAGAGATCCGGCAGGCTGTATGTCAGCTAAAGATTCCTTCAAAGAAGCAAGCTCCTTTTGTTCTGGTTTCTGTTCGTCGTCGTCAGCAGGAGGAAGTGGCTTCACGTGCTTCCCGCCCGAAATAGGCAACACGTTCAACTCATCGTCCACAACAAGGCAGTTCGCGCACGAGCCCAAAGAGAGCAAGAATCTTTCGTTGAAACGGGCAACCACGTCATCGTGTGCCTCGGTGCGGTACCGCGAGTGGATGTCCATTGTCATTGTGTAAAGTTGTTTCAAAGACGTCATCGACTTCAAGAGCATCACCACAAGTCCGCCGCCCTCGACCGTCTCGACTGTTCTGGCCAACAAATTGGGGGTGATGGCCTCAAAGTCCTGCAAGATACACATTCCATACGTGTTTCCAAGAATCTTCTCGGTTTCCTTGTAGTAGACATACCGGATGTTCTGGTTGGAAATGAACGCCTCAAATGGATCTTGGTCGTTGACGTCACGTACGCCTCTTTTAATCTCTTTCTTGATCTTGTTCTCTCTCTTCTTGCGATGCGAAGTGAACCCCAAGAGCTGCTTTTTATACGCCCACAAGACAGATTTGTTCATCTTGAGATCTGCGCTCATCATCAAGTAATGCAAGTTCGGGAGTTGGTTTCTGGCCTTGTCTCCAACAATGATGAAAAAGCTTCTCTCTCTCTCCTGCACGCCATTGCGGATGAGAGCAGGGATTCTCGAATCAATAGCCTTCTTTCCCATTTTGTGTTGAGGCGAAGAAAAAATCACAAGCTGTCTGCCACAGTCCGGTGAGATGCCTCGAGAGTTGAAAATATGTTAGCGCAGAGATGGGGCGTGCGCACCACAACAGAGCCAACATCACCTCACGAAACTCACGGATAGTGCGCGCCGCTCGCTTCCCTGCAGCGCGACCTTGGTTGCAACTTTTCCTGCTGGCGCTCCTCAGTCTCCTGATGGTCTCTTTTTGCACCCAGCACAAAGAAATGTTCGCCCAAAGTGCCTCAAAACTTCAGAAGCCGCCCGAAATTTTTACCGACGAGGCCAAAGAAGAAGCTTTTGCAAAGCAGCAGCTCTCTGAACTCGCAAACAATTCCAGAGAACCCACTCAGGATGCGTGGGGGGCACCGAGGGTCAAGCGGTTAGCGCCACGATCCAGTAACCAATTTCGGATCGGACCTCCGTTTTCACCTACGAGAAGTAATATCCCAGTCTTCAACTCAAAAAAAGAGCCGTTGGTTCCGAAAATTTCGGCTAGGCTTGATCGTGGCTTTGATTTGGTAGACGGTGAATGGATCGGGTACAAAAGGAACTACTTCACGCTAGTGGCCTCTTTTCTTTTCGTCGGATATCCTTTGGATGTGGTTTCCACAGACACTTTTGAGATTTTAAGCTCCGAAGAGGAATATCAACGTATTCTTTCATTCAAGATCCGGCTTACGTCCGCTTGTGTGGAGGACAGTTCGACGTTGGTGACGTTGGTGCAGCACACTGCAAAACGAGATCGAGGGCCGCAAAACGCCCCGCCTGTTTACTACGCTGTTCCTGGAGAGTTACCTGAGCACCACATGATGAAGCTGGTAGCAAACATTCGAAATGGGGAGAAAATTGACAAATGTAACCGACTATTCTACCTTCTGCGAGACGACCATGAACAGCTTGTTGCGAAAACTCCAACTTGTGCGCTTGCAACATACCCGAAAGACTGTGGTATATCCTTAGTTGCAAGATACGAGCGAATTCAGTTTCTGTCAGCAGGTGGAGGTAGTCGAAAACAGGCGAGTACAAACAACAAGCACTACGTATTGGAGGTGCAGTTACTAGCCGACACTGAGCAGGGTGAAGACTTGGTGATTGCCTCTACTCGGTCCTCGCCTCTTGTCATTCGAGGCAGATCACCTTCAAACTACCTTCAGAATAGTACCAAAGACACGAAGGATGTTGCTGACAGTGTCGTGGCACAAGATGACTCTGAAAATCACGTGGAGAATTTTCGATCGGTAAAGAAAAGGAAATGTACTACGCCTGCAATGCATAGGCGAACTCCTCTTCGACCTAATCAAATGCTCCAGAATTCTAGTAAAGTAGAAGGACCAGTTCTAGAATTTGTCGAAAATCCAGTTGGAAAACGTTTTACCGAGCCAAGCTCCACGCCAATAATGCATTCATCCATTAGGAGCCAGCATTCACCACAGACTATGGACAAGGGAGTAGCCGATCCAAATTCAAATTTGATCGTGAGTCAGGACAACTCCTTTCCGGTGGTCGAGGAACCCCACGTCTGGCAATATTCTTACTCAAGCGATGTCGAGCTCAATGTCTACCATACTACGTTTCTCTCGTCAAAAGACGAGACTGGAGACTTACTTAATGAAGAAGGACGTGTCGTAAGCCAAGGCGACCGCTACGTGGAGTGGATGGACTACTTTCTGGAGCCAATGCCCATTTGTTTTCCCAGCATTTTAAGAGCATCTACCCCCCTTCAATTACAGGTGGTCGAACAAAAGCCCAAAATCAGACCCAACAATATCAGGAACCTTTTTCCTGGGATTGCGAGGTGCAAACATGGGTTCAAGCGAAGAGATATCTCGCCTGTTTGCCAACACAATGAACGAAGATACACTTTTGCTGACTTACATCGCGCAGACCTAGTCGATCCTGCTTTCTCGGCTTTCATGGCAAAATTGAGAACCTTTAGAATGCGCGTGAGAGGAGGTCAGAGCCCAGGCTCTCAGCTACCACCACCTATGACAAAGATCAAAACCGAGTCAGAAATTCACTATTCAGATTAAGATTTGTCGACCATCATGGAGAAAAACCGATGTTCTTGCTCGTAATTATGGGGCTCATTCGTGTTTGTGATAACTTGGTGCATAGTCGAGCCAGTCGTCCGCGCACCAAAAACCTACGAACGAACCTTCATTCACAGTAAAGAAGATTCAGTGATAGAGAAGCAAAAAAGCTGGCACTATGTTGTTTTTCAGCTTTTTCAAGACTTTGGTTGATCAAGAAGTTGTTGTGGAGTTGAAAAACGATATTGAGATCAAGGGTGTATTGAAGTCTGTTGACCAATTTTTGAATTTGAAGTTGGACAACATCTCCACAGTGAACGAGGAGAAGTACCCCCATTTGAAAGCGGTGAAAACATTATTTGTTAGAGGCTCTACAGTGCGATACGTCCACTTGAATGCTAGTTCCGTTGACTGCACTTTACTACAGGATGCATCTCGAAGAGGTATGTTCGTTTTGCGACTAAATTTTACATCAGATCATATACTAACGGCGAACAGAGGCCATGGCACAAACTGGAAAATAAGGTGACGTTCTCTCAGGCAATTTTGTCCTGTTGAAGTCTTTTTTCACGTGTATATTACGACAATATCTTCTATAATTATAAATGATAGGGATGGCACATATGGGGATGGCAAAGGCGTTTCTAGCTCACAGGCAGCTCTTTGTTCAAGCGAATGAAGCATCTTGCTCGCGAATGGCCCGGCTTATTGCAGTAGGAGCAAGTTCGCTTCGCTTTCGAGCCTGACTTATGCTGAAATTGATTGAAATTGGGCTGTGCATTTTTGTAAGGTGTTAGTCTTGCACTCTTCGTGTCTTCTTTGCCCTGCTCTACTCCCTTGCCAACCTCTTTCGCTAAATCTCTTTGTAGAACCAAGTGCTTTTTCGGAATGAGTACGTAACCGGTGTCCTTGTGCAAGTCATATAATGTGTGATTACACTGAGGGCACACGACGGGCTCTGCCAAACGAGAGACATACTCGTCTTGATCAGAACATGAGTCAGAATCCTGGAGTTTTTGGAGGTACAGATCCACTAGTAGTAGTTTTTCCTCGTACTTTTGTTTTAGCTGGTCAAGCTCTAAGTTCTTCTTATGAATAGCAGCAGCTAAGTCTCCCATTGACTTCGAAATATCAGGGAGCAGCATTTCACTAGTTCGATAAACGAATATGTTTTGTGTGATATAGCTAATCGGTTATTTTAGAATCAAGAAATCGTAAGGGGGCAGGCTGTCTCGGTGCAAGAGAGTGAATCACTAAACGACATAGAGATGTCAATTATCGTGGTACTGCACATACATAGCCTCACTCAAGTTTTGAGTGTTGTGGTTTGCAACTCAAATGCGGTGTTACATCACGTATGGCATTTGTGAATCCATTCACCGCTTTGGAATTTTCGTGTTTTAGCCTGGAAATGTTATTCCTGTTGCGATTAATTTCATATTTTTGTGCTGTGATGGCTTTTGGCAGAAGCGCGCTGCCTGCGTGCTTAATAATGTTCACTACAAACGAGAGTGTCCGGTTCGATCCCTGCGGTCGACAGTATGAATGTTTGAGTAGTCAGCATTTCAGCAGTCAGCAATGAGTAGCACCATCACTGGAGGGAAGCAATTCAGCACAGTAGGCTACCCGTGGTGGAGGCGAAACGGACGGCACTTTCTTTGGTCCTGGTGAAGGTTGTTGAGCACCTAGTGCTGCGACTCCAGATGTTTTTTTTTTTTCATTTCACACCTATGCATCATTTGTTTCCATTGCACTATGTCCTCGTCTTCAGTCTACTTTGGCAAGACCGTGCCGTTCACTAAATAATTTTACAAGTTGCTTTCGTTCGTTGTACAACACTCCTGCAAGACAGGCGGCGCATATCAATCCACTCTCCACAAACTCAGTGAAGGAACTAGTCATACCATTCACAAAAATGATTTTGTGTAATATCATGGCACCGGTGGCTAATGCTATTGATGGCGTTACCCTCTTAATAAACTCTGTGGTTCGAAGTGACACTTTCGTTTTGTAAAACTGGACAAAAAATACCAGACAGTAGACAATACGAAGAGTCATATTCGCCATGTTAGCATAGATAAGACCTGAAATGCCCAAACGGAATTTGGTAATCAAAACGTAAAGCAATGTACAAATAATCATGCTCAGAAGTGACATGTATATGGAGAATTGACTTATCTGAGATTTCGTAGAAGCGCTGCTGAAGAACGCCTCCATAATGCCGTTGAATGCCATGAAAGGGACGTAAAGAACGTAAATCGGGAACTCTGAGAACACAGTAGAATCCATCCATTTGTCGTTTCTGCCCAACACAACTCGTAGCATAAAGGAGCCATTTGAATAACCGCCAAGAGCTATGAGTAAAGTGAGGTTCACATAGAATGTGAGGAGTTGCATCATTGCGAAAAGAGAGCGAGCATAGTCAACCTTCTCACCACTGAAGCGTCTCGTCATCGACACTCGAAGTGATTCTTCGATAGGCTGGAATAAAAGCCGGGCTACCATCGAGCCATAGTTGGCAATCACCGAGTACAGTCCTTGCTCAGTAGCTGTAAAAAGATAGCTGATCAAAAGCGTATCGCCCTCAGTGAGCAAATGTTTGAAAAGCATTTGAACATAGAGGGACTTCCATATCGAAAGTACGTGCGGGTCAATAAATCGGCCAGATTCAAGTTTGCGCAAACCATGCAATCCATTAGATGACCGAATCCAGTAGCCCAAGAATATCAAGGCGGAGAATGAAAACTGGCCCAACGCAAATGCCAAAACCGCAGTACCATTGAACGAGTCTTTAGCGACTGGCAATACCTTCGGGAGCCATGAAATCGCACCGAAAGTTGTAAAACATTTGGCAAAGATAGCTGCGCTTTCTATTTCGGACCTTCGCTTGAAGTTTAGTCTATACTGGTTAATTGCAAATAATGGCTCTGCAACTAACTCAAGAACGACCAGCAAAGCCAAAAAAAAGAAAGTGCATTTGATCCAAGCCAACTTTGACACAGTATCTTGGTATAGATCCGAGTACGCCTGAAGAACATAAAGCACGCTTGCAACTGGAATGCTTAGCGCAAGTGGTAAATATGCGAAGTTCCCGATTATAGTTACAGCTCCTGCCTCAGAGGACGCGATGGCCCTTTGGGTAGCAAATCGCTCAGCCTCTCTGCAAAAGAAGAGAACGCTGCCCACGAGAAACTCAAGATACGCGGAAACTCCAAATATCTCTGGTGTAACCTTTCGGAGGAGAAGCTGATTCGTCACAAATGTTGCCGCCTTTGTAATTACTTGCGAGATCACAAGGTATATGACTTCTGACGCCGACATGGACAATTGAGACAGCTCACAATGTCTATCTTTGAAAACCTTCGAATGGGTCCTGCTACAGCATAGGCTATCGCTAGACTAAACTCGCTCACGCGTGTTTTGCATCACGTGTTATTTCAACGATCGACTAGCGCTGCGCGTATCTTGTAAATTCTGACACAAGATTGACTCTAACATGACTGGCTTAAGTGACCCAACCCCGATTATTCTAGGTTATAGGGCTTATCGTGGGGTCAGTATCTTTGTGCATCTTTTTATCAGCGGAGATCGTGCTTTCAACGCCAGAGTCGTGCCTTCTGGCCAACAACTCATCTCGGCTAGCAGTCTTCAAAGCGTACAAAATAATCGAAACTCGTAATCTTCGCCAGCCTTGCAGTCTTTTACGATGCTATCCTCTTCTAAATTAAACTTATAAGGCGCTGGTTGTTGCTAAAAAAGTACCATAACTGTGTTAAAAGCTAGGCTGTATATGAAATGTCGTGCCCACCTCAAGTGCACTCACCACCGGAGGTCAAGCCATTCAGGGCTTCGCAAACTGTCAGCCAAGATCGTTGCAGATTTCGACAAGAGAAAGTTTTGACTCGACTGCCAAGGACCTCTCATAGGCTATAGAAACCTGTTTTGTTCTCTCGAGCTGCCAGAGTAATTTTTTTGATCTTTGTTCAACGACAACGACTTCCGGTTCCCCGCAATGAATTATATTCCAATCGGAAGAGATGACGGGAATCACGACGTGGTCGGAAATCCAGATATGGAACTAAGAGAGCAAGATAGGTGGCTTCCTATTGCAAATGTCGCTCGTCTAATGAAAGGCACGTTACCCACTACGGCCAAGGTAAGCAAAGACGCTAAGGAATGTATGCAAGAGTGTGTTTCTGAATTTATTTCGTTCATCACTAGCGAGGCCAGTGACAAGTGTCTACGAGAAAAACGAAAGACGATCAATGGAGAAGATGTATTGTACTCTCTCCATGATTTGGGCTTTGAGAACTACGCAGAGGTGTTGAAAATATATTTGGCCAAGTACAGGGGACAGCAGGCGCTCAAACAAGAACGAGGGGAGACCCGAGCGTCGAAAAAATCGACCAAGAAAAAGAAGCTGGCTGATCAGGAAGACGACGCAGACAATGCGGAATCCGATAGTCATGCGGACGACGGGACTCGGCTCGAGTCGCTAACGTACGATGGGTCACCGTCGAGTAAAGACCTACAATCTCCGGACTACTTCCATCACTATGAGTCCAACGTCTCCCCTGAGAACGGGCGCATGTCAGCACCTCCTGATGTAGATCTGCAATCCGTGGATATCAAACCTGAGCTCGAGTTGCACCATGATATCTCAATCGAAGATAAGGACCCGGGATCTGCCTACAGGTATGGAGACTTTATACACGACCAAGGCGAGTAAAGGCCATAAGGAGCATAAGATGACAGAAACTTTTTATTTTTGCGGTTTGATCAGGAATCGATGTATTATTAACAAATACTTTTGCGAGTTATCTGGTACATATATGAGTGATGTAGTGAGTACCTGCCTATTTATAACTCAAGTAAGATGAAGTGAAATGAAGTGAAATGATATGTAGCCGGCTGTGTCAAACATTTCTGCGGCATATGGGGCATGTCGGAGAGTATTCGAGCCAGAGTTTCAAGCATTCGTAGTGGAAAGTATGCAAACAGCCCGCGACCCTACGAGTACTCTCCAAGTCACCATCGATCAAGTTTTCGTAGCATATAATGCACATCACTTTATCTAAATGCTCTGGTGCGTGAAGCCGCTGTAGAAGTAGTTCGGATTTGAGATAGTTTAGTAACGACCTTGCTTTGTTGACGGTGGTTTTAAAACTTGAATAATATGTCGGTACCATGTGGATAGGAATCGTGTAGTAATAAAGAAATAACACTGAAAAGATGCATGACATGAAAAAACGAATCAACGTGAGAACAAACTCGGTGATGAAGATGATCCTAAGCTTCTTGTATCTCCATTTCTGAACTGTCGAACGGCTCGCTTGACGTGAAATGGAGAACTCAATCGAGTTGAGGATGAAATGGAGCGAGGTAGATAGCGTGGAGGGGTAATGCGTCAAGATCTCGTACCCAAATATGGCAATCAAGACGTTGTGTCGAAGATACTCCTGCCATATCACGTCGTAGAAATATTTGTACATAAGAAGCCCGTCAACAAGGTTGATGAGCAAGATTCCCACAGCGAGTCGGATATGCACATAGTTGAAGCACTTACCGCGGGATGGGTAGTTCTCCGAGTTTTCTCTCGACTCGTACGAGGAGTATGTCAAGTACACAGTGTGCACGCGGTCAGCAATCAAGTACCGAAAGAACTTGACGATGAGCACGCAAAGAGACAAACCTGCGTACCTGAGAATTTCGGAAAAGAGGTCTGACGTGGCGCCTGCGCTAGCGTACAAAACCAAAAGCCCGGTGACGAACTCCAACACAGTGTATCCAGCTTTGCTTTTGAGTATGTGGATCTCTTTTTCCGAAAGAGCGCCAAATATAAGCCATTTTAGTATATTGGCAAAGACTAGTATTATCAAAAGACAGGCATGCTCAACTGTGAAACGGAAAGAGCCAAACAGAGTGCAAACGTCGCGTAAGATGTTTGCGCCATCGATTGAGTCCCTGCGTTGGTAGAAGGCACCACCAAGGGCAAACTAATGTTAGTATGGTGGTTTCAGAGACATGAAATTGGTGCCTGTTCCAGCTTCTGAGTTGTACCTCACCATATCAAATCACATACAATACCTAGAAGCTTTCGTAGGGTGCCTTCGAGGCCAGCCATGGTCTTGGGGCTTTGGACGCGTGTGGCGAGGTGGGGACTGAACCTTGGGTGCAAATATGCGGCCGCGCACTACCGCAAGACGTGGAGTAGGTTCTGCTGGCCACCGGGTGTTCTGGTAACTTGGATTTTACTGTGCAATCTTAACTCCTTATTGATGTTAATCTTGGGAGCATTTGCTTTTGACTAAATTACTGTGCATTTCACGTGAGCGAGGGATATGTACATTAGGTTGCGTCTTCGGTCCCTAGTCTGGCTCATTTTTCGCAAAAATAAACGAAATACGAGTAATAGCTGAAATTGCAAAAGTATATAACTGCCGTTAAAAATCAGAGATTCAAAAAGAAGTAAAAAAAACACCACCATTACTTCAAATAAACTTCAGGCTTATCCCTCAGTCACCAAAATGCTCTTAATAGGTGTAGTAACTCTACTATCAGGTCTGAGTTCAATTTTGATGCTTACTAGCTTCTGTACATTCAGCGGCAGCAGCGGTTTTCTCAACGAGAAGAATTGTT
This sequence comes from Metschnikowia sp. yHMJ9, assembly GCA_030444895.1. NCBI lineage: Eukaryota > Fungi > Ascomycota > Pichiomycetes > Serinales > Metschnikowiaceae > Metschnikowia > Metschnikowia sp. yHMJ9. Next base: position 420,922 of record JAJMQU010000003.1, on the reverse strand, counting down.
TCTGGTAGTTAACTGGGGCCCAAATTTACTTAATGCTTCTTGCAAACAACAAGTTGGCTTCTATCACAGCCACCCACTCGTCCCTGTTGAGCGTTTGCAACTGAGCGTGAGACTCGCTAGTGAGAACTCCAGTGCCCGCGAATCCGCTGCGATGGGCAGCTGCGACTGACAAAAAAAAAAATGCTGAAAAGTTCTGGATCGCGCATGCTGAGTAGCCTTCTCCACAGAATCGTAAACATGGGAAGAAGAGGTTTCAAGAAAGGAAAAGGCTTCGGCAAAAGAAATGGCGCCGATTCAGGCAAAGGTGATAACCGTGGCCATTGGGTTGAGGTGGCTCGTGAAAACGAGAAATGGGAAACGTATTACAAGGCTCTTGATCTTATCCCGCAAGAAGAATGGGCTACGTTCAAAGAACACTGCCAGCGTGATTTGCCCTTGACCTTCAGGATCACGGGATCTAAGGCACACGCTAAGGAGATCAACCAGAAATTTATGAACGACCATGTGTCAAAGTTGAAGGATGTGGAATTCGAGGGTATGAAGCTCGCACCAAAGAACATCGCTTTTTACCCAGACCAGTTGGGTTGGCAGTTGGATGTGCCCAAATCAGTCATCAGAAAGAACACACAGTTTGCAAAGACACAGCGTTTTTTAGTTCTCGAGACCACTGTGGGAAATATCTCCAGACAAGAAGCCGTTTCTATGATCCCTCCACTTTTGATGGACGTGCAGCCACACCATGCTGTCTTGGATATGTGTGCCGCTCCCGGCTCCAAGACTGCTCAACTCGTCGAGGCGTTGCACGCCAAGGACGCTACGAGTCCGGCTTCAGGCTTTGTCATAGCCAACGATAGCGACTACAAACGTTCCCACATGTTGGTCCACCAGGTAAAACGACTCAATTCTCCCAACTTTTTAGTTGTTAACCACGACGCACAGTTGTTTCCAAGAATTCAGCTCACGGAAAACGATTCGCATATTAAGTTTGACAGAGTGTTGTGTGACGTCCCTTGCTCTGGAGACGGTACCATGAGAAAAAACATCAACGTGTGGAAGGATTTCTCTGTGGGTGACGGCTTAGGCTTGCATCCATTGCAAGTAAACATATTGACCAGAGGTTTGCAGCTCCTCAAAGAAGGTGGGCGTCTTGTCTACTCGACTTGCTCCATGTCCCCTATAGAAAACGAGGCAGTGGTGGCTGAGGCGTTGAGAAGATTCAACAATATTGCTCTCGTGGATGTTTCGAACGAGTTGCCTGGTTTGAAGAGGCGCCCAGGCACGTCTTCTTGGAAGGTGTTTGGAAAAGATATGGTCGAGCGTGAGCGCGGCGACGAAACTGTTCATGCGACGGCGTTCCCTCCATCAGCTGAGGAGGCAGAGAAATTCCATTTAGATCGCTGCGTGAGAGTGTATCCCCACTTACAGAACACGGGTGGATTTTTCATCACGGTGTTCGAAAAGAAAACTAACGAATCCAACAAGAGGCCAGCTACTCCTTCTGAGGCTGAGCCCGACCAGAAAAAGATTAAGGTTACTGCTCCAGTGACCCAGTCGAAGCAAAAAACCCCTCGCACTGCCAACGAAGAGCCTTTTGTCTTTTTAGACCCCTCTAATGAGCAGTTACAGAAGTGCTGGAAGTTCTACGACGTTGACGATAAGTTCCCTCATGACACTGAATTGGTCAGAAACGCCACTGGTGAGGCATGTCGTATCATTTACTACGTCAATCCATCGATTGCCAAAATATTGAAAATAGAAAACCAGAAGCTCAAGCTTATTCATGCTGGCATCAAGATTTTCTCCGCTCAAAGGAACGATACAGGCGAATGTCCATGGAGAGCGCAAAATGAAAGTTTGTCAATTTTGAAGCCACACTTGGGCCCCGCGAGACAGCTCTCGACGAATATGGAAATGATGAAGTTGTTGTTCCAAGATGCATTCCCAAGGACTGAACTTCTCAAGGAGACGAACTTGGACCCTGAGTTTTGCGAGAAGTTGGAGAAAATGCCTGAGGGGTGTCTCTTTTTGACCGTGCGTAGAAACGGCGACCTAGAAGACTTGTTTGTTCCTCTTTGGAAAGCCAGGAGCAATGTCAACTTGATGGTGAACAAGCACGACACACAGGAATTGCTCATGAGGCTTTATGACATCGAGACCAGCGCCACTGATGACGGAAAGGAGAAGATTTATCAGTTGCGCGTCGAAGCAGAGAAGAAGTCTCAGACTCCGGAGGTCAGTACAGAGAAAGAAGAGGGAAGTTAGAAGCAATTGTACTTAATTTGAATTTGAAATGCATCACCGATCATTATATAACATTATATCACATGCAATATTACTGGTTGAGGGTTTCAATGCGAGTATAGACGCTCTGAGGCGCAATTACTCACTTTTGCTCACGCGTTAGGCGGGTTCGCCTGGCGAACTACCGGAGGAGCCCGTAGGCGCACACTTGCCGCTCTTGTCGGTAATGTACGCGTTGCGGCTTTCAAGGTCCACATACGCAGAAGATGAAGTAGACGAAAATAAAGATAATATGTTGCTTGTGCCTTTGCTTTCACATAAACTGCGTGGGGAAGAGTGAGAGTGTTCTCATTCTGAGATCTCGTCAGACGACGAGCTTCCCGAATCGTTCTCGGTAGAACGGGATATTCCAACATTATTAATAACTCCTGTAGAGCTGTCACTGTCTCCGAATTCCAGGCGTTTGCTGGTATCTTCGCTTCCACTCGGGTCACTGTCACTGTCGCTGTCACTGTCGCTGTCACTGTCGCTGTCACTGTCGCTGTCACTGTCGCTGTCACTGTCGCTGCCACTATCGCTGTCACTGTCACTGTCGCTGTCACTATCAACATCATCAGAATCATTCGAATCCAAGGACGACCGCGTTAGTACATTCGTGTAGATACCATCTAGCTCACTAGCAGTATCGCTCTCCAGTATGTCAATGGACATGATATCCGAGTCGTCGCTTGCAAGTAGTTCTAGCGTGCCATTGCTATCCTCCGCAACTGGACCGTCGTCTGTCAGACGAGGGGATTCAGCGCCAGCGCCATCATCCAGCCTCGGAGGAGTAAATACGGACAAGTCAAGATCCTCTGGAGGTTGTAAAAATATGGAAGGGTCGTTCGTCTGCACCATTTCGGCTGCCCATCCTTCGACCAACATGCCCAAGGTCAATAGTGCGGTTTCGTCCATTGTATGGGGAGAGACCTTTGAGGCGCTAGCCATATAATGTATAGCCCGCAAGAGGTCAGACAGCGGAAGTTCGTCATCCGTAGTAAACCTTTCGCGAGCCATGATGGGGATTTTCATCGCCAGTGGCCGGAGATTGTGCAAAATTTCATCCGGAGCATGCGCAGCACCTTTTTCCAAGAACAACTCTCTATAATCTGGAGCAAGCGAGTCCAAAACCACACGTGGCTGGGCCAGGTTCATTTTAAGTACGTGATGCAGCGACTTGGATAGTAGTAGGTCATCCATTCGAACTTCAGTGATGTAAGCATCTTCGCAAGCGTCGTAGACGTTTAGCGAAGAGGCTCTCCCGGTGCCCGACTGCAAATTTTCTCCTGGAGGGCCCATAGAGAACTATAGCTTCCACAGCAATATAGACGTATGCCAAGCTGATATGTTCGAGATATGGTGAACTCGAGATTCAGTGCAAGAGAGCATAAAGCTTAAGAGATTAAGCACACATGAGGAGTGCACATGTTGCGACACACCATCTCGCGAAGATAAACAAGTACGCAAACTGGGGTTCGCGATCCAGATTCAGAGCCAAAAGAACAAGCAGCACAAAAACATTGAGGCAGGCACTTTCTGTCGCACCAGAAGACAAAATAGCGCACTTGTTGTTTCGGCAAACTCTGTCGAGTCCACCCTACTGGGATGTACGCGCTAACAAGGGAACAGCTCAGCTTGAGCCTCAGACTACGAGATCTCGAGCATGAGAATGACATCCGGAAACACTTGATCCGACTTTGCCTTATGAAGGCGTACTCGTTAAATTTGGAACAAGGCTCAAGACTCCCGAGTAACAATACTCAAACCGCAAATGACCTGAGCGTCGTGTCGAAGCTGTCTGCAAAAGTTGACGGGAACGCTCCGACATCATCAGAAAACAAGGACAAGGACCAAGCGCTCCGAAAAAAGCTTCATGACCTTGAAGTCCGCAATTCAGTTTTGAAGCTGCAGCTATCCACAAAGGAGCAAGCACACGAGGCTCGCGTTGACCAGCTAGAGACTTTGGTCGACACCCTCAAGAGTCAGCTAGACCAGCAAAAGATCCTAATAGAAGCCAAATCGCTGGCAAAAGGACGCCTCCGGAAGGTAATTGAGAGGCCTGTGACTTCGCCAGGACTTTTTTCTGGCACGTCGCTGTCGTCGATTGTCAGCTCTGCGTTCCTCTCCGAGTCTCCTTTTGGCGAGCTGAAATCAGGAAAAGGAAACTCCTTTTCAGGAGTCGGTCTCGCATCCGTGGCTTCTCAGGCATCGTTGAAATTATCGAGGTCGACAAATGGCGAGGAAAAAGATGCGTTTTCGCCAAATATCTCCAGTCTGGAGAACACACCCAAGCAAGCAACACGTAGGGACCTGCGAACCGTGGGCGGCGCAGACCACTCCTTTTTGCCTCCTGACGACCTTATCACGAGTCTGCCGTCAAACAAAGAAGCCTTAGATCATATGGAGAGGGACGAGGATTTTGCAAGTGCTAACTCAACATTCGAAGGTGGAAAGAGGCGAGATAAGAAAAAAAAGAAGAGAATAATCCTTCTACCCAAAGAGGCCTCGAAAAAGCTTGTTGAGCAGCAAGCAGCGGACCACGACGCGGATAAACACGATTTGAATTCTCTCAATTATTACCAGGATGACAACTTCAAGGACGACATGCTATCCCCGACTCGTCCGCCAAAGCGTCCAATCGAGGATAACGTCGAGCCGGTTGAGCAGCCTGCGAAGAGAAGACATGTGTTCAAAATATGAGACACATTTGCAACCACTGCACACAAACACGAGTGTAGAGAAACTCAGACAGAAGACTATGTATAGACAATTAAATTAGTTTCATACCCAGCACAGATCAGGTCACTCCGGGTGCAATCACCAGCGAGGCTGCAGATCAGAAGTTTACTAGTGGGTGCTTACAACGTCACGTGCAGCAGAAGATACTAAGCGGATGGCACCGCGACTCACGTGACCAACCCCAAGCTGATGCTCAAGCGAGTCATGGAAGAAAGCTGATACGCCCGAAACCCGACTTAGCCCTGTGAACTTCGAAGGACACTGACACATCTCTTGCACGTCAGAATGTTGAGACGTGGAACAATACTGGATGGATTAGCGAGGGTTCGCAGCGCGGCTTGGCGCCGATCTTGGCCTGTTCTCGCGGTGACGTTGTCTGCTCGATCCGCCACCACTGCTCAGGGCCATAGCGAAGACAACGTTCACAAAATATTACCAAAGAGGCCAACACGGGCAAACTATCCGACTGTACACAACTTTGGATTTGTGGCTCTGCAAGATCCAGGCTTAGAAGCCGATGAACTCCGAATTCAACGGGGCATTGGGTCCAAAGGCAAATACCCCACAAAGTCAGACTCGGATGACAAGGACCCGGAAGCACCAGCATCGGAAACGGACAGCGAGAGACAGAAAGGTGGGTTGAAGAAGGAGATAATCCCAGAACCGAATAACGAGGGCGAAGAGCCGGCGCAAGAAGAACCGAAGAATATAACGGAAGATAAGAGTAGCCAGAGTAATGTCATTTCTGGCGGCACTGGCTTGGGGGCTCTCGCTGGTGGCAATGGCGGCCATAACGGCGGCGACAACCCCAACAACAACAACAACAACAACAACAACGGAGATGATGGCGACGACAACTCGCCGGCTTTGGATGTGTCATCTGAAACAGGCGCATACCCTCCTTTTTTGGCGATCGCCATGAAGGACAGACCACAGCTTCCGGGGCGGGAGTTTTCGATCAACATCTCCGACCCAAAAGTGAAGAAGACAATTGTTGAGATTTGCAGCCGCAGAGAGCCACATTTTGTTCTCTTCCACATGAACGATCCAGACATGCCGGACACAGATATTATACATGATAGATCGTCCGTCTATGACATAGGTGCACACTGCTTTGTTTTGCGCACGTATGAAGATGGTGACAACTTGAGAATTTTGGGCCGTGTTATGGAGAGATGCCGCTTAGAAACTCTAGTCACCCCTGAAGAGCAGGCTGCTTCGAAAGACACCAAGGAAACTGAAGATTTTCCAACGGCGTACCTTAAGGACTTCGGTATCTCCTACGCTCAGGTAACCAGATGCGAGGATGAGCCCTATGACATGGACAGTCCAGAGTTGAAGTTTCTCATTGCACAAGTCAAAGCATACTTTGAGGTCATCGACACAAAGATTCCCAGCAAGAAGATCATTACGTCTCGCGGAGTCAATCTACTCAACTCACCCTCGCAACTTGCGGACTTCATTGGGTCTCTCTCTGCAGCTCCAGCCGACAAGATTCAAGAATTGCTTCTGGAACTCAATGTGGAGGCAAGATTGCGCAAGGCTTTAGAGCTTTTCAAAGTTGAGCTCAAGTCCTACTACACGTTGATAGACACTACGCTTGAAATCACGTCGAAGGCAGAAGAGGCACAGCATAAGCAGTTTATAAAGGAGTACATCAAAGGACTCCAAAGACACATAGGTGGCCCGGAATCTGGCACTTCGAAAGTCAACAAGTTTCATGAGAGAATCAAGAAGTTGAAACTCACGGATGAGGCCATGGAAGCTTTCAATGCAGAGAGCGCCAAATTAGAGAGTGGACAGGAGCACTCAAGTGAGATAGCAGTGAGTGAGAAATATTTGGATTGGTTGACCTCAATTCCTTGGGGGATCTACTCAAGAGACCGCTTTAATGTGAAGCTAGCTAGGGAAATCTTAGACCGTGATCATTACGGCTTGAAAGATGTTAAGGACCGCATTTTGGAATTCATTTCTATGGGAAAAATCTCGGGAAAAGTGGACGGAAAGATCTTGTGTTTAGTCGGCCCACCAGGTACTGGAAAGACCTCGATTGCTAAGTCTATTGCGGAGTCGTTGGACAGGCGCTATGTGAGAATTGCTATGGGAGGTATTCAAGATGTCCACGAGGTAAAGGGCCATAGGAGAACTTACGTTGGCTCTATCCCAGGGCGTATAATCGCAGCATTAAAGCAGGCGAAGACTTCGAACCCGTTACTTTTGATTGATGAGATTGATAAACTTGATATGAGCAAGAGTGGAGGAGCTGCGTCAGCTTTTTTGGAAATTTTGGATCCTGAGCAGAATAACTCTTTCGTTGACAACTACATCGATGTCAAAGTGGATCTTTCCAAGGTGTTGTTCGTTTGCACAGCAAACTACTTGGGCAATATCCCACCTCCATTGAGGGATAGAATGGAGGTGATCGACGTATCAGGCTACACAAACAACGAGAAGTTTGAAATTGTCACGAAGCACTTGATCCCCAATGCTGCGAAGAGAGCGAACTTGGACGAGAGCCATGTAACAATTTCCCCGGAAACTATTCATAAGTTGATCGAGAAGTATTGCAGAGAGAGTGGATTAAGAAACTTGAAAAAATTGATAACAAGGATTTTTAGCAAAGCTTCTTTAAAGATCGTACAGCAAATTGAAGAGAGGCCAGCGGAAGTGAGAAAGAAGGACGACACTGTCGCCATTGAAGTCCCTAAGCCAACGGCTGTCAATGACATGGCTGACTCCAAGATTGTTCAGGAATTTAAAAACCTTGACACAGCTTTCACGTCGAAGGTAGAGGAGGAATCAATTCGTCCTGCTGAAATTCCGGATGACATTATATTGAATGTCACCCCCGATGTCTTGAAAGACTATGTGGGTCCTGAGATTTACACTAGATCTCGCGTTTACGATGTGCCCCCACCGGGAGTCGCCACTGGGCTATCTTACAGCTCGTCAGGTAACGGTGACGCATTGTACATTGAGTCTATCTTGACCAATTCTATTGGCGCTGGAACGGGGGCTCCAGGAGTTCGTGTTACGGGCCACTTAAAAGACGTTATGAAAGAGTCTGCATCCATAGCATACTCCTTCGCAAAGCAATTCATGGTGAAAAACTATCCAGAGAACAGGTTCTTCGAGAGCGCCGACATTCACGTCCATTGCCCAGAGGGGGCTATACCAAAGGATGGTCCATCTGCAGGTATTGCTTTTGCCTCTTCCTTGATTTCGTTGGCGCTCAAACAGTCGTTACCGCCAACCACTGCGATGACTGGAGAAATAACATTGACCGGTAAAGTTTCTGCCGTCGGCGGATTAAGGGAGAAGATCTTGGGGGCCAAGAGATATGGATGCGACACGATCATTTTCCCGAAAGATATCGAGAACGAGTTGGAAGAATTCTCAGACGAGGTGAAGGAGGGCATGAAGTTCATCCCTGTTACATGGTACGATGAAGTCTTTGACGCCATATTTCCCAACGCCGATAAACATAAATTCAACACTTTGTGGAAAGAGGATTTTGCGAAGCTCGACGAAAAGAAGAAAGCCAAGAAGTAGTGGACTTGAGCGTACCATTTCTTGTCAATTTCTCGTCAATCAGATCAACATGGTCGCAACAGAGTGTAAATAATAACTGAAACTTCTTTTGATTGAAATTAACTCTCCTCCTCTTTCATTTTACCGAAAAACTCTCGGACCTCTTTTTCTGTCACTACCTTGTTTTGATCGACAAAATTTTTGAAAAAACCTCTGAGCTTGTCCTTCATCTTGTCGTACGCTTCTAGCCCTTCAAGTGCCTGTGGAATAGGGAGAGACTGAAGTGCGCTAGACCCCAAATCATATAAGGAGCTTTCTGAGGCTGCTGTAGAGTTCAAATCCTTTTCCTCGGGCTGATAAATTGGGTCGTCCTTGTACAAGTAATCATTGTTCGCGAGTAATCTCTTCAACGCGGAATCTTTCGAGAGTGAGCCTTGAAGTTGTGACAACCGCAGGCGAAAATGTTCCTTAAGAAACACGGAGTAAGAAACTTCCCCAGATTGTGACTTGGCTCTTATTTTTTTCAAAGGAGGCTCCCCATCTCGAAGGCCAGGGCTCCCGGATTCACCCGCCTGGCTTGAGGATAGCCATTCCTCAGCGGACATGACATTTTGCAAATGAGAGATCTTTGCCAGAACAATATCGGAGTGGCCACAAAGCTCCAGAAATGCCGCTTGGTGTTTCTCTACGCACTGCCAGCAGATGAACTCGGTAAAGGTATCCAAACTGGGGAAGTTGGGGATGGACATACTTTCGTCAGGAGTCGCTACGGACGAGGTGACATTCTTGAGGAGGCATTCAGCTGCAGCATCCTCTTCAGGCGGAGACAACAGATCTAATTTGTTCTCCCCAGATCCGGGATTCTCTATTTTCAGATATGTTCCAGGCTTGTAGCCAAGGATACATTCCTGGTGGAACCAGTCCTCGCCGCACGCATCACCAAAGTAGCACTGGTGCATCGTCTGGGTTTCCAGAATAGGGTTATAAAGAGCTTTGCAACTGCAAAACCGGCCTTCATAATTTTGATTGTACAAATTGTTCAGGCTCTCAATATCTTCGGCGGGGAGTAGGTCAGTGCTAGAAAATGGTCGAGTAGACGACGGGAACGAACCAGTACGCATACGCGACAACTGAGTTGACAGACGTCTCGAACCACCTCCCGCGGTTTTTGCCCTGACGGAGCACGCTGAGCCCGACTTCATTCGCACAGTTCCGCAGTCACATACGAAGTCTCTTTTTGAAAATAGCTCCACCAATTCGTGTGTGGAGTGGCACTGGATCAGGCACAGGTAACACACTCCAATAGCACGATTCTCATTGTCTCTTTTGCACGACAAGCAAGCAAATACCAATTGGCGGAGGCTCCGAGGATATGTACACATATCTGGCTCATAGGGCATGATTTCGCGGGCCTCCCGCTCAAGTTCCAATTGCTCTTGGAGGTAGTCTGCTGCGGTGACGGAGTCCAGCTCTATATCGTCGCTACGCTTCAAGTCTTGCGCATTTCCCGCCGCAGACGAGCTATTCTCGAACATTTTGAGATATTTCTTATAACAACCAGATTTCCCTGATGGAGTTAGTAACAATGAAGAGCTGGTATGGTGGTAGTCTGTTTTGCATTAATATGGCCGCTTCACTGAGTCTAGATGGCAGAGTTTTGCTGCTCCCGTGCCTCCGGAAAGCGCGCGCGCCTCGCTTGAATGTAGACCTAAGTGACGCGCGCAATTTGGTCCGATTTGGCAAAGTGACTAGGCGCGTCTCACAATTTTCTCTTCCTTCGTGAACCCCAACTTTTTTTTCTTTGTGGTGACCAAGTACAACTTTAGTTGTAACGCAATTAGTATATAGTCAAAGTTCCAGATTAACAACAAGTTACTGATCTATTTCGCTATTTTCATAAATCGGGTTGCACTAAACTTCGCTTTCCCTCTGAGAGCTCAGCTTTGGTATTCAGAAAACGTGAAGGCAGACAAGAAAGGAAACTCAACTCATACATTTACCAAAACTTTCACATAAAGCACAATGTCAAGCCCCAGAAAGAGACAAGCTGACGGAAATCACGACGACCCTTCGTCTGATAGCACCCCTCCGTCTTTGGCATCAAGCCCTCAGCTCCCTCCATCATCACCTGCCATTCCATTTGCCGATGAGGACGAAGAGGAAGAAATTCACAACGACGTCAGAGACCTAAATCCATCGGATGAAGAGGAGGGCGAGGACCTCATGGAGAACATGGCCAACGATTATCGCCAAAATGACCAGCAAGACCACTACGATTTGGGTGATGGTAATATCGATGATGAGGACTACGAGGAATTGGACCCAGCGGCAAGAAGGAGGTTAGAGGCCCAATTGGATCGCAGGGACGAGCTTTTGCGTGGCAACCAGACTGGACGCGGACGTGACCAAGCGTTCTTGGACGATGAAGATGACCAAATGGACGAGGTGAACGAGCTCGGGTTACCAATCCAAAGAAGACGCAGAAGACGTCAATACGACGATGAGCACGACGGCTTTTTGGACGATGTTGACATTGATCCGTTCCAGGAAGAGTTGTCTTTAGAGAGTTTGGCCGACGTGAAGGCTCCTTCCATCACTGAGTGGATAGTTCAGCCAGCTGTGGCGAAATCGATTGCGCGTGAATTGAAATCGTTTCTTCTTGAATATACCGACGACAAGGGACGTTCTGTGTATGGTGCCAGAATTAAAACGTTGGGTGAGATTAACTCCGAATCTCTAGAGGTGTCCTACAACCACTTGGCGGATTCTAAAGCCATTTTAGCATTGTTCTTAGCCACTTCGCCAGCCGAAATGTTGAAGATTTTCGATGTCGTCGCTATGGAAGCCACAGAGATGCCATACCCAAACTACTCACAGATTCATTCCGAGATACATGTCAGAATCGCCGATTTTCCAAATTTATTGACCTTGCGTGAGCTTAGAGAAAAGAATTTGAATCAACTTGTCAAAGTTTCAGGAGTTGTGACGCGCCGTACAGGAGTGTTCCCTCAGCTCAAATACGTCAAGTATGACTGTCTTAAATGCGGGGTCGTTCTCGGCCCTTTCATCCAGGACTCAAACACCGAAGTCAGAGTGAATTTTTGTACAAACTGCCACGCTAAGGGACCCTTTAAGCTTAACTCAGAGAAGACTCTTTACAGAAATTACCAACGTATCACGTTGCAGGAAGCTCCGGGAAGTGTGCCAGCGGGCCGTTTACCGCGCCACAGAGAGGTCATTTTGCTCTCTGATTTGGTTGACGTTGCCAAACCAGGTGAAGACGTGGAAATTGTGGGCATCTACAAGAACAACTACGATGGCCACCTCAACGCCAGAAATGGATTCCCGGTGTTTGCCACCATTATAGAAGCAAACTCGATTAAACGCAAAGAATCAAATTCGCTGTTCAGCGGAGATGCTGGCCAATCCGCTTGGGTCGAGGAAGACGAGAAAGAGTTCCGTAAACTCTCGCGGGAAAGAGGCATCATTGACAAAATAATTGGGTCAATTGCTCCTTCCATTTATGGGCACAAAGACATCAAGACTGCAGTTGCGTGCTCCCTTTTCGGAGGAGTCGCCAAGGATATCAACGGAAAACATTCCATCCGTGGTGACATTAATGTGCTTTTGCTAGGTGATCCAGGCACTGCCAAGTCGCAGATCTTGAAATATGCGGAAAAAACTGCGAATAGGGCGGTGTTTGCAACAGGTCAGGGGGCATCTGCTGTTGGTTTGACCGCCTCCGTGCGGAGAGATCCTATCACCAGGGAGTGGACTTTGGAAGGTGGGGCATTGGTTCTCGCGGATAAGGGAACTTGCTTGATTGACGAATTTGACAAGATGAATGACCAAGATCGTACCTCCATTCACGAAGCTATGGAGCAACAGTCGATTTCTGTGTCGAAGGCAGGTATCGTCACTTCTTTGAGGGCGCGTTGTGCTATCATCGCCGCTGCAAACCCAATTGGCGGAAAGTACAACTCTACAATTCCACTATCGCAAAATGTCAATTTGACGGAACCCATTTTGTCCAGATTCGACATTTTATGCGTGGTGAGAGATATAGTGAACCCAGAGCTGGACGAGAGACTAGCATCGTTTGTGATTGACTCTCATATGAGATCGCATCCTGCAAATGATGAAGATGTTCTCGAAGATGATGACATGGAAGAGGACGACCATCCTTACCAAACGCGTCGAGAGAGGGTCACGCAAAATACGAAACAAAGAGAGAGCGAGATCTCGCCAATCCCACAGGAGCTTCTAATGAAATATATCAGCTTTGCAAGAGCTCGTGTGCTGCCAAGATTGCAACAGATGGATATGGATAAGGTCGCCAGAGTATACGCAGACTTGAGAAGAGAATCTATCTCCACAGGCTCATTCCCGATTACCGTCCGTCACTTGGAGAGTATCATTCGTATCGCAGAGACGTTTGCGAAAATGCGACTCCTGGACTTCGTAAGTCAAAATGATTTGAACAGAGCCATTAAAGTAAGCATCGACAGTTTTGTGGGGGCCCAGAAGATTACCGTTAGGAAGCAACTACAGAAGTCATTTGCGAAGTATACATTACCAAGCTGGAAACAAACTCAAGGGCGGACTTAGGACGCGGGAACTGAAGCGCATGTCGCAAAAATTGCCATGTTGACATGAGAACATTGCGCTGGGTCAATCTGTTACCGTATATAATAAACCTAAACTTGTATTAATATCGAATTGCGCTATAGCCTGAGTTGCTCAGCCACGCGTGAGTCAACTTTAAGCGCAGAACTTGCGTTTTGCCTCGTTATTCAATGGCCATGATGTGGGTATCTTGATGTTTTGATTCTTGGCAAGACTTTGGCCACTCGGCAGATGCATGATATATCCGAGGCAAGACGCATTGATTCGCAAAGCCCGGCATGCGAGAGGGATGTCCCGCATATTAGCACGACCCACATCTACCCAAATGCACGGAACTTTATAATTACTCGGTTAAAGTGTCCTCACCATTATCTCCGCTGTGTATCTCCGCAGATTTTCGCCACTTCTTTGACAGTTGCTTGCATCGTCAATAGCTATCATTAAAATTTCTGTGGTCGACTGTACGCAATATTGACACGACTTTGACAGGGTAAATCAAGACATCTCCACTTTGCTCGTCATACTGGTGCTTACGGTTATTTTGGTCCGTGCATACTTACTTCTATACATTGAGCCATTTTTGCAAATGACAGACTTGGTGTTTTTCGGGGAGCCACACGCGAGGTGACCCAAGCTTGAACATAAACAAATGACTCGTCCATTTTAGCGCCGAAGGTGAACCCTGCGCAATTCGAGAGCGGCATAAGCAGTAAAATCACGGGGTAAACAACGCGACACGCAATAATTCTGCATACAACATGCCTTTTGCATCATTCAATTGAAGCTGCAAAACATGGGCCGGATTGAAGTGGTGTCCTCAAAAATATATAAAAAGCCTCCTTTGCCGGGCAAATGGGATGTAGTTCTTGGGTACTCTCTGGCAATTACTCTATGAAAATATACGGCTTCCTCTTTCCTCTCGTTTTCTTGCTTAGCGTGGCCGATGCTATAAGCTTGGGCCCGCCAAAGCCTAGCACTGATTCCTTTTACAATGCTCCAAGTAACATTGCAAGTTACAAGGAGGGCGAGGTCATCAAGTGGAGAGCCCCTCCACTGAAAATCAGATCATTGTTTTTTTCGATCAACATCAAGAATGCTTGGCAATTCATGGTGCGTTCGACCAACTCGCAAGGTGAAGCCATTGGAATTGTTGGCACTATCATCGAGCCCTATGATGCAGATCCATCCAAACTCCTTGCGTACAACTACGCTGAGGACGCAGACGATATCAATTGTGCTCCTTCTTACTCTATTCTTTTTGGCGCGAGTGCAGATTCCGTTGTGCTCCAAGCTGAGTCTTTGTACATGAATGTCGCTCTTACCAAGGGCTGGTACGTTCTTGTAACAGACTACGAAGGACCAAATTCGGCTTTCACTGCTGCTCGGTTAGCAGGAATGGCTACTTTGGATGCTATTCGGGGTGCCTTGTCGTCTCAGCAAAAAACAGGAATTCATTCCGACGCTAAAGTTGTTGTGTGGGGCTACTCGGGTGGCACGGTCCCTCTGTCGTGGTCAGGCATGCTCCTTCCATCCTACGCACCCGATCTTTCCGACAACGTCATTGGTGTCGCTGTAGGAGGATGGCTCACTAACCTCACGCGCACGGCTGAATTGATTGACGGAACTGTCTTCTCCGGCTTAGTTGGTGCAGCAGTGATAGGTATCGCCAGCGAGTACCCTGACGTGCGTCCTGAAATCCAACCCCTCACTAGAGATGACGCATATTATAAAGTCCAAGCTTTGAGTAGCCAATGTCTCGTGGAAGAGGTTGCGACTAATCTTTTCACCAAATGGTTTTCAGGAGACAATCCCGTTTTCAAGGACGGATGGGGTATATTCAACAGACCAGAGATTATTGCAATTTTGAGTGAAAACACTATTGCGTACAATAGCTCCACTCCAATTCCTGAGGTTCCATTTTTTGTCTACGCGGGGCAGCAGGACGAAATTGTGCCTTTCGAAAATTCGCAGTATGTCTATGACTCCTGGTGTAACGACGGGGTCAACTCTCTAGAGTTCGCTGTATCACAGACTTCCGGCCATGGTGTCGAGTTTGTGGAGGGTGGTGCTGCGGCTATTGCGTGGATCACGAAGAGATTCGCAGGCGATTCAGCAGTGTCAGGATGCACCAGAACTGTTCGCAAATCAAACTTGGAGTATCCAGGAGCCGATCTGAGTTTCTACTCCATTATCTCAACTGATGTCAATGCTGTCCTCCAGAAGCAACTTGGCCCATTGTTGAACACAAACCAACCTCCAAATGTGATTGAGACTGGTATTTACAATATTCTTACCGGATTGATTGAAACTATCGGGGCTATTCCATTGAAGCGTGATGTTATTCCGGGAGAGGATTCGGATGTTTTCCTTGCTTACAACTGATCGTGTAATCGGGCAAAATTTCCCGAAATGTGATTCGAAAACTATTCTTAAGACATTTCAGCAAACTCATTTTCCGTCCAGACAACTTTTAAGAGCATTGCTTCGCTCGCTTATGCCCAATGTTTGTCCAATTGTTATGCCTATGTTATGCCTATATTATGAGTACATATCACTGAGTCAATGTTTAGAATCATTTCAAATGAAGATACATTTCCAAAGCAAAGCGTAGCAATTCGTAGCCATATCCCTGATCGCTCGATGGAGTGTTCAAAGTATTATGCTCCGGAGCATTTGTACTTAACGCGCATTGTCGGCTGACCCCTCCAAAGTCTCGATTTGAAACGTTTTGTCAATCTTCAGGGTTATCCCAAATTCGAGGGCAGAGAATTCCAACCTGACACGACCATGAACACTAGGCGTGAGGTCCTCGCTCCCTCACAAGGTACCCGGAACAGTCTTTCGTAGATCTTTTATCTTCTTTAAAATTAGCGCTGACCGCACTTAATTTGACATCAAACCATTTTATATACAATTCATAGTCGTCAGTATTAAATGAATAGTTAAATTGATTAACTCAATCGTATGTGGTGCCAATGATATGCCGTATAGAAATGTTTGAAGTCGTTATTATATCTCTGCTATTCTCGATTATGTTAAGATATCATGTTCGTGTAGATTCACAGCAGCTTCTGTGTACTGAGCAACAGTTAAAATGGTTTTAAGGTTCATTCTTGTGTTGATATTTAAATATGGTGCGAAAGGGGAAGTTGCAAGATTATAAACTCCCCCCTCAGAGAAAAATACCGTGTGCTACTCGCTCAGGGCCAAAGACACCTGGTAATTTATGGTGCACTCCGCCACCTCGCATGGTGGCCACGGGACCTATGCGAGCCCTGTCCAACGAAAACACGACTAGACTGCAGACTACCTTAATCTTAATTATGCACACTCTAGCTCCTTTACTTTACGGTGCTAGCCCAGTGGCCAAATATTGCAATCTACTCTCATGTTTATGAGACTTCGAGTAAAGATGGGGCAAGCTGTTTAGAACTTGCTGTTTCGGATACCTCAGGACAATTATTCCACTCTACGCAGGAGGTGAAACTGTTTTGGCATGGTACACTAAGATGTTCAATGGCAGAGAAGGGCTTGCTGATCAAATCTAAAGAATACTGACTCGGCGTTCTTACTCCTTCGACTCAACACATATTAGCGCTTTCCTTCGGAGCGACACGGCCGATTTTGCCCACTGGACAGCCAGTCTGCTAGATCCAGTCGGGGATCTATTTCATAACTGCAAGAGTGATTGAAACATTGGGAACAATTCCAATTTGGCATTGCTTGTAATCAGTCGCGCAGAGTTTTGTGTGTAAGTCTAACATGGTTAGAGCTTCGCCACGCCCAAATAACACGTGTGCACTCACTTTTTCATAGATCAGGCATTGAATATCCCCTATTTCTGACTTCACAGCCAATTCAGGTGACTGTCATTTGGTTTTCTTTTTGATGTTGAAGAATTAGGTGCAGTAACTTGATGGTTTCAAAAATTAGGTGTACACCACTTCATGCGAGCTTAATCCTCATTGCGTAGATAGTACAGGCGCCATGCGCGAACGGCCCGAGCATGCAGGTGATTCCGGACCAATATCTTGTAAAAGCTGATCTAATCTACTCAAGTCAAGATATACAGGCTAAGTAAGGTCTTGAGTTTGCGCAAATGAAGCTCAAAGTCTGTTCTCAGACACGCGCACCGCACTCTTTTTGATTCCATCACCTGAGAAGCCCTCAATTGAGCTTGAGGTACTATCACCTCTTTCAACGAAGGGAGCGGGATGAAGTGCACCACTTTCAACATATTCGTGCTCTGCGTCGTATTTGTCCACCTCACTAAGGGGCACTTTGATAACAACATGTCCCTTCTCTCCTGTTGCAAGCTCGAATCCTTCGATTCTATGAACATAGTTTCCAAAGCGAGGAAGAACAAATGCCCAAACAATGTAGTAAAGGAAACACAAAAGAACGATGCCAATTGAAGTAAGAGGATAAACCGCGTAAAAGAAACTAACATCGCCCCCAATCAAAGTCCCCTTAGGAGGAACGAAGGCCATAGCCAAAACAAATAGGCTCCACAAAACAGCGAGGATGAGAACTGGCGTCCAAACGTGAAACTCTCTGTAGCCCAAGCCGAGCTTTCTTCTAATCTTCCTGAGTTTGAACAACCCAACAAAAATGAATACTCCGAAGATGTAGCCTGAGTATGCACCAAGATCAACAACTAAATTATATGCATCACCCGGAGGAGGAGCAAGCAAGACAACAATGTTGACGATCAAGGTAATAAAAGCAGGGAAAATTGGTGTTCCAAAGGGTTTAACGGATGTCCATAAATGTGGAAATGGCAAAACACCCTGTCTGCCACATTCCCTCAACGATCTTGAGTGTGCGATAAATACTCCAAGCAAATGCCCAAAGGCAGAAATTGAAACAAAAGCACTCAAGGCGGTAGCACCTCTGCCACCAAAAACATTTTGGAAGTAGACGGATGAAATAAGGACGCCCGCATCTTTCGCCTTCTGGACAGTCTCAAGTCCAGCGAAGAAGGCTGTAATGATCAAGATGTAGAGAACAAGCAATATAAACATAGTAATGGGCACGTAAAATTTATACGCTTTGATAGTGTTTTGTGGAGCTGATTCTGCAACCACCCCGAATGCATAACTGGATCCCCCAAAGGAGAACACAACTTTGAGCATAGCATTTGAAATAGAGTTTCCATCAGTTGTTGTACCTTTCCATGGATCTTTGAATACAGATTTTGTATCTCCCAACCTAGTATTACCTGATAGAACGGCAAATCCAGACAAGGCAATAAAGAGAATGAAAAGAACCTTGACAAAGCCAATAAAATTGCTCAATCTCACTGCAAATTTGGTGTTCGAAGACACGATTATAAAGCAGAGAACTAAAGGTGCAAGGGCCAACCCTCTTTGCTCCCAAGCTGTTGGGGTATACCCGGCGGCACTGTAAACGTAGGAAGCGAAGGCAGAGGCAGATGAAGTCGCAAACGATAAAACAACCGCAGTTGCAGCATATACCACTGACATCATTAAACGTGGCCGAGGATAAGATTGTTCCAAGTAGACTACCTCTGCCCCCGACCGTCTAGGGAAGTACGTAGTAAACTCGATAAAGGCGACGACTTGGAACATAGTAATTATGTAACCCACTATCCAGAAGACGTAGCTCGCACCAATGGAGCCTACTGAGTTCAAGATGGTGGCAGGTGTTGCAAAGATACCAGTCCCGACAACACCTTGAATAATAAGGTAGACGATCGTCCACGGTGAAGCCTGGTATCCGAGTGGAGATGACTTCTCTACCGGAGCACCGGTACTATCTTGATCATAACTCGAGACATCACTGATTGCAGCGCTGTCGATTTCAGACTGATGTGGATCTATACCAAGGACTATCTGGCCCAAGACTGATTTTATGCTTTGAATCCACGACATTTAATCAAGAGCTCCAAATCTGTTTTAACAACAAAAAAATATATATTCAATTTCATTGCCCTTTTTATATTATGCGTTTAAACGAACCAAAGCGCACAGTGCTTTGGTTTGTAGTTGTGGCTCGTACTAAAAACATCCACACTGAAACTGACATGCTATTTGCAATCTATCATCTGCGATTTTAGGACTGGGCGTTTGTGGCCACGTCAAAAGCAGCGGTGTGGCTTTTGGTTATGAGCAAAGCAACGCTCCACAACTGCAAAAGGCACGAGGTGGTACCAAATGGGGTCTATAAAAGTACGCTGAAATTTCGTAATGTACGAAACGGATAGCTGCTATTTGCCATGTGCTACTTTGCCCTCAGCAAGACGTCGCTTGAAATTTCGGTCCAAAACCCTCGGAATGTAGCTACACGAGCTATGCGAGCGTGACAGGTGAAAAGTGTGGAAAGTGCCGGAAAGTGCCGGAAAGTTCCGGAAAGTGCTGTTAGTTAGAGCACAAGACATCTAATAAAAGTTAAGAGATAAAATAGAGCATAACTGAGGATTCCTATGGAAATTAGGGCAAAGTAGATAGGAGATAAGAAAATACGGCACCTACGGAACGAGCAGTATCCGATACGCCTCACAATTCGATTCTCGCCGACCGTTAGGAATCGCTGCTCCGAAAATCAAAATGCAGGAGCTACACCTTCAAGGATGATGATTGCGAATGTGGACCGCCATTAGCGAGAAATTGATATTATGCAGTCTGGGTGCTCAAAATGTTCGCCATATGTAGGAATCGAAAAGATAGTGGGCGCCCGCCAGATCGCGAAGTGCAAATCTGCACTATTTTTAAGGTGCGACGCTGAAGGGTCTGAACTTCCCAAAGCGTATTAGCCCATTCCGCGGCCAAGCCGGTCCCTTTAGCAAAATGTGGGGTTATAGTCCAAAAAAAAGAGAATTCAGGAAGAGCAAATTCCCCAGTGCTAGTAGAATCGACTTTTTCAGGTCGGTCTGTCCAAATTTGTTGGGAAGATTAAAATGTTATAGTTCAGTGTGTTCAATTTTGTGCCATTCCCATCGAACGCATGCACCTTCCTTTTTCAATCGTTTAGTATGCGGAATTCTGGGGTAGCGCGAAGGCTTGAAATGTGCAAGATCGCGGCTTGCCCTTTTTAGCGCCGTATCGAGGCGTTATCTCATCGCCACGAGATGGCGGGGAGACATAAATAGGGAGATAATTCTGGAAATTTCAAAAACGACAAGCTTCTGTGTGACTCTATAGTGCACATCTTTAATTCTGAGCAATTTTCATTATTTTCCGCACCTCCTTCAAGTTGCTGGCGAGTCGGTGCTTCTAGATCTCTCTTGTTTGGCGTCCACGAGAATTTTGAAAAGCTTGTTTCAAATGTCGGAAACTCCGTTAGAACATGTGCTTTCTGGTGGCCAAGTGTCGATTGACGAAACGGAGCTTCTTCCAGGTACAGTACATTTGGTCGATGTGGACAATGTTCTTAATGTGGAAAAGGGCACTGGGTCCAACTCGGACATTATTCTCCAACCACAACCGCTGGATCATGTCGATGATCCTCTTAGATGGTCGCAGTTGAAGAAAAACACACAATTTGGACTTCTTTGGATTTGGTGTATTTTTCTTGCAGCTACTGTGAACTGGAACGGTCCATGGTGGACGCAAATGACCATCGATTTCGATTGTACCTATAATGATCTTAACATTACTGCTGCGGTGTGCTTTCTTTTTTTGGGTTTTGGATGCGTCTTTCTCCAACCAACCGCTATGAAACTTGGAAGAAGATTTGTTTACTTAATCTGTACAATATTGGCACTCATTGCAAACGTGGTCGGCTGGAAGGCCACAAACTGGCAAACGATGATTCCTGTCAACCTTTTGTCTGGGTTTGCCGCTGCTCCTGTGGACTCTTTGGTTGAGATCTCTTCCACTGACGTTTTTTTTGCTCACGAAAGAGCCACAAAGTTGGCATGGCTCATGTTGGGATTGTACTTCGGTTCTTATATTGGCCCTGTGGTTGCTGGGTACTTGCCAAATTGGCAATGGGCTTTCAAACTTCAAGTGATTATTTTCTGTGTGTTGTTTGTCGTTCAATTATTCACTATGGAGGATACCACCTTTAAAAGAGAGCAAAATGATACAGAAGAGACTATTTTGCATCAAATTCGTTCAAGAGAGATTGTTCTACTGGCTGTGAAGTCAGGTGAGGTATCGGAGAAGGATAATAGAGTGAAACAGGTTATCGCGTCGTCCCTGGCCTCTGCCGATTTGGGTGAGGACCAGCTTTATGGTGTCAAGAGAAGTTACTGGAAAAGAATGCAACTCCTTGAGCTTGAGTATAACCTAAAAGAGTCCTGGTTCAAAATTTTTGTTCGTCCTTTGTACACAGCTCCCCTTCCTGCCGTTATCTGGGGTGGTGTTATCTATGGATCGCAAATGATGTGGCTATCCCTTATGGTTTCTACGCAGTCCGAGTTTTACAGCGATGTCTACGGCTTTTCAACTTCTACTGTTGGACTTACCAATTTGGCACCCTTGGTTGGATGTTTCATTGGTATGGTCTACGGTGGCCCGTTCGTTGATTGGCTTTCCATCCGCTTGGCCAAGAGAAACAAGGGAATTATGGAGGCAGAGTTCCGTCTTTATGCCATGGGCATTCCTATAATCTTCAACGCAGCTGGCCTTATCGCATATTGCTTGGCTCCAAATAATGACGCTAGGTGGCCCATTTCTGTTATTTTGGGGCAAGGTTTGCTTGGCTTTTCAATGACCTCTACTGGTCCTATTTGCTTAACCTACGCCATTGAATGCTACCCAAAGCTCCAGTCCGAGGCTTTGGTGTTGATGTTGTTCGTGAGAAACATGATCGGAACAGGTTTTACTTGGGGTATCCAAGCGTGGTTGGACAGGGATGGTACGGTTTTGACGACTTGGTTAATGTTTATGTTGTCAATCGTCATCAACGGATTCGCCATCGTTTTTATTATCTGGGGAAAGGCAATTCGGAGAAAGACGAAGGGATATTATCTCAAGGTTACCTCTTGAGGGAGTTTTCTATAACGTGCTTTAATTTTGTATATTTTTTGATTCGTTTGAGTTGCCTGTATGAGCAATGTAGAAGGACAACTAAGGGCTGGACTGAGTAAAGTCGTCAAATTGGCAACAAGCAAAAAAGTACAGGTCCTACTGGGGTTCGAACCCAGGTTACCGGAATCAGAATCCGAGGTGATACCACTACACTATAAGACCACTCTTGAGGGTGGGAAAAGAATCAAGAATATAATACAGAAATGACAATATCAAATAGTACGTTAAACACTCTGTCGCTGATTTAATGAATTCCTTGTTGTGCTAGGTACCTCACGTATTGAGCGACCTGAATGTTGACGATCTCACAGTCGATGGGTGACTGTGTTAGTGCCTGCAGGAGTACGCGATGTGAACGCAAGACTGGCACGTCGTAACTTCAAAGCTTTGAAGCTAAAGACCTATCATCCCCTTTATTCAAGAGAACCATTCACAGCGTTCAAGAAGGCGACTTACTGTATTGTCAGTGTAAGAGCCTTGTTTGACGAGATATAATGCTCGATCTTGACAAGTATGTGACTGAGATTTGATGACGCGAGGTCCACACATCCTGACATACTAACCCTACCTCTAGGACGCTTGACGACGTGAGAGCCTGTAAGTCCATTCCAGAGAGAGACGTGCAAGAGATATGTGATAAGGTAATAGAAATTTTGGTTGAAGAAGCTAATATACAACTCGTTCACCCACCGGTCACTATATGCGGAGATATTCATGGACAGCTTCATGACATGCTAACGTTATTTCAAACAGGTGGCGAGTGTCCAGCAACGCAGTACTTGTTTTTAGGTGATTTTGTGGATCGGGGCTTTTACTCGTTGGAGAGCTTACTACTACTTCTTACGCTCAAAATAAGGTACCCGGATCGCATAACCTTAGTACGAGGTAACCACGAGTCCAGGCAAATCACTACAGTTTACGGTTTCTATGACGAATGTTTGAGGAAGTACGGCAATGTAAATGTCTGGCGTTACTGCTGCGAGGTGTTCGATTACATCTCCTTGGGAGCCGTTGTCGGGGGTCCCGGCGGAATTTTTTGTGTGCACGGTGGGCTTTCGCCGGATATAACCACTGTGGACGAGATCAGGTGTTTGGACCGAAAGCAAGAGGTTCCGCACGAAGGTTCGATGTGCGATTTGCTATGGTCTGATCCAGAAGATGTCCCTGGGTGGGCAGTTTCACCAAGAGGTGCTGGTTACTTGTTTGGTGAGAGTGAAGTCAGTAAGTTTTGCTACAAGAATGATATCTCGCTCATTGCTCGCGCACATCAGCTTGTAATGGAGGGGTACAAGCAAATGTTTTCTGACACATTGGTAACTGTGTGGTCGGCGCCCAACTATTGTTACAGATGTGGTAACGTCGCTTCCATCCTTACCGTCGGCGACGACCTACAGCGGGAGTATAAAGTATTTGAGGCGGTTAAACAAGAAGTGAATCATGTTCCGTCTAAAAAGCCCATAGTGGACTACTTTATCTAGTCGGTGCTAGTGGGATTTTGTCTGAGACAACCTTCAAGCATATTACAACTCGAGTGATTTCAAACAGTATTCGCATCGAACGGGGGCAAATGCCGTAATTATGGAGGGGGGCCAAGAAAGTTTTGCGTCAAAATCTTGAGACCAAGAAATCTCCGATCTCCGGTTATTCAAGCATGCGACTACCTGCAAGCCTCACCAGTAAAGACTGAGTCGAACTTTTTGGTTCGTTAGCTCAGCTCTCCGCTGAGCTGCACACACACGAAGGTGTGTACTGCGGTGCTGAATCAATGATAACTCTATTTGACTCAATTTAAAATCTTCCAATGCTGTCCATCTTCTTAGCAAGAATACGTCAGTGCGCGATTTTTTCGAAGATTCTTGGTAATTTCACACTATCGAGCCGATATCCGCGACAATAATTACGCAACGATAGTTACTCAGCCCTTCTCACATGCATCTGCCAAGCAGTCATCGTAGAACTTTTATGAGCAAGGTATGACTTTTGCGTCACTTACACAGCTCGAGTTTATTGTCGCAGGTGTTTGGACTCCTAGTGTACGTTGGAACTACAAAATTCGAACCACCTCTAGCCTGTAGTATTATCTCGCATCAACTCGCGCGACGCAAGATGCAGCGCACTCTTGCTTTTGACGCAGCAGCACAGAGTGACAGTTGTGTAGATCCCGAGACACGAGAATTGAGCTGAGAATATAAATAGACAATACACTCCTTCGCGCAATTGTAGAGTCTGAGGTGTTAAGTAAATCACAATCCCTTGAATTCTAAGTTTCCTCAAAGGTACTTTTTTTTGTTTTAATCTTTCGAGGAAGCATTCATTGGGCAGGAAGGTTTTACAAAGCGAACTTCACTCATTCACCGAAATTATTGACCCTCTCATTATTTCCCGGATCCAGCATAGCACAAAATGCAAATTTCCCTTATTGCCTTAGCATTAACGCTCACTGCAGCTATAGCTACCAGCTCCGAGTCTGAAACATTGTCGTCTACAACGTCAGCTACTACGACGACGTTGGTGTGGGTGACCGGAACAAATAGTGCGGGGGTGACAATGACAACAGAATCTGCGTATACTCAATCATTTTCGAGCTTTTATAGTTCGTTGGTCCTGCCTTCATCAGGGTCAATCGGTATTGGTACGGTCTCAGGAACGGTTGGGGAAATAAGACAGTACTCTTACACTACCATTAATGGATCAAATGCCTCCTACAGCACACATTTATTAGCATACGTTCTCACACTTCTTACGATGGTACTCGGAATCTTTTCCTTATAGACAAATATTCGCCGTCTGAGAAATACTCAGAGCACCCTACCTATAACAAGACATGAAATAGTAGAATTCGTGAAATACACATATTGATAACCAGGGATCATATTCTTGATTGCAAATTAAAATCAAGACTACCGCAAATTGATGGACATACTTTGCATGACAGTTGCTTCCTACTGAAGTGCTTTTGAATTTTCAAAGCCTTGGCAGTATGCGACATAACGATGTGACACCACAGCCTCTATCCATTGTTCCGTACATACGTCAACGCGTGTTTCATACCTGCAGCACCATTTACGACTCAACGTCGCAAATGCAGGTCACCACTTAAAATTTATCTTTGAACCCCTTCCAAAAAAAAACGTTGAGTCTTCGAGTATAAGTATGCATGGACATAGAATTCATCCCTTAAATGAGGAGGAAATAAATAATTTTGAACACCATTCCTTGGAGAGGAGTAACTTCTTTGTGTGCTTATACTTACGCCTCTTCCCAGCGTCAGCGCATATGGAGGAAACTGAAGTGTGTAGCCAGCAGAACGGCACATAGTAAGCGATGAGCGACTGCACGAAAATATATTTCAGTAAATCCAAGCCCTTTCGAGTATCCACAGCCAAGGGACTTTTCTGAGCCAGAAAATCTCGAAACATGACCAAACAAAATGTGGATTAACATTCCTTTTTTGCAAAACACAATCTGAAGTGTAAAAGGCATTAATGTGATGGCGGTGGAAGGAAGGTCGTCGTGACAGCGTTAGCCGTGCATAGAATCAACAGCTAATGAACTTTCGATCAATCATTGGCGCTATATATCGATTTTTGTTGGCTCGTGGGACACAAATTTTTACAAAAAGTCAAAAAGCGTAGAGTGTGCTCGATCATTTAGTTTGGGAAAGGTTGGGGACAGTGACGCTATAAAGGTGTCTGTTGTCTCAGAGCCACAGTTCATCATGGGAGATTGCGTATCAGTCGCACTTCACGGGGTTGACCACATGCATCTCATATAATGGCTAAACCGAATTTGTTCTTGGCCAGATAATTGTACCGAACACACAAAACTTTAGCTTCTCTGGTCGCCAGTCCTGACCTTTTCAGCGATACTGGTTTACTCTTAACTGTGTGTCCAGCACAACAGGCCTTCGCGTACGACAGGTAATGAACGAACTGAACTCAAGTTATCGGTCAGTCGACTCACATCAAACGCCTCTCATAGAACAGGACGACAAGTCCAAGAAACTATCCTTAACATTTTCTTCTCTCTCTCTTGAGAACGAGGGATCCGTGGCCAGAGATCATATGGCCAATGAGAGGACGTTTCTTGCATGGCTTCGTACATCGTTATCTCTTGTGACGATTGGTATTGGTATTGTGCAAGTTCTCAAACTTAAGAATGAAGCCGAGGATCTTGCTCAGTTTGCAAAACCTCTCGGAGCAGGGTTTGTTTTTGCCGGCATTTTTGCATTGGCCTTGGGCTTTCTACGATACTTCAAGGTGCAAAGCATGATGCTCGCATCACTATATCCTGCATCGCAGCTTCTGGTACTTCTAGTCGCTGCTGTCGTGTTTCTTCTAGCATTGGTGACACTCGTTTTAGTATTGGCAGCACACTGAAAACATATGTAGCTGCACAATCGGTAGCATACATGAAGTACTTTCACTGATGTAAACTCTTGCAACAGCTGCAATCGAGTGGAATTTGCTATGGCTTGTATAATCTATGATTTAAATCATCAAACCTTACATTTTCTCTGAACTGTTGTAACTCTACTTTAGGACTAATCAAGGCGGCCATAGCTTTGCTAGATGGAGTGCGGTACCGTTGTTCGGTTGTCAAACCTAACCACTCTTTGTACTCTAGGGCTAGTGCCCTCGTCGCGTGATTGGTCTATCACTAAAATAATCACGCGCACGACATCAAATTTTCCCCCTCCCCACCCCTCCGCGCACATTCATGGATCCGACGCCACTTTTTACCACAGTTCTTCAAAGAATCTACTATCAATAATGGTATGTAACTGTCCTCAACTCAAATTATATCTGTCCAAATGTGCTCGCTACACCTACTTTTCTGTATAGGTGCTTGCTCCGGGGAAGGGCGGTACTCGTGGCATTTTCGAAGGCAACAGTGGTCCGGTTTCACATCATTGAGATGAAGTTGAAAAGAATGTGTTAAAATGCCTTCCTTGTGTCCACGACCACAATACTAACTACGACAGGGTAAGGTTCACGGTTCCTTGGCTCGTGCCGGTAAGGTTAGATCTCAAACTCCAAAGGTTGAAAAGACTGAGAAGCCTAAGACTCCTCAGGGTAGAGCTCACATGAGATTGTTGTACACTAAGAGATTCGTCAATGTTACCTTGGTCAATGGTAAGAGAAAGGCTAACTCTAACGCTGCTTAGGCCATCCTACATTTCCACGGTCATACTGAAGATAAATGTGTATTTAATTAACATTTGAATTATAAAATATTTGATATGCATTTTGATGCATTTCAGCTATGTATGCTCTCTTCGTGGGCTTAGTATCCTTAATCTTGCTTCTTAATTTTGGGTCGAAAGTGAATGTATGTACAACTCTATAGTGCTCCTCGAGCGATCACCACTGAGGTATCAACTTGTAGCAATAAACTCTGGACCTTATCTCTGCAGTTTCTTCGTCTTCCTCAAACATCGGTTTCCAGTTCACCATCTCTATAAATTGTGCTTCGAACTGGTAAGATTCGCAGGTTTTGAAGAATTGCAAGTCCTCCTGTAGCAACCATGGTCTATGCGGGCTGAAAACAACTAAAGCGGTTCCGGTATTCTTCAAAGCATTTCGGCAATTTGTCAATAGCTTTTTATGTTCCGTGTGATTGAAGACCAAGTCTGACAAAATTATCAAGTCAAATTTGAAGGCTTCATCGATTGTCTGTGGAAGATCTTCTTCATTGAGCTCATCATAACATAATGCGGTCTCATTTTGGCCCCAGATGAAGCCCCGAACTTTAACTGATGACCTGTCCCGAATCCCTTCACATTCATTCACGTTGTACTGGATATGTGAAAGTAAGTCGGGATCAGGGTAGTCTGTACATAAAACTTTGGCCGCTCCGTTAATGCAACAGACAAGCGATGGTAAGCCTGAAGCTGCACCCAATTCCAAGACTTTTTTTCCTTCCACAAGCTGTTTTGAATTTCTATCAAGGTAGTCCGCTGTGTATTTGCCTGCATTCCAAAGCAAATGTCCCCAAAGTGGAGACTTTCCAACTAGCTTAAGCTTGATAGTGCGAGGACTCTCTTTACCTTCAGCTCTGGTGTATTCCACAAAATGAGAATCGGGTTCAGGGGGACGAAAGTCCTCAGGCTCGTCGAAAATATTAGCGGTGAAGTTGTTTTCCCCTTCAGACATCTCCAATTCACGGACCAATGCAGAAGGTCACTTGCATCACTTCTCATTCGAGAATAAAAAAAACGCGATGAGGCCCGAGGCGGAAGTCGCGTGCGGCCCTAGCAGAAGTCACAATATTGATCTAAGCATGCATTATTATGGTCGCAGACATAGACTACGTCAGAGAATAGAACCAAAACCCAACCTTTTGCTTCCAAATGAAGTAAGGTAGATGACTAGGGACGCAGCAGCAAGATTCGGGTCTGCACGGGCAAAGCCCAAGCGAATCGATCTCGTTAAATCCTCGGACAAGCTCCCATTTTGCGAGGGCTAGTACAACCCAAATTTATAAAAGTTAAATCTCCTTACGTGCGATCCAGTTGAAATTCGTTACCCTTTTCAAATGTACTCAATTTCAGACGTTAGTGTAAGACGAATATAGCTATGTGTCCGGTACTTATGATCAACTTTGCAAAAGTCTTGTGATTCATCAACTAGACATGCATGCATCAACCCATGCCCATTTTAGTGGAACAGTATTAGAATAAGGTACATCGGGATTCTCCTTCCTGAGCCTCATAACACTTGTCTGCTATTTTGAGTGCTGCAGCCTGGCATTGAAGTACTACGCTGTTGAAATGGAGATGCGCGCACCTTATATGACCCCACCCGCATCGTTGCACTGCTCCTCAGCTGTTGAGATCTCTGTACTCTCTTTAGACGAATACATGTCGAAGTATACTCTATCGAGGCTACCCGACACTGTAAGAGAGATATTTTATACGTATGAACACTTTTCAAACCGCTACAAGGTCACCAGTGATGTGGTGGTGAAGAATTTTAAGAAGAAGGCTTATTCCCATTATAAGTCGTTCAATCAAGTTAAGTTGAGTGCACGACGAGGAACCTCGGGCGAGCAGGTAATCAATCCACAAGATTTTCCGCCGGTAACACGGAGTTTGGTCGGCAGAGTATTCAATTCAGCTCTTGAAATTGAGCAAGACCTCAATGAGGTTGTCGGATATAAGGTGATTTCAGATACCCATTTATTTGGTCAAAGAAACCTGGCTATGAAACAGTATTCTGACTTTCAAGCTCGGATACTATTGTCCCTTGCATCGTATTATTCCCCGTTCACGTGTTTACCCAGTACTCGAGCTCATAGGATGTCTTATTTGTGGCATCAAAAGTTATTAGCAAATTCGCCTGTTATAATTTTTCTTCGCCAAAAGCAGCGATTAATGTCAAAAGCAAATTTGAAAGAGATCAATTTGCCAAAGGAAAACTTTTCTTCAAGACTCATCTCGATTTGTTCTCGTTATCTGAATGCAGCCGATATCAATATGAGAATGAGAAACTACCATTTTTGTGATCTCGTAAGTACAGATATGCTCATGCTTGCTGTCAAGGGAGAGGGGGGCCATGAAACGCAGTCGATAAAGTCTGAGAACTTAACGATAGAGGACTGTCAGCACCTTGAGGACAGATTGTGCTCTTACTTGCACAAATTGCGCAACCCAGAGCTCACAATCGATCAGAAGCTTCTCAAGGTTACTGAGGACAAAAGTGGCAGCACTTTTCTTTCCGAGAATGCCAAGCAGAAGTCCACTGAAGACATAGATAAGTTAGTATCTTGTTTTCCCTACGACATCCATTACAATGACTTGTACATTCTAACAATTGAGGAACCTATTCTAGAGGACAACCATGACGAGCTATTCGATTTGTTAGCTGATCAAGTTGATTTAAAGGTGGTTGCAGTGAGACTCTTGAGGTCAACCTTTGACCTCAGCCTCAATGAGGCGACGAAAGTCGATGTAGGAGATGTCTCGGATGCCACCTATGACAAACTTATACTGTTGGCCAGAGCACAGAGGGAGGGAAATGAGTTGAGCCCCCTATCTGAATTGCTACGTCGAACTGCGCAAATGGGTTTCACAGACGTCGATGAGAATAAATCAGCGTCTGCTTTATATCTATTTAAGTCTTGACCTAAACCAGGGGTCATCCCTAATGTTCACACGAACTGAGATACCTTCTACCGACGGTTATGAAAGAATTTTTTCTGTCTACACGAAAGGTTTGTTACGGTTTGTTGCTCCCGGCCAGTCTTTCACATCGAATGCAGACTAGTCATCAAAACGGACTCACGTGCACCTCTACCGCATGCCGCTTTGTGTTGTGTACAAGAACACCACAGACAAAACTAACCTGAGTGTGTTTCGTGCGCGTTTAGGTTACTAGATCAAAAAGATGCCACCTGTCTCTCGAAGTCAAATTCTCCGAGTGACTTCCTTTCTAACTCTCTTTTTGATACTTTATCGCCTTTTTGGGTTAAGATCAATCCGAAGTGATGACATCTTTGCTGACAATGATGTAAACGGGTTTGATAATGAGGACGATATAAGCCCTGAATTCTTAGAAGCTCTAGACCAGACCACTCGAAAATGTGTCAATTACCTCGAATACTCTCAGAAGAAACACTTGCCATTTTCTAGAGGGAGGTATAAGTTTCCTTTCATGAGGCCACCGCCTAAGTGCCGGACCTTCAAATCTGAGGCTTTGGAGATATTGATCTCAGATTTGAAATCTAAGATGAAAGACCCAGACCTTGCAAGACTAATGGAGAATGCATTACCAAACACTTTGGATACTACTATCCTATGGCACAAAACTTCTGGCAAGGAAGGTATGTCCCGTCAAGGACATGGTCTTCCTGAGACATTTGTGGTCACTGGAGACATCCATGCCGAATGGCTCAGAGACTCTGCAAGACAGTTGTCCGTATATCAACCTCTCGTACCATATGATAAACATCTTCGGGACCTCATTATAGGAGCGATTCGCACACAAGAGCAGTATATTATATCTTCGCCATATTGCAATGCATTCCATCCACCTGATGCGTCAGGCGTCAAGAGGGGCGAAACTGCGCGGGACCAAGTATTTCCGGGACCGGACTGGAAGCGTGTCTTCGAGTGCAAGTATGAAATTGACTCGTTGGCATCTTTTCTCACGTTGACCAACGAATATTTGGAGCATTCAAATGATCTATCAATTATAACGTCATCTTGGTTGGAAGCCTATGAGAAAATATTGGCTGTTTTGCAGAGGGAGTCAAAGCCTCTGTTTGACCTGCAAACAGGGCATATAATGCCTTATTACTATTCGTTCCAGAGGCAAACAAACATAGGCTCTGAGACATTACCATTGGCTGGAGTGGGAAATCCCGTAAATTTCAACACGGGCCTTGTGAGATCAGCTTTTCGGCCGTCCGATGATGCAACGATATTACAATTTTTCATCCCAGGGAATGCTCATATGTTATCTGAATTGAGGCGAACTATGAGAAACGTGCTTTCAAGCATTCAAATTCCCATTCTAAGGGCTGAGCAATACAGAGAGATTACTTCTGAGTTTATTGAGAAGATAAGCAGTGGAATTGAAAGGCACGGGAAAGTGAAGCATCCAAAATGGGGTGAGGTCTTTGCATACGAGGTCGATGGATATGGCAGCTCGATCCTTATGGATGATGCTAACATTCCATCACTCCTCTCGCTTCCCGAAATGGGCTTTACGAAAATAGATGACCCAATTTACCAAAATACGAGAAAAATGATTCTTTCCAAGGAAGGTAATCCCTACTACTTGATTGGCCCATACTTCGAGGCTATTGGTGGCCCTCATATTGGTATTCGGAATGCATGGCCTATGTCTTCATTGTTGAGAATACGGACAACCGACGACGATGTTGAGATCCAAAAAAATATACAATTTGTGTTAGATACTACCGCGGGGCTTGGCTTAATGCATGAGAGTGTTAACGTTTACTCGAAGAATGGGGCTGACTTTACCAGGCCCTGGTTTGCTTGGTGCAATTCTGAATTTGGCAAGACGATTCTTCACTTGGCCACCCACAAACCTCATATTATATTCAAAGAAAAGTTTGCTCATCAACCTTACAGCATCAAATCTTTGTTCCATTGAGGTTTCAATCTTATCTTATGTACTTAGCTATAGTTTCCGCCGTCTTAGATGATGCAGTTTTAGATGTAGCCTCAAATGCTTCTCGATAACGTGCTTGTAAGTCAGCATCTGTACTAGCAAGCTCCGAGTTCCTCAGCTCAGGGAATGTATATTCTCTTTCAACATCTTCGTCATCCCTCTCCACTTCTCCCTGAGCCTCATCTTCAATATCCTCAAAGTCAGATAAAACGTTAGAGTCATTTGTTTCTCGGGTATCGAGGGCCATATCCTTCATTAATTCGTTGAGTGATTGGGACTTTCGTTTCATTTCATCTTCTTCTTTCTGCTTCACTATTCTCCGGCGTTCAGTTAAATAAAATTCATTGTATTCATCCACTTTCTTATCAACTGCGTCCATAAATGCATCGAAGCCTTCTCCCGTGAAGGAACTGCATGCTACGACATCAAGTTGGGAATAAAATTCCTCTAGCATTAGTGACATTGAATTCACTAAACTGCTCATGTAGCCTGAAGAAACTCCATCCTCACCATTCAAATCTTGATCATTGGCGAGTGCCATTTGAAACAGCTCAAAGTCTTGCATCCATTCTTTCGCAAAATCAGCATTGGTGACATCAGTCTTATTGAAAACAATGATCATCGGCAACTTAGTTTTGTATAAGATTGAGCACGCGTACAACATGTTAGACATAAATGTCGTAGGGGATGCGGTCCTGGGTGTGTCAACTATGTACGCAATAACGGTAGGAAAAGTAGATCCAAATGCTTCCGTAATTATGGCGCCAGACGCAGACCACACAAAACATTCAATTTGGCCAGGAGTGTCAATTATCACATTTTTTATTTTGTCAGCTTTCTTTTCAACCAAGCTTATCACTTGATCAATCTTTGTGCTGAACAAATTGAGCGACGTCACAATGGCTCCATTGGGCCCTAAGTTGTATTTCTCCATCACCTTCTTGTACTTGATGGAATCTCGTATATCTATATTAGCGGCAAATGGTACCTTCAATACAGCAGGGTCAAGATTTATGACATAAGGAGGTTCCTTCTTTGAATGGAGATGAGCATTTAGTCTTTGCATGAAAGTCGACTTGCCAGAGCCTGCCATTCCTATGCAGATAACTGTAGTGGGTGGCATGTTGTTACTAGTCGTGGAGCAATCGAGGAGTGAAATTCAAACTCAAAAGTACTATATGGAGCAAGAAGCATCACATCTCAAACTCTTTTAATATGCAGGATGAATATACAATAATTACATAGTAGTAGTCATCCTGTTAGATTTCAATTATTACGAGCACTTATCTCAGGAAATACAAGACTGATCTTAAGATCAGAGCTCACTCAGTACAGGTACTTTTCCAAGATCCTTGTTGTAATTCCTTCGAATATGGGTTGATGCTCCAAAATCTGTATACTTTCAGCCTCCATACCGAAGATTTTCAGTGCTTTTGGTCCGCCTGGGCCGCCCAAATTCGGGATTGATTGCTGCTGCTGTGACATGAGCTCTTTCTCGGCCTCAGGATTGTCCATCAAAAGAGAATAAATGGGCCTTAATCCAAATAGGTTAACAAAGTACCATGATATTGCAGAAACGTATCTAGCATTTAAGTCTGGAGTGTTCACGCCACTCTGTAGCATGCTCTTGAACCCATCCGTCAACGGAAAAGGAAGTCTCATGAGTACCGAACCAGCAAAAAAGTAATTTACCCAAGCCATAATCAAGGTCTGCGGAACAAAATTCATTATATTGCCTTTTGCCATACTCATTAAAGCATCATTGGTACCAGCTTCTGTGAAGGGATTACTTGGAGTTTCAGAATTTTCTTCCTTGGCATAGAACTTCGGACCATTCAAATGTCTGATTAAATAGCTTTGTCTCAACTTAAATTCGGGCAACGTCAAAACCCTGCAGTTGGCCCTAAACGAGCGAGCACGACCCAAAAAGTCACTTCATCGTTAGTAAATACTGTAGTGAACGAGCAAACTCTTATCGTACTTACCTTTCTCTTGCAATTTTGAACGCAGTGGATTTGAGAGTCACGCCGAGCAAACTGGTGATATTGAAACGGAGTAGTCCGACCAAAACCATAGCGACAGTTATAGGTATTAGCATCCACCATTTCAACAGTGGATCGAGCAAGAGATCGTCTTTCATCTTAAGAACAATGTTAATTGAGTGTTACTTCTGTCTTTCAAAGTAAAGTTCGCCAAGAGGTACTGGTGTATTTAAGTGTCCGAAGCTCGCGTTCCCCGTAAAACAGTCCGTATGTCAGAGGTTAAAATCAAGAACTGAGGGTCTCTATTTGAATTTCATCGACTTCTGGTTACTAAATGACTATTTCTGGGTACCAGAAGCTTGCCCATACCAAGAGAACTTAGCTCAACACTTTTTTGTGGGCGTTTTCAGGCAATGCTATGCGGATGTGACGGCCAGAACTTGTCCCGCGTTGTGGAACACAAGCATTTATATGTATATGTTACTCCGCTACGAGTGACTCTTGGGCGACGTAAGATTTAACTTGAACTACTCAATTCTACTTTCAATCTACCACGTAACGATAAATCAAAGTACCTTGGGCGATTTTGATGCTGTGGTTTAGAATTACGTAAATTAGTTCAGGTTTCACAAGGGTTGCCACGCACTACTTATCCCTCTTCCTATCTCAAAAAAGTGCATGAGAAGTGTATGTAAAACAGGACTTTTGCAAAAAAAATGAGATTTTGACGCACTATGGAGAACCTTGCAGTTCAAGCGTCAAGCAGAAAACAAAAAAACAACGAATAATAATGATTATTCTTATGTGTAAAGAAAAATGACCACTACTCCAGCAACAACTGCGATTTGTTATAATACAGCCTTAGAAAAAGACTTAATAAGAAAGAGTGGCACGAGAAGTAGAGCAGAGGAATTGGCCTGTACGGAGTTTGAACGCAAAAAATTCATTAGAATAACACTCACACTCGATAAACCACCACAGCAAAAGCTAAGTCTCTCCGAAAGATAGTGGTGTATCAAAGGCAACCGCAAAAAACACCATGTTACATGTTAGCATTCTATAAAAATATACAGGGTTAAGCAAAGAGCAACACCAATACTGATATCAATATACAAAAAGACTAGGCTGATCGAAAGGTTAATGTGATTTCCTAATAAATAAGTGGGTCGTAAATCCATAGTTCTGCCTTCTACAGATCCCGTAGAACAGGAAAGATACCCTGAACGGCGAAGTCCCGTTGTCATATAGGAACATTATTTACCCAAGACACAATGCTTGTTAGAGTGAAAAACACATCTCCGTAAAGGGGGGTCGGAATCATGGATGCATGAAATAAAGTATCAAACGACTATAAATACACTATCTCGGAAGAACCAACGGCAAGCGCCGTGGCGCAGTGGAAGCGCGCAGGGCTCATAACCCTGATGTCCCTGGATCGAAACCAGGCGGCGCTATTTTTTTTAAAAAAAGTTTCAATGTAGTCATGTGATTAATTCTATTTGTCGCAATAGAAATCTTGTTCACGAGAACGACACTTGAACAAATGGGTTGGTTCGGAGGAACTCCTTCGAAGGTTTCGCCCGTTACAGAGGCCCCGCCAACCACACAGACCAAAAAGAGCATTCCATCGCAATATTTGGAAGACTTGCCCCCTAAATTTGAAGACACAGAATCAGAACATGTTAAGTCTCCAACTTTTGGTGATGCTTTTCGAAGATTAAAAGTCAGTGACCTCACAATTGACAATTACGTTAGCATGCCGTGTTTTAGAGAAGCCATGCTCACAGGATTTCAAGCTATGGGTGTCCTTGGACTCGTTACTTTTTTCATTCACAAAAATCCAGGACGTTCCACTAATTGGGGTATAAGCGGATTTTTTTTAGGAAGTGTTGTTGGATGGGAGCAGTGTCGCTCGTTGAGAAGACGGTCCTTCCAAACCGTAGAGGCTGCAAGACAAGCAAATCAGGAAAAGGTACGTAGACGAACTGGTGCTAACGGACGCGAAGACGAAAATTTGGCGAAGTTCAACGAAATCCAAAACGGCAGGTAATCAGTTGTCTGTACAAATTAGCGAGGACATTGCACTGTATATAATAATTTCAACGGAAACACAAGGCGTTGCTTTTTTAGCTAATCAGGGCATAACTCTGAGACGATAAGAACCTTGGAGAATTCTTAGTGTTTCGAAAACTAAAAATCAAAATTTTTACTTGAAAAACTGTTAGTCCCACGCATAGCATCGTTGCAAGATTCAGTGTCATGCCCAAGCGGTTGTTTAAGAGGGCGCGAGCCGCGGCCCCCGCATTTCGTTCACCATATTTCGGTGGCTTTTTTCAACACTTTGTCAGCTTCGAATCAGAACGATAATTTCTCTATTGAAATGGAAGGCTCGACATCTAATCTTGAGTTCAGGCCTTCATGGAACAATTTGGTAGATTTGCCATCCAATCTTGCAAGCTTGTTGTACAACGCCAATGTTTCGCCTCAAGAAGTGATTGTTGAGCTAGAGCTGCAGCAGAAACAAAGAAGTTACGTTGGTTGGACAGGGATGGCTTCGATTAGGCATAAGACCATCGGGATCGATCCAATATTTGCACAGTCTTTGAAATTGGCTGACAAGCAGCTCTTGACTATCAATGTGAAAATTAGAAATTTCAAGACCTCGAAGATTTTTTTGGAGCCCGAACTCCCTTCGGACTGGGAGTTGGTGGAGCTTCACGCTGCACATATTGAGTCAAAATTGATTGAGCAGTCGAGATGTGTTGCAGTGAATCAAATATTGGTAATTTATCCAACTAAAACTTCATCCGTGAAATTGCAAGTGAAGGATATCGGCACCGACTCTTATCAATATGCCTTAATCGATCCCTTCGCAGAAATAAGTATCGCTCCTAAGTTGCGAGAGAAAAGAAAGGCCACTACTGTTAACTCAGTCAAATCGAATAGGAGTATCAAATCTGCCCTGGAAGCTTATGTGGATGATACTCTTCAATCACCAAGTTTACTCAAACGAGGGATTTCCCTTCCCAGTTTCCAATTCTCTGACCGTTCAG
Organism: Metschnikowia sp. yHMJ9; assembly: GCA_030444895.1. Taxonomy (NCBI): domain Eukaryota; kingdom Fungi; phylum Ascomycota; class Pichiomycetes; order Serinales; family Metschnikowiaceae; genus Metschnikowia; species Metschnikowia sp. yHMJ9. The sequence continues at coordinate 383,576 of JAJMQU010000003.1, read as the reverse complement.
AAATTTCTGAAAAGTATTGCTTCGAGTTATACGTTTGTCATGGAGAGTTCAAACGATTATTGGCGAGTTCAAACTATGTCTATGTCTCTGTCGTCCCTGGCCCAAGTGCAAACGACGACAGAACTCACTATTCTCAAAATAGCAGTCAGCGTGAAAGCAAGAGCGACTCGGGAATCCAAAAGAAAGTTTCTCTTATTTCCGAAAATAAGCAGGTTGTTGCCAAGCTCGTTAGCTACGGTGGCACTCCTGCAAACAGCGTGGGATTGAGTGAGGGGTTGGCAATAGCACTTAACATTGAAAAGCAGGTCGGATATAAGGTGGTCATCAAGCTGGCGGGAAAATCTTTGTCAAAACGTCCATCAACTATTGTCGTGTACCCTTTCACCACGAAATCTGCCAAAAAAGATCACATTAATCTCGGCTCAACTACTTCAAAACTGTCTCAGACTTCATTATCTCAACGATTGAGTGCATTCCTCTTCGGAGAGCAAGGCAAATTAGGATTTCCAATTACAAATTTTTGCAAACTTCCGATAATTTCGGATTGTTTGCCAGAAGGCGGTATCTTGGCTTTTAGAAGGACCGATGATGCAAGCGCCTGGGTCAAGCCCTTCGATACTAAATCCTCGAGGACATTACCTAAAATCGAAATTGGTGAAGAGATATTGCGTGCGGCCTCCTCCATTCAGAGCGAGGAAAGCGAAAGCGATATGAAGCCAATTTATGGAATTGAAGGCCAGTTAGATGAGTTATACACGCACATGTCGACCTTCCGAAATTCGGGTGTAATGCTTTATGGTCCCTCAGGAAGTGGCAAAACGACTGTCGCAAGATGGTTATTCAACTCCTTAAAAGTTAAGAACGGAACTTTTACAAAATTCGTGGCCTGTGACAGTATGATGAACGATAATTATGATGTTCTCTCCTCGAACCTATTCAAGTGGGTTAACGAAGCAGTTTGGAAAGAGCCATCTGTACTAATACTCGACAATCTAGACAAACTTATTCCCGCAGATGCAGAGAATACTGATTCGACGTTGTCGAATCAGCTTTGTGAATGTCTCATATCAGTGCTACAGAAGGTTCGTAGTCAGAGAGTTACAAATGTCTCGTTGGTTGTCACGGGCTCTTCCAAGGAGTCCTTTAACAAAATGTTAGCTCAGTCGCATTCAATTGAAAAGTACATGCATTTGAGGACCCCGAACAAACAAACAAGAGCTTCTATTTTGAAGAATTATCTTTTAAAGAATTCCAATTACAAACTAGAGCTTGACTTAATGGATATTGTCTTGGAAACAGAAGGTTATTTGCCAAATGATCTAAGAATCTTGAGCGACAGGATTGTCTGTGAAAGCGCTCGCAGAATTTCACAAGCCACACAAATACTCCCTGAGAATGAACGTACTCTTCTCAAATATGATTTCGAAAAAGCTCTCAAAGGATTTAAACCGTCTGGTCTCAGGAAAGTCAAGTTAGAGAAATCCAATACCAGCTGGGATGACGTCGGTGGTTTGGTCGAGGCTAAAAGGGTACTTCTCGAAACACTTGAGTGGCCGACAAAATACGCTCCAATATTTGCTGGATGTCCACTAAGATTGAGATCGGGAATCTTATTATACGGGTACCCAGGCTGTGGAAAGACCTTGCTAGCGAGTGCTATAGCCGGCCAATGCGGATTGAACTTTATATCCATCAAAGGGCCCGAAATTCTTAACAAATACATCGGAGCTTCAGAGCAGTCGGTTCGTGAATTGTTTGACAGGGCTCAGTCGGCTAAACCATGCATATTGTTCTTCGATGAATTTGACTCAATTGCCCCGAAAAGGGGTCACGACTCTACTGGAGTCACAGACAGAGTTGTGAACCAGTTGTTGACTCAAATGGACGGCGCGGAGGGTTTAGACGGGGTTTACGTCTTGGCAGCCACAAGTAGACCGGACTTGATAGATTCCGCGTTACTTCGTCCAGGGCGGTTAGATAAAAGCATTATCTGTGACATGCCCGATTTCGATGACAGATTAGACATTTTGAAATGTATATGCGAGAAGATGAGTATTGACAGCAGTCTCAATCTCGACGAAATTGCCTCGAAGACAAAAGGCTTTAGTGGCGCTGACATTCAAGGACTAGGTTACAATGCCTACCTTAAAGCTGTACACGAGAAGTTGAGCGAGGATGAGGCTTCAAATGTGGATCCTGATGAAACTAGAAGAATATTTGAATTCTTTCAAGTCAACGCGGAAAAGATGAAAGTTAAAAGCATTTCATCATCTGAGAAAGCCGTCCTCCAACGTCAAATCGAAAATATTCTTGAGCATACCGCAAGGAATGAGGCAAGAAACAGCGAACCTTCTCCCAAAAATCTGACAGTGTTAATTACTCGGGAGCATTTCGTGACTAGTTTGAAGGAGACAAAACCCTCGATCTCACAATCTGAGAAAGTGAAACTTCAAAGAATTTATACTGAATTCTTGACAGGTCGAGACGGACACATGCCTGATGGAACTGCTAGCAATGACATTGGCGGTCGAACCACCTTGATGTAATGCGCTTATCTCACTGCCATAACCTTGAGCAATACTCATAGATATTACTCGCAAGATTACCTTCAGAGCCAAAGTGTCGTCCTGACCATGTGCTATCTGCAAATCAAATCTTGAAATGGCCTGAACTTCCTTAAACCGGCACAACTCATGCACTATTACCCTCGTTAGCCTCGCTTTGCAAGTCATTAAGATCAATACAGAGCCAGCTCGGCCAGCATATTTCGTCTCTCATAATATTCCTCAATTGCTCGACGAGAAATTTCTCGACCTTTCCGACATTACGAAGAACATTGTTTTCGACCTCCCCAATCTCAGTATCTATTTTGACGCTACGGATAACGTCTATCCTCTCTCTGGTGATGCCAGACGAGTAATCAACGAAGTTGCCTCCATGTGACCTTGATCTCTGCGGCCCGCTTCCGTGAGGATCCATTGAGTGAAAATAGTCAGACGCTGTATCTTCTAGGTCACATAACACAGATAGATGTACTCCGTTATGAAGGTACGCGACCGCAGTAAGACAGTGAATCTCCAAACCGGTGACCTTGAGCTTTATTGGAAGAGAAATAAAATTTGTGGAGGGGTAATTCACCAACAACTTAACAGCTACTTCGACAAAAACATCACCATGGTAGTCAATTTCTAAAACGAACTGAATGTCATCGTCACTTTTGCTATTATGACTTCGCTTGTTGCCCGGCCCACTTCGCATCTTATTGAGGCCGTGTGAAAATAATGCTGCAGGATTATCCCTCTCTTGAGATCCCAAACCCAAATTGTTCATATTGTGATTGTGATAGTGCTTCATGATATCACGACTTTTACGTGGCCCAAGATTGTGCTCAATATTGCTTTGTAGTCCCTCTAGTTCTTTACCTAAGTTTTCACTGATAAGATGTTGATCATCATCACTAACGCAGCCAGACTCTTCTGAATCACTATACAGCGTCCCCAAATAACCAGAATCACTCTTCTCCTCATCATCCGAGTTCGTTTCGTGGTAGAATTCATCAAAGGGATCTCCGACGTGCCGTATCGCCACGTTTGGGGGTATTGAACCCAACGAAAAATCTGTAACGAATAATTCATCAATAAACGAAGGTAACGCGATAGAGTTGAACTGGTTGTTCAAAAACTCTTTGAAATATTGACAGACATTCTCATCCGATGCTAAGTTGTCCCAATTTATTTCGAAGGACATCTTGCTTGTGCTCCATTGGTGATAGTGGTGATACGCTGAATTACGGTGACTCTCACGCGCGATCACCTTTAAATTATGATGAAAGATTGTGCGCTGTGCAAGTTCATGTCTCACTTCCCGACGAGAATTTTTGCGCCAAAGCATTTAACGCAACATTGTTTCCCTTCTGGGTTACATTTATGTGGGGTAGTAGGTAGTTTCCTTCGGACGCCGGACGACTCGTCGTACAGCTGATCGGACTTTTTCTTTTCCGAGGAAATTTGTTCTGCCGATTTTATATCCCCGCAAAAAAATTCTGCGCATTTAGAGAGTGGATTTTTCATAAAATTTTTGGTCTTTTGAAATCAAAATTTGCTGTGTTAAACGGATAAAAACAAATAGCGCATATTGAAAGAACACCCGAGGTGATACCAGGACTTCAAGATTATAGGCATGATAGCCAAACCTCTCTTACAAATCATTGTTGTGGGTGCTGGGTTGATCGGACCTAGACATGCTAGGCATGTGGTCGAAAACCCAGACACAGAGCTATTTGCCATCATTGATCCAAACATGGAGCTGAAAGAGGTTTGTCGCAAATTATCTACACGTCATTTTAGTTCAACTAAGGAGTTATTCTGCTATCTTGAGGCCCACGATTTGCCTCCTCCCGATGGTGCTATCATTTGCACGCCGAATCACACTCATGTCTCACTAGGTGCCACATTAGCTTCCAAGGGTATTCATCTTCTAATAGAGAAACCAGTCAGCGCAAATTTAGAAGAAGCAAAGGCCTTGAAAGAGTACGCGGAAGAGAAATGTATAAAGATCTTGATCGGTCACCACAGACGCTTCAACCCATATATTGTGTTCGCAAAAAATCAGCTCAGCAGGGTGGGTGAGGTCGTGGCGGTTCAGGGAACATGGGCTCTCAAAAAGCCAGATTCTTATTTCGCAGACTCTCCTTGGAGGACCGACGTCAAAACTGGAGGCGGCGCTTTACTTATAAACCTAGTGCATGATATTGACCTTTTGCAGTACCTATTTGGACCAATAGAAAAGGTGTACGCCGAGTTACTCAAAAAGCAAAGAAAGATGTACGTCAACGTCGACGAGGGAGCTTGTCTCACTTTGCGGTTCGAAAATGGTATTGCTGGAACCTTCATCTGCTCTGACAACGTAACTTCACCTTTTAATTTTGAAGTTGGCACAGGCGAGAACCCACTCATTCCATCCGATACCGATTTGGAGGGTTTTTACCGTATATTCGGATCAAGAGGCACGCTTCTGATACCCGATATGACGTTCCATCACCAACCCAATTTATCAGATAAAGAGTCGAATTGGCATAAACCTTTAACAAAGAGTAAGCTCGCCGAAGGGAAAGATGAATTAAATAAGACACTTCCATTCACAAGTCAACTTCTGCATTTTGTTGATTTGTTGCGTGGAAAGGTAGAGCCTCTTTGCTCTATTGATGACGGGATATCTGCACTTCTTTGCATTGACGCGGTAATTCGGTCCATAGAGAGCGGTCAGCCTGCCGTGGTGCAGACCGTGGACCAGATAAAGGCAGACTTTCTGAGGGTTAACGTTTGCCAAAAATAACACCTTTGTTTAGTACGACAATTCTTCGAGAAGCGCATTGTAAGGGATCCTAGTAATAATGAGCGCATACGATACCTGAGGCAAGTTCGCGACGCGAGGCGACTTGACAATCCTAGGTGACGAACTGATCTTGCGGGTCGTTGGTTGAGACTTACTCCAAGTACCGTAATGTATTGTGATTTGGCGAACAAACTAGTCGTGGAGGCGAAGCGAGGCACGCATTTGTCTGAGGTCTCGCTCTATCAACATGAGTTGGTTAAAAACATTATTCAAGAGATGTTTGACTTGAACAAGGATGTCGAGTTTTTGAACCAGCAGCAAGCCCTTCAGTCCCAAACCGAGGAACACTCGAGAAGAATCAACCAATGTCAACTATTTGTCACGCATTTGTGTCTAAGAAGAAACAAGCGTTGTTTGCTAGCGTACTCGAAACGGAGAGCTAAAGAGATAAGCGAGTTTTCTTGGCTAAATATCGATCCCGTACTGGCATCACACACAGCAAGTGTAAGCTCTCGGAACATCGGAGCACGTGTCTCTGCTACTGCTAATGGCTCGAAACGCCTTGTACTTGAAAATTTGAGTCATGCTGAGCAAGAGTATTACAAACAATATCAGGATCTCTTACTAGAATATAAGTCGGGTTTTACGGATATAGACATATCCGGAGACTTGGAACCACCATCGGACATATTCATAGATGTAAGAGTGTTGAAGAATGGTGGTGAGGTTCAGACAGAGTACGGTGTCTTCAATCTCATAAAGGATTCACAGTTCTATGTCAGGAAGTCAGATGTCGAAAGACTCATACAGCAAGGATTTCTAGAAGAGATTTAAAAGTTTAGAAAATGCATAGTATTGTATCGTTTATTGTGGGAACCTGAGTTGAGTCACGACTTTCTCAACTCCTTTCTTAGCTTATCCGAGCCTTGGTAGGGCTGCTTTTTCTCGACACTTATTGGTAGGATCATTACCTGGTCGTCATTCTTTTCAAAAGTGCCAATATTGTCATCCATTATTTTCACCTCGCCTCTCAAGCCTCTTGCTATATCGCCTAATGACACATATATGCTTTTGACCTCCTTGATGAAACAGTCCTTAGAGCTCACCTTGTCATTATATTCCAGACGTACGGGTTCAAAGTATGTCTCAAACACACGGCTCAAGTCTTCAATGAGTCTAACAATCCCCTCGTCAATTTCATTCAAAGCGAATAGCCTTTTTTCAATGAATCCATCACTCGACATGATAGATTACTACAAACTTTTCAATAGTGCGCGTTGGCGTTTCAGGCAAGATCAGCGCTCATCATATACAAACTAGTTACCAATGCCTATCGATCTTGGACTCTCAAGGGTCAGGACTCTCCTCTCTCACCTTGGGAATCCCCATCTGAACTCGTACAAAGCCGTCCATGTCGCCGGCACCAATGGAAAAGGGTCTACAGTGGCTTACTTATCTTCAATCCTCACTCAAGCTAATATTCGGAACGGACGCTTTACTTCCCCACATCTACTTACCTGCAACGATTGCATTGCGATTAACAACATAATTTATCCTCTCAAAAAATTCGAGAGCGTAAAGAATGATGTTTCAAGTCAGGACAAATTGTTGAACTTAGGTTGCACAGAGTTCGAGATATTGACAGCAACTGCTTTTAAGATTTTTGAAATCGAGAAGGTAGAGTTGGCTTTGATCGAGGTTGGACTAGGCGGCCGGCTTGATGCTACCAACGTACTTCCACCGTACTCCAGAACTCAAAGGACCGGCGGAGTGATAGCGAGTGCTATTACTAAGATTGGATTTGATCATGAGGGTCTTTTGGGGAATACACTCACTGCCATAGCAAAGGAAAAGGCCGGAATTATTAAAGAGCATGTGCCAGTGGTAGTGGATAACACCAATGAGGCAGAAGTTTTACAAGTTTTTTGCTCGGAGGCTGCCGCCAAAGCTTCGTCGATATACAAAGCTGACATTCTTTCCGTCCCGAGGGCCAAAGATCTTATTCGTCTATCTCCACTTCATGGTGACTATCAAGCTCAGAATTTGTCCATTGCGTTGGTTCTTGCCGATATTCTCAAGAAAGAATTGAGACTAGAAAGCTTAGACTGCGAGGCAATCTCGAGGGGAATAAAAAATGCTCGATGGCCTGGAAGGTTGCAAAGAATTACCGACTCGACCACTGGCGTCGAAATTTTGATTGATGGTGCCCACAATGAGAGCGCAGCCATTGCCCTTAAAGCATACCTCGAGAAGCTGGCCCTCTTGCCGGCCATTTTTGTGATGGCAATCACTGAAGGAAAACAAATTGAGAAACTACTAAAGTCTTTAGTCCCGAAAAGTGGCAATGCTCTAGTCCCCTTTACGTTTTCTCCGCCTGAGGGAATGCCATGGATTCGGTGCTGCACAGTAGAACATCTTGAAGCAGTCGCTCAACCCTACGTTGATGAAATCATACATGTTGAGACCGCCGATGTGAAGACTCTCTTCGAAGTGTTGGCGGAAAGAAGAAATGCTGGAGACGACCGACACATCGTTGTTTGCGGTAGTCTCTATCTTTGCTCTGATATTTTGAGACATGTACGATCTCAACGCGCGGAATTTGTGGAAGGTACATAGTTGACAGACTAGGTGACTTCAATGAATTTGCAAGAAAAGCGCAGAAACAATATTCAGAGAAACAGAGGTTTGATAGAAAAGCTAAACATCAGAAGCTTGAGTGCCTCGATTTCCAATGATCGTCCAACGAAAGTCTCCAGCTCGTCACGACCCAGTAAGACGACTAAGTCTTATACCTCAGTAGTTCCCATCAGACGATCTAGAAGATTGAATAAATCTCCCAATGACATCAAAGAGGAGAACATGCTAAATGCTCTATCCGAAAAGGACCTAGCAGAGCAACAAAAATTGAGAGACTTTAGATTGTCAAGGTTGACTGGTGACTTTTCATGGCATGATCTATTGGCAGACAAGAAGCTGGGCCAATTGTTGTTTGAATCTTCAATCTATCATTCCGCAAGTAATGACAAATCAAGGGATACTAGAAATAGTGACTCTTTGACTGAACTTGACAGGTCAAATCTTGACAGGCTACGCTACTTAAGTGGTGAAGTAGACATCGCGAAGTCAACATTAAACAAGCAATCCAGCTTGCGCCACACTTCGAGAGACTTTCACCTGCTGAGCGCTGAGATCTTGACTTCCACGGCTAACGAAAAACTTACCCCTCACAGAATCACGTCATTAAGTTTTCATTCTGATTCATTGCGACAGATTGTTTTTGCTGGAGATACAAATGGAACAGTCGGACTATGGGCAAGAGCATCCGAATCGACGGAAGAGAACAATTCACTACTCCAGCTCAAACCGCATGGAAGGGCTGTTACCCAGATAATGGAGATGCCGGGATTACCTACGGTGATTTTAACAGCATCTTACGATGGCTCGTGTCGTATGTTGGACCTCGTCAAGCAACGGGTCGTTGAAGTCTTTCATGTGACAAATTCAGAGGCAGAACACCTAGGAATTTCGGATATCAATGCATTGCCAGGAGGCCCAATCTACGCTGTCACAGGAAATGGCTTGTTTCACCGTCAAGACCTTCGCGAACCCAAGTTACCGACCAAATATAAGAACTTGTTAAGGCTTCACGACAAAAAAATCGGTGGGCTTAGTGTAAATCCATTAGAAGACACTTCAATTGGTACTGCTTCCCTCGATAGATCGATAAAAGTATGGGACCTCCGCAAAACATCGAAACTTTACTCACAGTCTGCCAATGACAAGAGCCTCGCTGCTCCTCTATTACGTGCTGAATATGACTCTAGACTATCAATTTCTACAATTGACTGGAATGTTAATCAAAGGATAGTTTGCAATGGCTACGACAATAGCATTCGCTTGTTTAATCTACAAGAGTATGGTTCCATGCGGTCAGATCAGACTCTTGAGAGTTACAATAGTATACATCACAATTGTCAAACAGGAAGATGGGTATCGATATTGAAAGCGAGGTGGCAAAGGAACCCCCTTGACGGTATTCAGAAGTTTGCTATCGGGAACATGAACCGAAGTATTGATATTTATGATGAGGCGGGAAATCGTTTGGCTTCCTTATGCGACCCAAAATTGATGTCAGCAGTGCCCGCCGTCATTTCCCTCCATCCTAGCGAGAACTGGGTCATCGGCGGCACATCTAGTGGCAAAGTCTATATGTTCTCCTGATTATTCAATATATAAAAGTACTTAAGCAGAAGAGGTCATAACTTGCCACACTCTGATGACATTGTCAGTGTAACCAGCGAAAAGGTTTTGACCATCAGCAGACCAAGCCAAAGAAACCGCCTCAGGGTCCTTAGTTTTAGCATTATCGGTGAACTCAGGCTTCAATTCGTCCAACAATGTTCTTTCTTGCAAGTTGAAAATCTTGATACCAGAGGAAGTAGCGGCAGCCAACCAGTATCTGCTTGGGGAGAAAGCCAAAGCATGGACCTCTGCAGCAGCATTCAAGGTATACAAGGTGTTGTTTGTGTTCAAATCCCACAAAATAATAACACCATCCTTTCCGGCAGAGGCGTTCAAAGATCCATCAGGGGAGATAGTGATACAAGAAATGTAGCCAGTGTGACCAATAAAGTCGGCATTAATCTTGTAGTCATTCAAGTCCCAAGACTAGGCGAGTTAGTAAATTGAACATGAGAGAACGTTTTGTGAAATCAGAGATCTTGGTGATATGAGTGTCTCATTCGAGAAAGTTCCCGTCTGAAGTAGCAAATAAATCGATCATCACATGAACACAATTGAGGAGGGGAATAGAGGAAATTTGAAAAAAAGTAAAAACATACCTTGATAGTCTTGTCCCAAGAAGCGGAGATAACAGTGGATGTGTTCTTGTCAGGAGAGAATCTAACAGCGGAAACCCAGTCCTTGTGACCTTGCAATGTCTCCATGCACTCACCAATAGTGTTCCAAACTTTCACCGTCTTGTCACGAGAAGCGGAAACAATTTGTCTCAAGTTACTGGCAATGGAGACGGACAAGACGTCCCCGGTGTGTCCAACAAATCTAGTGGACTCACCTGTCTTTAAGTTCCACAATCTCAAAGTTTTGTCCCAAGATCCAGACAATGCATAAGCACCATCAGCAGAAAGTGTGACGTCTTGAACAATGTGCGAGTGTCCAACAAAAGACTTTCTTGGAACACCGTATTGGTTGTTCTCACCACCAGTCAACTTCCAAGCAATCAATGTCTTGTCCCTAGAACCAGACAACAACAAATCAGGCTCAGTTTGCGTAGTAGCTAAGGAAGTCACCCAGCCATTGTGGCCCTCCAAAGTGCCTCTCAATACCAAAACTTCTTGATTCGACATTTTAGTGATAGTTGATTGAAAGACTGCGAAAATGAAAATGAAAATGAGAATGAAAAACTCTTCTAAAAACACTCACGTGACACAAGCAAACGTCGTCCAGTCTCAGATGTACGCTATATTTGTGCTCGGAAATACACATGCCGTTAGTGACTGCTTTTGCCGAAACGTTCTGATTGTTTTGAAATAACACAAAAAGCTACTCGCATCAGATTTTTTTGATACTAAATTATATAGAACACCAAAAACCGCTATCTAAAGGACAAAAGAATGACAATATATTCATTAAGTTGGTAGTAAAATCAAGAACTACCATCGCTTAGCTAGAACGCATCCATCCAGCTTTATGCTCTGGTCGCACAGAGTACAAGCATCCGTGCATCTTCTACTTAGAATAATGTTTTCGGTAAGTAATGGCAACTCCGAATTTGATGCGATGCCCGAAAACTCGTTCAACATCAAAGACGTTTATTTAAAATTCTTAGAGGATGATGAAGATATGACAATGCCCGTGGCGGCAATCGAATCACTAGTAACAATGTTGAGAGTGAAACAACCTGCAACTTCGAGCGAATTGATCAACCTTGTGAAGACGAATACTGAGATTCTAAAACGGTCGATATCAAATGCTATATCGTTGTCAGCTGGCTGCGACTTGTTTATGAGGTTCGTGCTAAGGAACACAAATCTCTATTCAGATTGGGAGTCTTGCAAAAAAAATCTAGTCGAAAATGGAGAACTATTTGTTCAACGTGCTAAAGAATCACGAAGTAAATCGGCGCAATTGGGAGTACCCTTCATCAAGGACGACGACACAGTCTTAGTACATTCTTACTCTCGTGTGGTTTTTCAATTGCTCTTGAAAGCGAGAAAAGAAAATCTATTGAGATTCAAAGTGATAGTCACTGAAGCTCGCCCTTCAGGCAAGGGGTATCGGATGGCAAAAGCTCTTCGCGAGTCAGACATTCCTGTCGAAATGATTGTGGATAGTGCCGTGGGGTACATGTTGCACAAGGTTGACAAAATTATGGTAGGAGCTGAGGGGGTGGTAGAAAGCGGTGGAATTATTAACCACATAGGGTCCTATCAGATCGGGTGTTTGGCGAAAGCGAACAACAAACCTTTTTATGTTGTAACAGAGTCACACAAATTTGTTAGACTATTTCCACTAACCCCAAACGATTTGCCACGAGAAATCATGTCAGCATTGGATGATGTGAATGATCAATCGGACGACAGCCACCTCAAAACGCAGTTAGTTGATTATACACCTCACGAATTCATCACTGCTTTGATTACGGATTTAGGAGTTTTGACACCTTCTGCTGTCTCAGAGGAATTGATCAAGATGTGGTATGACTGAGCTATCAAAGATCGGCAACTTCATCCAACTTTTGCTTCAAATCTTTTATGTCATACTCTTCCTCATTCGCTGCACACCTCTTGATTTCTACACATGAGATGCGCAATTTCTCGAAGGCGTTCACATCAACTTTGACTCGCGGATTTTGCAAATGAAAGACATGTGTGACAAAATTGTAGCTGTCTTGAAGAGGGGTTTGTCCTGACTTTTCTATCAGATATTGAGCCAGCTCCACGATTTTCTGAACGTAATCTAAAGCAGTTAGTCCAAATGTCTCCCGGTCTTGTGATCCGTTCAAAAGAAGAATACGTTTTTTGGACGATCCTAAATCGCATTGCGCAATGGCCCTTCCGACGCCTTTGAGAAGAATTATTGGTAATAAACTAGTCATAAGCGAACCAATGGAGTATATGACCACATCGGCCATGGCTAGCTTCGATGTTACCCTTGATTGCGCAGTAGGACAAATTTCTTCCCCATATGGCGAGATATAGAACACCCTCTTTATTGGAGAAACTAGGGGGGTAATTCCAATTGCTTTCTGAAAAATTAATTGAGACTTCTTTAATTCCGGATGAACGTACAGCGGAGTATTTCCCAGTTCTTCATCAGATATTGTGCTGGTATCTTCAGGAGACGGGACTTGTTTCCTGGCTTTTAACGAGCTTTTTGTTCGTTCCTCATATCCAATACTCTCCGTCGGACTTGATGGTCTGGTTTTGCTAATGCGGCCAGGATAGGGGTGATCTGACGATGGATGAGAGATTTGTGATTGGCCCGTGATCACAAGCCCATTTTTGAGAACAGCACCTATGTGATAACTGAAATTTGTGTTGATGCAGGGGAGAACGTGAGTTTGGTTGCCAATATCTGTAATCTTTGCAAAGAGCTCGATCGCAGAGTCTAGAGATCCAATGAATAGTCTAGCAGCCGTCAAAAATAAATTACCCACGTTTGCAAACTCGAACCTAAAATGTTTCGAATTTGAGGGGTTGGAGGAGATTCGAGAACGTTTCAATAACTCAACGTGGACGTGAACCAAAAATGACCTTACTATCTCTTTAGTGGATATGTTGATACCATGCCAGAGTCCATGGGTTCCCTCCACTATTTGATCCCATTCTGCTCTCGCGATAATAGGGTCAGAATCCAACCTGAAGCTCAAAAGTGTTTGAAGGCTCTTGTTGTGCTCGGGAATCAATCTTGTGAGCCGTGATCGAATATCACCGATAGCAGGGCCACCAATGACGCGAATGATTTCAGACGTAGACCCTCCATTATCCAGAATAGGCAAGACATAACTCACGTCACCAGAGAGCTCGCTAAAGAGTGAAACTAGCGAGTTGGTGGCGGTTCCTCCACTTAAGACCACTATAGTTGTTCCCATGCCAGCAAGAGAGGGAATGAACACGTACCAGCGTCATTCTTCCATTACCTGCATAAAACCAGACACGCTACTCTGATACAACATTTACACATCACACGAGTAGAGTTCTATAATACAATACAGGCCCACATCAACATACATGTCAGGCTCTAACAACACAAACCACACTTCTGTACTTACGCTCAGCAACAGACTCAAAATCGTAGCATTAGCAAAAAACCCGATATTCTACAAAAATATATTCAAAATTTAAATATATTCAAAACCTGGAGAAACAATTCCAACCATTTTCAATACAAAATTTCCGCTCTACACCGTTCGTAATACGAGATTATGGCTTCCATATAGTTCGACCTAAGGAAATATCACAACTTAAGACAGATTGACCAAACCTTAGTACCGATACACAAAAAGAAGAGGACAGACTCTTTAACGTTCCCCTGCAACATCAAATTTACTGGCTGCCTCGACTAAAAAGAGCAAAAGAACGGTAAATTTATTTTCGGCAAGCACGGAAGCGTATTTCACTTACGCATAAACTTTCGACGGCATCAAAAACACTAAAACAAAAACCTCAGCATTCCTTTATCGCTAATGCAATAACCATTACACAATCACTAAAGGAAATAGAATAAACATACCTCTATAAAAAATTATGGTGACGTGAATTCCAAAAGCGCGAACATCAGAAAAATAAGATAAAAACAACCTCTACATAACAAGCTCTGGAAATACCGGACCAAAAAAATTCCGGAAGACAAAATTTATACAAACTTACATTAGCAAGAATCTTGAAAAAAATATCTGACTTTTTCATATAGGTAACGCACACGCTAACACCCCGGAGGCCACGAATATCGCAAACACCGCACTCCACCAAAACTTACGCTACACATCTGTTCGAATCTAAAACTTTTGGGCAAAACCCGTTCTATAAAATGCAACGGAGAAAACGTTATTCTGCTAGAGAATTACCCCTGATGGGATTATCATATTACGTAGAAGAGGTCAAAACAATAAAGTACAATACCAAAAGTTTTACTACCTTGTAATAGATGTTGCGGGAACAATATCAGACAAAAAAACTTATGTGCGTCGCTTACTGCAAAGCAGTCCTCCTCGTAGAAGAAATACTCAGAGAAGGACAATATGCTAGGCAATATAATACGAGAGGAGAACTCAGAGGAGATCACAGGGCGAAAGCCGTACAGTGTAGGGTTACTCAATGACTCCCTCACGGGGCCACAGTGGTTAGCCCATATGCTGATAAAAATACTGCGATCTTACGTAAAAAGAACCTACTCGAAGAACTTCCGTGGTGCACTTAAGCTATAACATATAGGGCAATAACATAACAGCCACCCGTTTAGTACAGATAACTAGTACCTTTTTGTGTCACGTCCCTCCAATCACCATCCCCTATCGCAAAGCAGCGTTTACACGAGTTGGCGCAATATACTACGATGAACAAGCTCTTGAAACTATCCCTCGCGCCCACGATTTCAGAATGACACAGATTGGGCTTAGTTCATCGGAGACTTATTTAATCCCCAGAATATGGAGCATTGTCTTCACCATTACTGCTCTTCACTGTAGATCCTGAATAAATAACGTACAATCACAACTTAAGGCCGTCGTCTGTTAACTTATGACAGTACTCTGAGCTGGGAATACACACTTAAATATGGTCTTGACTTCGTTCTTCCATTCATTCACGGGAGAAGATAATTCTACATAGCGGAATCCTAATGGACGTATATAACTTCGGTCATGTCGAGTGTTAGTTTTTGAAGACTTTTCGCGCTCGGTGCATAAGAAGTAGACTTAAGTATTATCGGAAGTTCCAAAAAGTTGCTCTAATTACTTTCTCTTCGCTTAAACTAGAGAGTTACACGTGGACGGTTTGCCTCTGTACTCGCCACACCTCAGTTTCAGTACCTTTGTTGGTCAAGTGGCGTTTTCTACTTTCGTTTGCGGAAGGTTGGTTCCTACTTTTAATGAAGGTTAAGAATCAGCTTGCCTCGCTCACAACTGCTGCTTCGTAGTCATCATACACATATTGGCTACAATATGAGTCGTAACCCAAGAAGGGTTTGGTAGCTGTAGTTTGAAATGTATTTTCTGAATTTTGCCGTCCAAAATCTAACAAATTCTTGATACTGTCGAATTTTTTGTATTCTCGAACTCGATAGTATCACACAGCGTTTGGCAGGCTACCTGACATTTCCCGTTCTGATTTTGAACTAGAAATGGTACTTGCTAAATGATATGACTGTCCGTAAGATTGGTTCCTGTCCTTTGTCTCTTCGGGGGAGCAGTGTTTACGAGTTCAGGTTTTCACGCTTGACGTTTACTACTTTTAGTCATAAAACGAAGTTTAGAGTTTTGAATTTGCGGACGAAATCTTTACGGCGGCTTTTGGATGCGGTCGAACAAAATGTATTTACTTTTCAATAGTGTCAAGCAGAGTGTCGGTACATGTAATCTGCGGTTTGCGATGCTGACTTTGAGCTAGGAATATACTTTACAAGAGTAGAGTGAGCGATGCACCTCATTTGCGTGGCTGGTCGTGTGAATACATGAAAAAGTAAACGACAATCAATTTGGCGGTATCAAATATTCGTGGAATTCTAGTGCCTAAACGTATCACTCTAGGTACGGGTTTTTAAAGGGGAACTTCAGTTCGGTTGTGAGGCTCGTGTTGATATATCTGGTGTACTGGTGTGTATGTTATAGTCCACAGTGGATGGCGTTTGCCATCCGCTAGATCAAGTTCATGCCATCAAATGCGGGAGCCTCGATAATCTGGCCAAGTATGGCCTCTATCGATAAATATTCGCTGGAATTTGCGGAGAACTTAGTCCGCGAAGCTCCCAAACTCGCAACCGTAGTGAATTATGTGCTATCCCTTCTCGAGAACTTCAAATTTCAGATACATAAGCTTGAGCGCTTGCTATATTGTGATCATCATATTGCATACTTTTGCTTTCGAGTCAGCGAGCTCTTGTTATCTGTTTGTGAAAATCTGTCATCGAAGAGTTATGAGAAATTAGTGGTGGATCTTTCACAGACACTTCTGTCACTCCAACAAAAGTTGCAAGCGGTTATAAAATGCTTTGGTGCTCAATCTACGGATGGCACAAATATCAAATTTCTGTCGACCTCCTTGCTCTCCGCATCAAATATTTTGCCCAGGTTCAGTCAATTGGAGATGCTAAAGCACTCTGATTTGATTTCCCCCACCAAATTGAACTCCCTACTACGCTCACCTTCGTACCTGATATTACTCATTGATTTCAGGAGCAAAAGAGAGTACTCTTATAGTCACATCAACTATCTGGATGTTTTGAATATTGAACCTCTTATAGTGGCAACTTCAGTTCAAGAAAAGAATATCAATACTGATCTGGATCTCGAGGCGGCGTTGGCGGCGACTTTAAGTAAGGAAGATTATGACAAATTTCGCAACAGATATGCGTACGACTTGGTTGTTTTGTATAACCTAAAGTTCGGGACAGTCTCTGATGACAAGTTCAAATCATTGGAATATCTGCTCAAGAATGGGAAAGAGGGTGCTTTGCCAGACGGTCCGTTCCATAATGTCATTGAGATGATGATGTTCAACACTAAGTACTTGAGCTCGAAACTAAAACAGTATCCGTTAATCTTGAATGGGGGCTTGCGAAGATGGTACGACCTCTTTGGAGACGCTGGTTTGACTACTCACGGTCGCTCAGTGGTGAACGCCTCGCCTGATAACTCCGCGAGAGCCAGTGGAAATGAAGTTCTCTCCCTCAAGTATATGAAAAGTTTTGAGGACTATTTTGCAAAGAGTGTGACTGTACCACAGAAAGAGAGCTTTGTGATGTCCCCAAGTGAGGTTTCTCTCGTAAAGGGGAGCAATTCAAACGTTTCGAATCGCACAAATTTAGTTAAGGCGGACATCACGTTTCGCAAAAACATCGATGCAAATTCGAAGGACACGGACCATGGAGTGGCATGGGATCATTCCGGGTCGTTTGCAATAAGCTGCACAACTGGGCTCACGAATTTAGGAAATTCGTGTTATATGAATTGCATCATTCAATGTTTAGCAGCTACTCCCCAGCTCACTGGCTTCTTCCTTCCCTTCCCCCAAGCCGACACAGCCTCTAACTTGTCATCATATAAGCAACATATCAATAGGACTAACATCCTAGGGTCCAAAGGCACCGTCACCATTACATTTGTTGAGTTGTTGTCAGATATGCTTCGCAACAAAGGTGGGTACTTTGCTCCTGTCAAGTTCAAGAAGATTATAGGCTCGTTGTCTCCAGCGAGGCAATTCGCTACAACTGCGCAGCAAGATTGTATTGAATTTCTCAACTTCATTTTAGATTCACTCCATGAAGACTTGAATCAGAGGGTAGTTAAAAATTCTGAGGAGAAGGCTGCTGTAATGGAGCTTTCTGAGGAACAGGAAAAAACTCGCGAACTCCTTCCAGTGAGACTAGCATCTGCTATTGAATGGGAAAGATATTTAAAGATGAACTTTTCCGTCATTGTGGACTTTTTCCAAGGGCAGTACTTGTCACAGTTGAAATGTCTTGAATGTCGCACGACATCAAGCAGTTTCAACTCTTTTTCAATTCTTTCGATCCCTATCCCTGAACAAAAGACAACTGAAAAGCACGTTGTCCTGCTATTCGATTGTCTAGATCTTTTTGTCGAAACCGAGCTACTTGATGATGATAACAAATGGCATTGTCCACTGTGCAAAAAGTTTACTAAACTGACAAAAAGGATCACAATCTCAAGATTACCTCGGTTGTTGATAATACATTTCAAGAGGTTCAAGATTAATGATGGCCACTTTAAGAAGGTGGAAACGTTAGTTTCTTATCCGGTCAATAGTAAACTTGAGATGACCAAATACTGGCCCACCGTGGGAACTTATCTGAATGAAAGCAACATTAAGCACATGAGCATTGCTAAAGAGCAAAATATCTTATCACAGATGCCGAACCGGTTCCAGGATCCGCCCTTCAACTATAAATTGTATGGAGTGGTAAACCATTTTGGGAATTTGACAACGGGACACTATACGTCATATGTTAAAAAGTTTGAAGAGAATCGAAAAATATTTGAGTGGTGTTATTTCGACGATGCTAGGGTGAGCTATGGGTGTAAAGAAAGCGATGTCCTTAACCCTCATGCGTATTGCTTGTTCTTTCAAAGAGTGTGAAATGTTGCACAAGTTGTTGCTATAGAGCCGAAATGTGAGCCGCTTCAATGAACTTGATCGTTGGATGACTTCCCACTACCTCTTTGCTAATACCTGTCCATAGCCAATCTACCTTACGACTTCTGTCATACTGTACTTCTCCTCTGAAGTTGTCCACGAAACTTCGGTCATTGACAGTGATGTTCGTAGTAAAATTTATGAACTCGTTGAAGATGGCTATTGAAGACCAAAATTGCAACTTTCTAAGACAGGCGACGACAAGGCTCGTTATTTGGCCACCGTTTAAACAATGAAAATAAAGTGGCGCAAAGTCGTTGTGAATGACGTACTTTAGGGCATCTAGGACGGTTGAATAGCTCAAAGGCACACCCCGCTTTTTACCTTTTCCCGACTTAGCACATTCTATGTGGATTAACCTGATATTCATATCTTTGGCGAATTGAAACAACAAGGGATCTGTTTCTTCATTAATGGGTTTTGGGGTTAATGAAATGATAGTGCTTAAATTCAAGCTTTCTAAAAATTTGAAATTAAGCTCTCTCGGATACCCCCCTCTGTACAAATTGGACTGGATAGCATTGAATTTCAACGGTGGCACAAAGACCTGATTATTTCTCATTGGATTGTTTTGCTGTCACAATCCACATCGCCCGCTTAATGAATAATTAATGGACTGCATATTATTACGGACTATTCATCTAAAATAACTTGGGAAGTTTGCAATCGGCAACATTTGTAGCAAGCACTTCTTCAATGGACATTCTTGGGCGTTCCCCTGGTACTTTTGATCCACCGGCAACCCCACTACTATTTTTTAAATAAAGGATATCACCGACTTCACTGAATTTTGTGAGCACGTAGTCTAAATCTTCCTTAGTCAAGGCTGAGCTCACACATAGCCTTACTCTCGCTGTCGTAATCGGTGTGGCAGGATATCCAACAATGACGACAGCAATCTTCATGGAATAGAGCATGCGCGAGACTGCTGGCATTTTCGCCGGAAGATATAAAAGAAGAGGAATGACCGGAGAATCGTCAGCTCCGTAAACAATGAATCCAAGCTTCTTGAGTCCAATTCGCAAATAACGAGAGTTGAAAGCAATGCGCTTCAATCTCTCTTGTCCTTCCCCAGGACTGAGAGTGCCCTTAATGACTTTTAGCGATGATATGATTTGCTCTAGGACGGGAGGAGGAACACTTTCGCCAAAAGTGTTGTTGAAATAGTTGAGCCTCAATTTATCAATTATCCATTTGTCAGCCGCGATGTAACCTCCAGTGGCACCAAATGATTTAGTCAAAGTACCCATTAGAACATCAACTTCGCTCGGATCTACCAGAAAGTAGTCGCAAACACCCCGCCCTTGTGGTCCCAAGGCGCCAATTGAATGTGCCTCGTCAACAAAAAGGTAACACTTATAGCGTTTTTTGAGCTCTACCACAGCAGGAAGATTCACCATATTACCCTCCATAGAATACAAACCTTCCACAGCAATTATGATCTTTTTCCATGGGCGATGAGTTTTTGGTTGGCCTTGAGCGATTTGATTCCTTATTAGTTTCTCCAAATCTTTCATATCGTTATGCTTGAAGACCTTAACAATCGCGCCAGAGAGTCTGATACCAAATCTAATGGAAGCATGGTTAAGTGAGTCACTTATTACCAAGGAATGTGAGTCAACAAGGGAAGCGAAAAAGCTAGCGTTCGTTCCATAGCCTTGACTGACAGTCACCGCATCCTCTTTGCCAACAAAATCAGCGATGACCCTCTCGCACTCTTCGTGCAAGTCAGTGGTACCAATCGCATTTCTGGGCGAACAGGAGGAGGTTCCATATCCTTTGACCTTATTCAAAACATTTTCAGTACAGATTCCATGCGACTGAGCAAATCCTAAGTAGTTATAAGATGACAAATTGAGACACTCTACCGATTCACCAGTGTATATGTAGTCTTTCTTCGTTCGAATCCGCTCAAAGCATCTAATGTATCTTCCTGGCGCCCCATGGACCGGTCGAGCAAAGCAATCATCAATCCTTGTTTTCAACCGGCGAACGTAAAAATTTTCAAATCCATCATACCACGGAGCATAGCCGTCTTTTTCCACCAAGTCCTCGTAGTCTTTCGGTTTGAATATCTTGCCAAAGAAATCACGAATATGACCTATGATTATTAAAATCAAATAGCTGAGCAACGTCGCAAGATGTATTAGGTAGGGAGGCTCATCATCGATTGGTGTCGGCAACGGCTCGCCGACTGGATGTTGAGAAACATATAAATATTTTTGTGAGGTTAGCTTGCCATACTCAAGATCCGCTTTGACCTCGTCCGTACGGTCGTCTACTGGTGCATCGGGGATGAGGGACGACATTGATGTGGTGATCAAACTTTGCTGTTACGTCCGGGCTCGAATAAGGAGGTTAACACTGAGATATTGAACATGCTTGGTCGTTCGCGCGTTCCAAAGGCGCGACGAGCGTTTTCGCGTCTGCTATTTATTCTAGGTGAACCCTATCGCACTATATGATAAACGTCATTTGAGAAATTTGCAGCGCCCGTATGAATGCGTGCTCATGTAGACTGACCCGTAGATGCGTACGTCATGTACGATCGTTTCTCATCACCGAGTAACTCAAGGGTATTTCGGTGTGGAATCACTTCCCAGTCGAGGTGCGCAATTGATAACTTCGTCACATCTTTCATATGAGCATCCACAAAGGTGTGACATTTCGACATCATGGACACATCTTCAATTCCTGAAAACGCTTCGTCCAAGATCAAGATTTCAGGCCTTTTTATAATTGCTCTCAAAAATAATGCCAACTTTTGCATTGAAACCGGTAGTTGGACGAAAGATTGCTCGTATTTATCTTTGATCTCGCTTTCAAAAGATTCCAACACAAATTTTGCATAAGGCAGGACTTGTCCTTTGAACTTGTAGTTGAAATTTGAGTTTCCAACGTTGGGTACGAGTCCATTCAAAATCACATCTCGCATTGTCATGTATGAAGGGACTATCGCATGAAGCTCAGGCGACGACAATCCAATCTTATTATTGATGTCAAAATAGGTGACTCCAGTTCCCGGCTTTCTTAAAGTTCCATTCATCATCAATACTGAACGCCAAGACTGAGGGTGATCCGCGGTTATCAATGATAATATCGTTGTTTTACCTGACCCATTTGGACCAATGATACGCCAGCTCGAACCTCTATCAATTTTCCAGTCGAAATCTTTAAGAACATGTGAATTCTTGTACGCCACGAAAGCATTGTAAAATTCAATATGTGCGTCTGCCTTGGGAACCAGTCTGAGTGCATTGATTACTCTGGAAGATGAAATTGGCAATTGCGAAGTAGCCAGTCTCTGCTGTGCTTCCCGGATATGCTCGAGAACATCTGATCTATCGCCAGAGGTAACAATTCCCAGATCGTCCACATACGCAACATTGGCTATCCACTGAGGCACTTCATCACGTATGTTTAGCCCAATTACGATACTAACCTTTTGCTCATCCGACAAGATTTTCATGGCTCTAGCGACAGTATCACGGGCTCTTACGTCAAGACCCAAAAAAAAGTCATCGACGATGAGTAGCTTTGGTCGTTTGTGTAGTGCTTTCGCAATTCTTGCCCTCCTCATTTGTCCATTACTCAAGTTGTTGATCCACTTGTGTTGCAAATTTGATAAATCGAGGACTTCCATGAGTCTCAACGCCAAATTTGGGTCAGCATGATAGCTATTGTTATAGTTATTCGCACCAGTAATGAAATTGAAAACGGAATTCACGTCCGAAGACAATTCTGCGTCACCCTTGAATGAATAACTCTCATAACGTGCAGCGACGTAGACTTTGTCTAGGCCGGATGTATCCCGGAAACTTAGACGCTCGATTCCATGACGATGTCCATGAAGTGACATGTAAGGATAAACTCTGGCTGACGGTGGCCGTGAGAAATGTTTAGATCCCAATATGTCTAAGAAGTCTGATTTGCGTGGTCCTATTATGCCCCATGCTGAGGGACCGGTATTATGCTCATAAATTTCGAAACTCTTGATTGGATTCGAAAATATGTTCCCTTCGTTCTTTCCTCTTGAAAATGATTTTTGAAAATGAGCATTTTCGATTTTACAAATACAATTTGCAACTGCTTTGCTCATCACTTTATTGCTCGAAAGAGGTTGACTCATGGAAAAGCGTGAACTACGCTCAGAAGATCTTCTATACAAAACACGCTTTCTGTATACAATATGATTACTGCTATGGACTTACGTTTGGAAATTGGCTACCTTGCAAGAAATAGATGTTTAATTAGTTACAGAAAAAGTACCTGCCCTTCCGATATGTCTTCCATCATTTACTTCACGGAACTGGAAAGAATTGTAAACCACATAAACGCATGAGTTCCGAAGGAACACGTGACATAGTACTGATCACGCTCTCCCCACCGCCTCTCAGATTGTCGTTAGTCCAACATGGAATTGACAGACTTGACTGTTTCTGGAATGGATGCGTCAACTGGGGCAACGTCTGAAGATGCTGAGAATGCCATTACTCGGTTGGAAGATGAGATAGATGGAATGTACACCCTGTTAGAGTCTAAGTTTTCGTCTTTATGGGTTAATGCATCGCGTAACGCCCAGAGCTTGCAAGAGAGAGTAAACATCCAAAAGCACAGAGACTTTTTGGTTTCACAACTAAGTGCCGCTAAAGAATTAGTCTCAGATGGTACGACTTCAGCAGAAGCAGGCTCTGTCGAGGATCCGCTGATGCGAATGAGCAATGGAGCTGACAATCTCGAACAACAAACTGGCCAAAAATCATTGTCACAGCTGGCAAACGAAGCTTTGGACACCTTAGACGCCAAACTAGAAGAAGTTGAGAAACAAGCGGGGAGATTTGTTAGCCTGGTAACCTCTTTCTTCTCGGGGGTAATTACAGTTAACGAGCCTCAACAGGATGCAGAGCAGATGTCCAAATCACAATTGAATGCACATCAATTTCCAGATGCTGCTTATGGGACGTCGCGTTATGACTCAGAGCTTTTCAAGCTACATACGTCAGAAGACATTTACTTGAAGGAAAACAATGATTTATATGAAGAGTTGAACAATTTTGATATCTCGAGCAAAACACCCGAAATAACCGCTCTATTGGAGAAGTACCCAGACACATTACAAAGGTTAATGAACAGCTTGGTTCCTTTGAGGATTTCCTACAAAAATTTTTGGTTCAAGTATTTTGAGCAAGAAAACAATCTTAAGTCAAGCGAGAGAGCTAGAAAGGAGCTCTTGTCGTTGAAAGAGCAAAATGAAACTGCAAACGACGGCGGGCTTGAGGGGCAAATCAAAGACGACGTGGACGATTTTACGTGGGACGACGAAGAAGATGACATTGAGGCTGAGGTAGTAGAAAACTTATCCAAACCATCTCTGGTGACATAGCAAATTTAAGTTCCTGCACAAACCCCTGATACTTGATGTAGTTTTATTTAGAGCTTTGTGCTTGCGAGCTCTACGCCAGCTAAAAGGGTCATGGCAAGAAAAGCTGATCAAGGAAATATGGCAGGCCAAATGGGCGAGGAAATGGAGAATACAAACAAGCGTCTGTGTGACTCAAAAAGGGTCTGGGTCACGATGTCTAATGGAACGCCTACTTCAGTAATGATGAGCAGGTACGCACTTATTGATGATTTGAAGACGGCTGTTCATGACAAGCTTTACAATTCTTTGGGTCAACACTACGACCCATCTGAACTTCAAATTTTTGTTAGGCGGAGCGACAGATTACAGAATATTGGCCCTTCTGCAAAAGACTCACACATGAACCGAATAAAACCGGGAGCCAAACTATCCAATGGCAAAGTGCTCACAGACAAACCAGATGGCCTGGATAATAATTTACTTCTAGAGCCGGACAAGAATGTCTGGAACTCGATTGACACTTACTACGGAGGGGAGATGGGAATGTGGGATGCTTTTGTGATAGGCGTTAGCCAGGATATCGAGAGCCTGAAGGGCAAAAATGCAATGCTAGACGGTCTACGGACTGATCTAAATGTGCCACCTTCGCTGCACACGTCAAAGAAGTTGCAATCGAATATTTCGCCTAGTGGCCCAAATATACACACTCCTATGTCACAGTTTCCATTGCAACCCCAGACCAGTTTGCACAGGAGAGATTCGAATATGGAGAAGAATCACTCTGAGTCTCCGACATCTGCGACAAGCCTGCCTCTGCAAAAATTTGGGAGCTCAAATTTGCACACGCGATCACAATCAAATTCTTCACAATCTTCTAGTTCTCTAAATCCCCAATCAAAAAGCAGTAACTCACAAGCAGTTTTGCTTCTCCCCAAGAATTTTTCCTTGAGTGAACAGCCCCATAGGAAGCTATACCGAGGTGATATCCAACTCTCGACGCCCACCAAAAACAAAGAACTATCTGCGTCTCGCGACGTTTCGAATGGAGCCAGAGATGATGTACTGGAATCCAGAGCGGATGACGCCATTGCACTTCTCACCTCAAAAGTGAGCGAGGACACGTACAAGTCTCAAACGGCTGAACCTAACTCTGATAGCATTCTGCTGACAAAGATATCCCGCAAGGATTCAAGATCTCGCTTGGACTTTAAAGAAATCACAATCAACACATCTACTTTTGAACAAGTGCTACCTCTGATCTCCGTATTGGTTGTCGAGGACAATTCCATTAATCAGGCTATTCTAGGCGCATTCCTACGAAAACATAAAATTCATTACCAGATCGCAAAAAACGGCCAGGAAGCAGTAGACAAATGGAAAAAAGGTGGATTTCACTTAGTGTTAATGGATATTCAATTGCCTGTGAAATCAGGTATCGAAGCGACGAAAGAAATTCGGCATCTCGAGCGAGTCAACAGCATTGGAGTTTTCGCGCAACACGAGTTGAATACTGGTAACCAGAAAAGCGAGCAGAAAGTCAGAGATGATCAGAGATTAGACATTAGTGTCTTCAGGTCTCCTGTCATAATTGTGGCTCTCACTGCTTCTTCAAATTCATCAATCGACAAGAAGAATGCTTTGACAGCCGGCTGTAATGACTTTTTGACAAAACCTGTGAACCTCGTTTGGTTACAAAATAAAATTACGGAATGGGGGTGCATGCAAGCTTTGATAAACTTTGATGGCTGGAGAAGAGGGACGGCCAACTCGTCGGTAGGCGGCTACATCTCAAGACAGAAGATTGAAGGATCGAGAGGACAAAGCGTAACGTAATTTTATCTCCGCTTGAAATACACTTACATTTGTCCATCCGAAACTTAGACATTTGTTTCCTGTTATATATATTGAATTTGTAGCCTATTTTCGTGCAAAATTGGCTCTAATAGTGGATGAACAGACCTGAAAGTAAGCCTTCATTTCATCTCTTACGCTCAACCCGCGTTATCCTGTAGACCGTTTTTCCTACCCAGTCGTGCGCACACCTCAGAGCTGAGAGTTCATCGCCCAAAACTTAGGAATACTTTAACTCAAGATCAAGATGTCGACCGAGAATACCTCTAATCCTAATGAAAACGCAGATATACTACCAAAGACGCCACTGATTGTGTTACCACTAGAGGCGATCGACAGAGCAATAGGACTGCAGATGAAAATACTCTTGACTAACAACAAAGAATTTCATGGCAAGTTGGCGGGCTTCGACGACTTCGTCAACGTTGTGTTGGAGAACGTCAAAGAAGTTGATAACGACGGTAACCAAGGGAAGCCAGTCAGAAAAATGCTATTGAATGGAACGCAGATAGCAATGTTGTGCCCTTTAGGTTGAGGAACATAATGTTCCGCTAGTTCATTTTTAGCCGACTTTTACTTGTTTCAAGCTACACATCCTTGACGTCAATGAAGGGGTGTTCGTAACCTTGAGTTCTAGCCTTTGTTGTGTAAAAGAAGGCAGCATCACATCGGTTGGGATATGTTTGAATTGTCGAGCATAACCCTTGTACTTGATCATACTGAAAGAGAAGGTGGGCTAAAGGAGTTCGATATGTTATGAGTTTCTATAGTGTACGGTCACTAGCTCTGATAGACGCCTATCTTTAGATAAAAGTATTGCTTCTACTAGGAAGATAACAGTGGCAACAGACCTGCATATGTAATATTTATAGACTCTCAGAACGACATATCCCCGACTCAACGTAATTTAAGACCAATGCAACTAACGTTTTCCATTGAGCCGACGAGCGAGGTTCGCCTCATAGATATGTCCGATGATATGGAGCTAGCGGATGTTAAGGCGTTAATATTTCACGAAACCGAAATACCTCCAGCAGTACAAGTTTTAGTCCATAATAACCGAATTCTTGAGAGTGGTGGATTATCGCTTCTTGACTTACAAGTGAAAGATGGCGACATAATATCCGTGCAAATTAACGAGAAGTGCATCGCCATTAGTCCGGAGGAGATAGAGAATATGCGACTTGCGACAAATTCTGATGCCAAGCTATACCATCATTCAAAGCTGCTTGTACCTCAGTTACATGCTGTTCTCGATAACCGAGCTAAATTCAAAGAGAATTTTCAGAAACTACTGTATGGTATCGGAACTGCAGACTTGGCGGCACTTAAGGAGTATGTTAATTTGCAACGAAATTCTGGACAACTGAAAGAACTGGAGCTCAGTCGTCAAAAAGAGATTGAAGAGAACTTGCAACTAGCATATGATATAGCTCCCGAATCTTTCGTACCTGTCAATCTATTATACATCAAAGTAAAGATTAATGGTCACGAAACTTATGCTCTAGTTGATTCAGGCGCTCAAAAGACCATCCTCCACTCAAAGTTAGCAGAAAAGTTTGGAATACTGCGATTAATCGACAGAAGATTCGCGTCAATGACAATGGGCGTTGGTACCCAAAAATCAGAAGGTCGAATTCACAGCGTCTCTATCAGCATGGGAGACACCAATACCGATGTCCCATGCTCTTTCACAATCCTTGACGTGCACGTAGGCATACTTTTTGGCCTCGACATGCTCAAAAGCCACAAGTGCAGCATTGACTTATCACAAGACGCCTTAATAGTGAATCAGCAAGCCATACGTTTTTTGTCGGATTATGAAATTGAGAAGAAAGTTTTGCCTTTCCAGCAAACACTTCAACACGCCGGAGGAACCTCGAAAGGTATCACAGCTATAGACAACATACCTCAAATTGATACGAGCAGAAGTGTTGATGCGAAGACAGACTCCTCGAGGACGGGGACTTGGGAGAGTAAACTGAAGAGTGACAAATCGGATGGCCTGTTCTCGGAAAGCAGCATCTCTCAAATCACTTCATTGGGATTCACTAGAGACGAAGCAATCGCAGCTCTAAAGATAGCAAATGGTAATGTGGAACTTGCCGCATCGTCTTTGTTTTGAGTTTATTAACTAAATTCACGAAACAAAAATCCCAAACAAATCTGTAGTTGAACGGAGTAAGTACAGACTTAAATCACATTCTCCAATTCTTCTTCGGATCTCTTTTTTAAAACAAGAGGTTTTCCAGTTACTCTGAAATACAAATCCTTGATGTCATCCGTGGTTGACTCAAAATGAGAAGATGGGTCATAGCTTTTGGAGATGAAAATGTTGCTCTCCGACCCATCGTGTTTTGGCTCGTACAACTCGGCAAGTCCCATCAAAGTGTCGAGCCGGGTACCTAGTAACTTAAAGGCCGGTTCCAACTCTACATGAGGTGTTGCCGTTTCCACTATGGTGGAGACAATCGCAAGATAGTAGCCTTTCGGGACAACACAATGCTCATCGGACAAAACAGCAACGTAAATATCGTTTTTACGCCCAACCTGGTTTTGTGGGATGATGATTTGGACTGAATCCAAGTCGTTTGTGCCTGGCACTGGATGATCCAAAATGCACATTGCCCGTATCACCTTGTGGCCAGTCTTTTTGACTCTGTCGGGAAAATACGTTGGATCTGCGATCACAATGGGTGCTCTAGCTGTTCCTTCCTTTGTTTCCACACCTGCAAATTTGCCCTCATCGAATAAAACCTTGTCGATTGGTGTGTCCAACATGTAGGTACCACCATAAATAGCTGACAACCTCGCAAAACCTTGTGGCAATTCTCCTAAGCCATATAAAGGATAGATATATGGCGATTTCCCGTACTTTGCAACAGATTGAACATAAAGAATGATCCTTTCCACAGTAGGTCTGGCAATTTCGGTCAAATAATCGTCATTAGCCCACAAGGCCATTGCGTGACCGATGAAGTCTTTGGTACCTCTTTCCAATCCAAAATGAGTGTATACTTCGTCCATTGTATTTTTATCCAAATCCAAACCTTGATGAGTTGACGCAACTTCTTCGTCATACCCAGCGACGAATTCTAAAAACCTTTTCATTCTCCTCTTTTCGAAGATGCCCATGAGAGAACTCTTCAAAGCTTCTATCTCATTTGATGGGACCTTCGAAATTCTGCCCGCTCGATACACATAGCTCCCCCCAATTTGTTTGAATTCAATATACTTCGTAACGTCCGTGTGTACCAATATGTTTGTCAATTCGCCATTGCTCATCAAGAACTTGGGAATCAAATCAACACACCAATCACGATCACGGCCACCAATAGTGGTCGGCTTTTGAGAAGAAGGCTTGAACTTGGAATACAACTGCAGTAAGTTTAAAGACGCAGACTCTCCTCCATAAAAGTCCTGCCTATCAATATGAAGTACCTTCTTCCCTTCGACAGACAAAATACCGGATAGCACACATTCCGTAAGACCAGTGCCTAAAACAATAACGTCGTAATTCTCGTCCATTGTGATTTCGATATCGACAACTATGCTACGAGGGGTTGAGAACAACTATGAAAACGTCTGTATAAATCACGTGATAGACAATTCAAAAGTACTGAACTCCGCTTCAAACGAGGTTATGGAATCGCTCTCTTCCTTTCAAAAAACTATTCTTGATAATCTCGCTGATTTCTTTTGGATTCGATGTAATCTTAGTGAGATTTTCAAAGCCCGTCTCCGTAATAAGCAAGTCATCCTCTATTCTGACTCCACCAACGTACCAATACCTGTCTAGAATATCCTTATTGATATACCCCATCTTCGACGGTGAATCGAGGACGTCCTTGAGTAAAAAAGGCGAAAAATACACCCCCGGCTCATCAGTCAAAACCATTCCCTTCAAAAGTCTCCTGCGGAGTCTTAAATACCTTAATTTAGGGTCGGGGTCGTCGTAATTCGCGTAGCCCCCGACGTCGTGAGTATCCATACCCAACAAATGACCAAGTCCGTGAGGGAAGAAGCTCACGGAAATGTTAGAATTTAGCAATTCTTCTTCCGGAAAATCTTTAAATATTCCTAGTTTGATGAACTCTTGGATTAGGATTCTGTGGGCCTCCAAATGAATGTCATCCCAGAGTGCCCCCGGCTTGATTAGAGACATCGTCTTCGTCTGCATTTTCAAAACTATTTCATAGATTTGCAAGTGTTCCTTTGTCCAATCTCCATTCACTGGAAAACATCTCGTAACGTCAGAAGCGTAGCATTTCCACTCAGCTCCTGCATCAATCAAAACAGACCTTTTTTCAGCTCCAATGTCATCGTTGTTCTTCACGTAATGCAAAGTTGAGCAATTAGGACCAGCGCAACAAATCGGATCATACAGCTGGTACTTTGAACCTTGTCTGAGAGCATGATACATAAACTCAGCGTGAATATGAGTTTCATTGGTCTCAATTGGGGTAGCTGACATAACTGCTAAATGGCATGTGTCAGTAATTGCAGCCGCGTGCCTCATAAGTTGTATCTCGTAAGAGTCCTTGATCAATCTAGATTCATCAAGCGAATAGATGAAAGCAGGATCCTTCTCAATCAAGAAGCCAGAAAAGATTTTGTTCCATTGATTCACATCGGTGGTGTAAATTGAGGAATTTCTATTTTTGAGAGTCGAAAGTAAATTTTCCACATCCGCTTCGAACTGAACGTCATCTACGTCAAAAGACTTCAACGCATCTTCACGCAGCATTGGCAAGCCGCTCCACATAATATCTTCTTCGTCGACATTTGGAAGAAATAGAGTGAGATGGTCTCGTTTCGCATGGTAGAGGACATGAGATCCAGGGATATCACAGCCGCTTAAGTAGTAAAAGTACCGATTTTGACGCATTGGCTTTGTCTGATCGCAGTATTGATAGAGCTCAAGATTCTCTCCGCTCACAAAAAAGACAACGTCAGGATCATCCTTTTTCTCTTGAAAGTGTTTGTAAACATTCCTTGCATGTTGTTTGGCAGGATACTTTGCTGTTGTCACCATTTTGCAAATACAGAGTCAAACTGATATACAAATCCAGGGAGTAAACAAGATGTGAACGCCTGCAGCGCTCTGAGCGCACGGCTCCACGTGCGGCACTGAGATGTGCGGCGTTGTTATCATTCCGATGAGGAAAGAGTTAAACTGAAGTCCCCATACTTAAACGTCTGTAGTGATCTAGCTTACCATCTCACTTCTCATAAGTTAATTGCAACACTGAAGGCGAGACATGTGGCGTTGCTACAAAGTGAAGAATTATTGGAAACTGAAAAGCCACAGAATCGCAGAACAAGTAATGATTTTTTAGGAAGTGAATCCAACCTACTTTGTCACCTAACGAGTAAAACAACGTCCCCAACAGGCATTATAATAATACGAGGGCTCGGTTTAAGCTGGCATTGGTGACAACACCCTTTGGACATTTGCTGTGCTGGTGCGTGCGGAGCTCAATTTACACTCGCCACTCACACTTGAGTTCCACAAGTTACTTAGGACGCATTAGATTAAGATGGAGAGATTACAACGGTTACTAGGTGGTAGTCATGGTATTGGTGGCCAGGGAGGTTCACAACTGTCAGACTCCGCATCTATAGATGACGCCGAAACTGTTTACATCTCGTCATTAGCCCTTTTGAAGATGCTCAAACATGGCAGAGCTGGAGTGCCCATGGAGGTCATGGGGTTGATGCTTGGCGAGTTCGTAGATGATTTCACTATTCATGTTAAGGACGTCTTTGCCATGCCTCAATCGGGCACCGGTGTTTCTGTTGAAGCTGTTGATGACGTGTTTCAAACAAAAATGATGGACATGTTACGGCAAACTGGTCGTGACCAAATGGTTGTTGGTTGGTATCATTCACACCCTGGTTTTGGCTGTTGGCTTTCATCAGTTGATGTAAACACTCAACAGAGTTTCGAGCAATTAAACAAAAGGGCAGTCGCGGTTGTGATTGATCCAATTCAGTCAGTGAAGGGCAAGGTCGTCATTGATGCTTTCAGGACTATCGATGCAAGTACATTGATGAGGGGCCAGGAGCCACGGCAGTCCACTTCCAATGTGGGCCATTTAAACAAGCCTTCCATTCAGGCTTTGATTCATGGCCTCAACCGGCAATACTATTCTTTGAACATTGACTACCATAAGTCGCTGTACGAGACTAATATGCTCTTGAATCTTCACAAAAAGACCTGGCAGAGTGGTTTGAAAATAAAGGACTACAATCATTCAGAATCTGAAAGTTTGGCCGACATGCAAAGTTTGGTGAAGATTGCTAGGTCATATAATGAGAGGGTGAGTGAAGAAAAGGAATTACTGGAAGACCAATTGAAGACCAGATACGTCGGAAAGCAAGATCCGAAAAAGCACTTGGCTGAAACATCCGACAGAATCATAGAAAACAGCGTAACCTCCTTGTTGACGAGCAATGTAAACTCCATTGCCATTCAATAAGTTCAATTCGCGCTAGTGGTAACATAGCAACACACATATCCTATGCGTGACGAGTCTCAGAAGTTGTTAAGCACACGATCGCAATGCTCGACAGCCATTGTGTATTTAGAAACGACTCTTTGGCCAAGAATAGTCGATGTGGGCAACACATGCGTCACACACGCGACAAATGACACAAATTTGAGTTCGAGAATTCGTTTCTCTTGACTTGCTGCGCTTGAGTGTAAATAGGTCATGAACAAGGGTACAAACTTCTCGAATTCAATGATTTTATCAACGTAAGCTTTCTGTAGTGCTTTTGAACGAGTGATAGAGCGGACCTCAGCAAAATTGGTGAAATAAGAAATGCTGTCACCTAGGACTGACTTGCGAAAGAGGTGGGGATGCCTCGCAGCAAAATCATTCCATGCCACAATGTTTTTAACAAGCATAGAATTTATCAAAGAAGTAGCAATATAATTTGATGAGATTTCGTCGTCATGCACATACAATTCGGTCAAAGTCTGACGGCTCGAATTTGGAAGGTCGGTGAGTAACATTAGAATCCACAAGTCTTGCAAGTCATCTAAATATGAGTTCATTAGTATTTCCTGATTCTTTGCACCTTCTATGTCAAAGGAAGATCGTTCGATGTCTTTTGTACTGAATATAGTTCTATTCGATGCCGTGGTCTCGATCAAAATAGGTAGTTCATTTTCGCAAGAAGCAAGATAAGAAAGAGGAACCACGCAGTGCTTGGTTCTATGTATCTCATTCTTTCGAGGAAGTCGAAGGCCATATTTATCACACAAGATAAGTGAAGCGGAAAGACTAGATGGGTCTGTTGCGATAAACTTCAGGCACCCGTCACCACAGTCTATGAACTTGACATTGTGGACAACTAACGTAAAGCTTTCTTGTGAAGCGCTGTCATCCCTGTGAGACCCGAAATACAAATTAGAGAAATCTGCAGGTGTAATGTTTGGAGCCAAATGCTTTTTGGCGGGAAAACCATCAAATAAGTGCCGAAGTGGCTCAGGAATTTTCATCATTGGATTGTTCAAGATGGGCGTACTTGGCCTGTCGCGTTCGCCAGTTCGCGAGCACCTAGTGCTCATCATTCACCACAGCTTACAAATAAAAAAGGTCTGAACAAATGCATTAGTATGCCATTCAAGAGATTGATATCTATTTTAATACCACCTTTCACCGAGAGAATCAGTCTTATGGATGTAGCACCTGAAGGAAGCTAAGCAGATCAACCGAGAGACTACTCTTCTTGAGATACAAGGTCAATGCTGAGATCAAACCATTCCTCCCCTGCAAACTTGCAGTCACTTTCTCCGTGATTAACAAAGCCTATTTTTTCATAGAACGGAACCAACTGCTTGTGTGCAATAATGACTATCTTGCCTCCCAAATCTTGATTTGATAATTTCTGAATATAGTCATGCATCAACAAAGTTCCCAAATTTTTGCCCTGCCACTTAGGATCAATAACTAGACCATGAACTCCTATATTTCTGGATTGCTCTATGTGACCTTTGCTTGGATCGTCTTTCAGCGGAAGTTCCATTGACTCGGAAGTAATTTTGTCATGATAAGTCTTTGTTGCGATAATTTGACCAATTAAAGTTTCCTTGACAACCGACAGCTTGATGGGTAGCTTCTCGTAGTCTGAGTCTTCCTTATTGGCAACGACAGACTCTTCAGAGTCAGAGTCATACTTGACACTTTTGTTCTTCTCTAATCTTTCCGCTACCTCTGGCAAGTTCACAGCATTATATTTGTAGCCATATTCTCTAACGAATAATCCTGAACAAAGTTCAGGACAAACCGTCAATCTGTACCTCAATTTTTCTTTGCTGCATCTTTCGGCTTCGGGGAACCCCTTCTCTTCCAAGGCGACACAAGAGTCTAAGTCCTCAATCGTCAAGGGACGTATGGATAAATTAGGTGGAAAGTCCGCCATTATTGCAATAGCAGAAGATTTGATTTCCGGACAGGGGGTTTTACGACGTGAGGATTCATGGGTCGTGCAGAACTCATATCGTACCTGACAAGAGGGCCACTACCTACAATTGAGGTTACATATGTGATAGTACGATCTGTATGTCGAAATTTGACTGACTCTATGGTGGATGTTTATTCTAATAGAGGCTCCGGTTCCTTAGGAGAATCTTCGGTAACTAACTTGTTGCTAACCTTCCAGAGATGAACAATATTATCATCAGCCGTAGATGCAATTGTCCAATCCATAAATGGACACCAGCTGATATCAGTTACGGCACCTGTGTGACCCGCATGAATCATAAATATTTCCGGAGATCCATCCTCCGCATCTTCTTGGGCCTGCTCTTCCCCTATTTTGCCCAAGTCCCATAAGATCACTCTTCTATCTTGTGAGCCAGATGCTAGTATCCCATCTTTGTGGGGTGAAAACTCCAAGCTTGTGATTGCATCCCCATGGCCCATCATAGTGTGTAGTGGATCGAGATTTTGCGAGTCTTTTGATAACATTCTGATATCTAGGAAGTTGATGTTCGAATCAGAGTTTCCAATTGCGATCAAGTTTTGGGAAAAAGGAGAGAATGCAAGACTATTGATTCCTTGACATCCATTGTTACGGTAACAAAGGGAGTAAGAGGCTGGCGATCTCGTATCATAGATCAAGAGTCTCTCGTCGTCCGACGCTGAGCCGAAAACTGTAGACGTGAAGTTGTGCCACTTCGCATCGTTCACAACATCATTGTGTTCATTGAATACTTTTATCAAATTGCCATCATTTTTATAGATATCCAGGATCGCCACCGTTTTATCGTCCGAAGCGGTGAGCAACAATCCACGTTCGAACGCGTTCCATGATAGGCCATATCCATTCTCTGAATGAGGTCTGAACTGGCCGACAACTTCACGCTCTTCCAAGTTAAACACACTGCATTCACCATCGCCGTTGATAGTAGCAACGACATTTGGGTCTTGAGGCATATACCGGGCTCTATTGACTTCTTTACCTGTTTCGAATTTCTTTGATATCTTAATAATTGATGATACCTTCTTTTTGGCTCCACCTTCTTTCGTCTGTGGATTAGGCAACTGTGTGGAAGCTATTTTCAAATAGTTTTTGCTCTCACCTGATGTATGAGTTCCTAGTAACAACTTTGCATCAATGGCTTCACCGATGCTGTGTTGTGGAAGCCACTGAATCGTTAGCGAAGGCCATGTGAGAGCTGTCTCGCTCACGAAATCGTACATATAGCGACAGTTCTTCCTCCATAGTCCGTACTCTTCTTTGATACTTGATTCATCTTGCTCCGCGGACATTTGGGTCGATTGTTAGCTTGGTGTTGAATTTCAGATACACCGCACCAGCTCGTCCCCTGTATGATCTTTACGACCACGGGTGTGCAGGATTCAGATGCTACACTTCAGTTTACTCGTAGATGCATTGGTTATACCATTATACCAAACCGACAGACGCAAGTGTTTGTTCATAGCCATCAATGACCTTAAGGACATGTCTAATGTGCTCGAAGTAAGGAAAGTTTTGAAGATTCTCCACGTAGAAATCGTTCAGATTTCCAGAGGGGCTTGCAGCAGCGTGCGATGTTGTCATGCTCTCTAAATCTGATCTCAAGATCTCAAAAATCTTGGTATTCTTCAATCTGTCTAAAAGCTGTTGATTTTTGTTAACTCTGACGAAAAATGATTTTGTACCTCGCAGCCGGTAGGCCAACAAAGTCTGTTGCAAAAGTTGTGCCGCAGATGAATCAATAAAAGTCATTCCTTCTAAATCAAACACCATGTATTTTGACATAGATGCATCTCTGCTTCTCTTGGAAGCAGGGTGGGCTTTGGTCGACCCATACATTTCAAGCCTTTTGAGTCTCACCCTCAAATCACTGGCATTTGCAAACGTCAATGGCTCTGGGATTTTGATAATTAAGCAGCCCTCGATCTCCTCCAATGCGTTTAGATTGAGAGTGCGTAGATTGTCTGTGAATATATTCAACTGTGATGGTCTTTTTTCGTGGCCTAGCGGTCTGGATGCGGGAGAAGTAACAGTTCTAGTTGCTCCGCTCGAGAGGTCTGCATTCAAAAAAGTGTTCGTTCCCGGTATCCGACCCAAAATTTGAATGTTGGACTCTGCTGAATTTTTTATAACTCTTATCAACAGATAAATCAAGCCAACTGCAATACCCGCTTCCATGGAAAAGAATATCGTGGTCAAAACAGTGATGGTGAAGGTGATGATCTCATCGTAACCTCTGGCCCGCCAATGAAATGAAAGCTCTCTTGGGCCCTCGCTCATTAACAGGATTCCAATGACACCAGCTATGACACTCAATATACACTTAGGAATGTAGTATAAATATCCAAGAAGGTATCGTGCCGTAACAAGAGAAAAAGCCCCCATAATTGCTCCCGAGAGGGTGGTCCTTGCCGAGATAGAGTTTAATTTCGAGCGGCCATAGCCGCCAAATGACGGCAAGCCACCGAAAATTGAGCACGTCAAGTTGATCATGCCAAGAGCTACGAGCTCACGGTTTGACGAAATGGGTAAGTTGTACCTTGAGCCCAAAGACTTCAGGGCAGTAGTAGACTCGAGGAAACCAAGCATCGCACAGGTAAATGCCGAAGTGCTAAGTGCCTTCATCAATCTCAAATGCCGCGTGGACAAAGGGTCGTAGACCGGTACATCGGTGCTTACGTCTGAGATAGGTCCCACTATCTCTATACCTTTATGACTCCATCCAAATTTACTGCACAACACTGTTGAGACTGCCACAACAATAAGGATTTCGGGGAAGAAGATGGCAAAGCGTAGCCATTCCGCCTTTGATTTGCTTGCGATCTTCTTTATCTGCCTAAGTATCAGTATCACCAAAAATGCTGCGATGCTTATTTTGAATGTGAGAGCATGCGCTTCTTGAAAGTTTTCGACGACAAACAAAAGCTTATCAAAGGGGGAGTGTATATCAGCTTCGCTTCTATCGTTAATGACTTTGTTCAAGAGATTCTCTAGTCCTAACATGGGAATCAGGGAGTTGATCACCATAACAGCACCTACTCCACAGATGAAGCCTTTAAGTAAAGACTCACAAAGAACGTTGTCGAGGAATCCAAATCTGCCTAAGCCAAATGCCAATAATGTGGCCCCACTCCCAAATGTAATAGCCACTACGTACTCCGTAGGAGTCAATTTATCTTTCTTCGTGTGATGTAGTAGTGGCTCCACGGCTTGCCCCACAATGAGCGATATTGGGGCCTCTGGGCCTGTTATCATCTGAGGAACAGACCCCAAAACCATGTAAATTAAAGGGGCTATGCCCAACGAGTACAAGCCACATGTGACTGGAACTTTAGCTAAAGAGCTGGCATACGAAAGAGCCAAAGGGATCTGAAACGCAGCTAGCGAAACACCTCCCGCCAAGTCACCCAAAAAAAATTCTAACGAGTATTGGGAAACCCAGGAGAACATCGGAATGTAATATGGGAGGAGTTCTTTGAAATTGGGTGCGGCACCACTTCGAGCCGACTCAGGGGAAGGAAAGGAATCGGAACCGGAGAGGCTCAAAACATCGGGAACAACAGTTGAATTGTGCTTGGGGGAGGTGAATGACTCCTCATCCGATACAGAAGCGTTTTCAGTGTAGGAAGTTACTGAATATATGCCATTTTTCGCTCCTACTCTCTGTAGAAGCGAGGAATTCTCGTCGACCACCCTCCTAGATGAGATGGGCCGTTGAGGCTCATTTTGAGATGACGGTTTCATGCTATCTCGTATGAGTATCAGGTTAGCATCACTATCCGTTCGGCCCATGTCCTACCTGAGCTGGAAGGTTGTCCCCAGAGGTTCTACTGCGAGTGCAGGTAATCCTCACGTTTATAACGCGCACGTGAACGGTGCCATGTTTCGACATGGGCCAGATGGTATGCTCAGAAGCAAAACTAGATATAATTGAGCAACAGATCTATGCCACCTTTCGAAAGATAGACCCGTGGCTCTTACGCTCGAGTCAATTTTCCCGACGACATAACTAATCTTCGAAGTTGCACAACTGAAGAGACTGCTGGTGGCACTTCATAAATCAAATTAACGACCATGCCAGACGAGACGAAAAGAATGCATTTATATATTCAAGCGTCAATATCCATTGCGGTGTTTTCGAAATTTACGCGGCCGTTTTAAGCCGCATCGCTTGGCTTGCTCACCAACAGGAGGCCGGTTCGAAAATCCCGGTATCGCACAAGAGTGCAGGTGACGAATCGTCCTCAAAACTGAAAAATACAACCACAAATATTGCAAGCTATCTAAGATGTTACGCACGTTCGGAAACAAAAGATTCTTGTCATATACGGGCGTTAAGCTTAATACGCTTGTTTTCATTGAATGCACGAAAAGCGGTATAACCTCTCTGTCTTTGTCCGCAATTTCCGCTGCGAAAGCCATTGGACAGCCTGTCACTGCAATAGTAGCTGGTCCAGATGGAGGAGAAGCTGTGAAGACTGCCTCGAAAGTCGATGGAATTTCAAGGTTACTTTTGGCTAAAGGTCAAAACTATCGTCATTATCTAGCAGAAGAATTGGCACCTCTTTTCAAAGAAGTCATCGAAAGCAACGGGTTCTCTCATTTCGTAACACCCGCTAGTGCTGTTGGAAAATCCTTTTTGCCCAGGCTTGGTGCGCTCCTCGATGTTCAACCGGTATCCGAGGTTGTTAAAATTGAGTCGAAGGATGTTTTTGTAAGACCGATTTACGCAGGAAATGCTTTGGCGACAGTCAAGAGCAAAGATAGCTGCATTTTAATTTCTATCCGTGCGAGTGCTTTCCAACCAACACATCTTGATGGGGCAGAAGTGCAGGTTGAAGAAACAAATTTGTCGGTCATCGCCGAAAACGGGACGGAGTTTGTCTCTGAACAGTTAGTGACTTCTGAACGGCCTGATCTAGGATCGGCACCCAGAGTAGTTGCAGGAGGACGCGGGTTAAAGAACAAAGAGACATTTGAATCGTTGATAGAACCATTGGCTACAAAATTGAATGCCGCGATTGGTGCATCGAGGGCGGCTGTTGATGCTGGATTTTGTGACAATTCGTTGCAAGTTGGACAAACAGGAAAGATCGTTGCGCCAGATTTGTATGTTGCAGTCGGTATTTCTGGTGCTATTCAACATCTTGCTGGAATGAAGGACGCAAAGACAATAGTGGCTATCAACAAAGATGAGGAGGCTCCTATTTTCAACGTTGCAGACGTTGGATTGGTAGCAGATATCAATGAAGTAGTCCCTGAGCTCACCGAGAAGCTTTGACCATTATAACGAATTAATACTACATTTACTCCTAAGCATTTTTAACTATGATTACATACAACGGTAAGGGATTCCAGAAACACAATACTTGAGTTATTAGTGCTTCGAAGTGACTTGCAATTCACGGCCCGCGGTTTAAACGCGGGATAATTCAAAGCGTATTTAGCAGAGCGTTCGACTTGCGCGCGACTTGATTGCAACTTGTCCTATCTCTAACAACCTTCAACAGCCGCTCATATTGTATGCCGAACTCGACGTGAGACTTTTAAACTTCTTTGACGTCAAGAATCAATATAAATCATCTAAAAGAGCAGTGCAACACTTGGCATATTTGCGACCTAATTTGAGGACCATCTAGTCTTTGCTGAAAACTTTTCAGCCGTCAAGAAAATAAAATAAAACTGCGAAATTATTCAAGTAGCTCTATCAGGCAGACCCCAGAAGAAATGTCAGACAGACGCCAACTCGACATCGACAAAGACCGTGTCACGGTTCTTTTGTTGATTAATTCGCTGCTAATCAAGAAAGCTCACAGCATTTACGTTTCTATCCTTAACAACAGCCAAACTATACAACAAATGTCTCCTGAAAACCGTCAACAAATTATGGAGCAATATAACAACATCAACCGGCGAGTGCAATGTAACTTGAGTGTACTCTCATATATCAGCGATCTATATCACAA
Organism: Metschnikowia sp. yHMJ9; assembly: GCA_030444895.1. Lineage (NCBI taxonomy): Eukaryota > Fungi > Ascomycota > Pichiomycetes > Serinales > Metschnikowiaceae > Metschnikowia > Metschnikowia sp. yHMJ9. The sequence continues at coordinate 343,176 of JAJMQU010000003.1, read as the reverse complement.
CAAGACAGCAGCACAGCAGCCAAATAGGCTTCAGTTTCCAGTCATTTTGTCTTCGCCGCCAGAAATGCCGGAACTAAGACTGTTATATAAACGACTTCAGGATTTGTACCCGGATGCGATCGATTTTTTGAAATCTAAAATTCAACAAATGAAACAGCAACAGGATTCACAGTCCAAGCTTGCTCATCATGTCCCCCCACAAAATGGGACACAGATGACAATGCAGAATCAACGGCCGACAAACTTTCCCTTCCAGATGGATCAGAGTGGAGGTGGACATCAACAGACTTCTGTTCAAGCACTTCACGCCCAGCATCAACATCAGCAACAGCAATCACAGTCCGAGCAAACTCAGCGTACACAGCAGCCACTTCAGCAGCATCACCTTCACAGCCGGCAACAACAACAACAACAACAACAACAACGACAACAACAACAAGAACAAAGCCAGCGGCAGCGGCAGCAGACTCTGCAGCACCAGCTGCAACAACAACTGCAACAACAAATGCAACAGCAACAGCAACAGCAACAGCAGCAGCAGCAGCAGCAGCAACAACAACAACAACAACAACAACAACAACAACAACAACAACAACAACAACAACAACAACAACAACAACAACAACAACAACAACAACAACAACAACAACAACAACAACAACAACAACAACAACAACAACAACAACAAC